>CAMQGK010000048.1:4332500-4360000 GCA_947000775.1 Pterois miles | reverse complement strand
AGATGAACTGACATCACGCTCCCAAGAAGTTTCAAAACTCCAAGATAGCAACAAATCTCTTCAGAATCAGTTTGAAACGACTAAACAAGCCCTGTCTCAAGCAGACAGACACATTAATAAGTTAACAACTCAACTTAATGCACCCGATGAAAGGAAAGTAGAGTTGGAAAACAAAAAATCGAGATATGACGCGGTTATTCCAAACACAAGAGAAGCAGTTAGTCAACATGAATGACCAGCTGGATGAGGTTAGTAAAGACAGTGAAAAGTCTAAAGACCTACTCCATCATGCATTAAATGAAATCGCTGACCTAAAGTCCCGCAACAGAGTCTATGAACAACACATGGACGCAGATGGCAACAAATACAGCGGAAACTAATAGAAGCCAGGGAGGAACCGGCTGAGGCCCGCCACATGCGAGCGATGAAAGAAGAAGAATTGGCATCTGTCAAAAGAGATCTCCATCATTCTTTGGAGATAAACCAAGCCCGACAATCGATGTTTAATGATGCTTGCCTTGAAGAAAGGAGAGACAATGCCCTCACCAGAGAAGCCCAAAGAGACTTCACCAGGCCAGTCTGTTCGACACCCCCTCCAGACCTCTTTAGAGGTCCTGTCGAGCCCTGCCAGTTTGACTCTTTTTGCGCAACCTCACCTACCTCCGGTTCCCCAGACCTCACAGGGCCCTTCAGACCAAGATTTAAATAAAATTGCTCGCAATATACCACACTTTGAACCTACACCAGGTGCCCCTCAGGACACCAGAGGCTACTTGAAAGACATTGACTTCTACTTGCGGAAGTTTCCCAATGTCTCCATTGATGATAGAATATATCTAATCAAGAGCACCTCCAACCGCGATGTGAGCCACTTCATTGACCGTCAGCCAGACTCGGTCAGAGCTGACTATAACATACTCTGCCAGGCTTTGGAAAAAGAATTTTCTGACAGCTTAACACAAACGGGCTTAATGGCCGCCATAACAATCAGACAGGGCCGGCTAGAACCTCCCCAACAATAATACTACCGCCTCCTTAAGGCTTACTTTGGTTCTCGAAATGAACCTGGAATGGAGGAAGACTTGAACTTCAAATCACTTTTTGTCCAAAACCTCCATCCCACCACAAGTAATCAACTAGGTGTACTGGCAAACCCACACACCTCGACCATCCAACATCTGCGTGACCTTACCTCTCTGGGATTTGCAAAATACAAGCAATCCCTCGCCCAGCACACAGAACCCAATACTATTCTAACTCTCAACACCTCATTTAGGAAACGGAAAGGAGCCCCCATAAATAAACCACATGGTTTATCCACATGCCCTCCACACACCTATTCGCATGTTAAGGAGCAGAAACAGTCTTTCCCTCAGCGTACCAATCAGAACCACAGGTACTCACCACAACCTTGGTCTAACAGATTCCATGGCCGCTCTAAGTCCCATCAAACCCACTATAATAGACCTATGTCGAATCAATGGGAAAATCGGAAGTCTTATAACGACAGAGGAAAGGAGCGTTATAAAGCACCAGATAATAACACACAGAACAAACGACCCTACAGACAATCCCACCATGAATTCCTTGGAAAAGAAGCTAGGACATTTAGCAACCAACACACGTCCTGGCAGAGGAGCACCAACTCAAAGAATAAGTCTACCAGACCCTGTCTTGCTAGAGAAGACTTGGAAAACCTCAAACATCTCCTCGATGGCATTCACAAAGAAAACAGCAAGACAGCTGACACCTCCTCAATGGGCCTAATGACTCCTGAGACGGCTCCCCCCACTAACCATTGGCCCAATGCGTCTCATTCACCCAGTGTACGTCTCACCTCTTAATGCCATCCCTCTCCTTGTTGGCAAAGATCTACTTAACTGTTTTGAGCCACTGATCGACTTTAAGAACTCAAAGATTTGGGCACAGGTCCATCAACCTCTGCCTATCACATTCAACCCAAACACTAAGGCTCAGTGCTACGTCCTGGACACCACAGAAACCAAAATCGGAATCAGAACATTCCACTTGAACCACCTGAAGAAACAACCGCAGTTGATGATTCCCCTAAACCGTGCAGTGTCACATCACACACTACCATCTCTAATGCCGACATTAAGTCTGTACCGGACTTACGTCATCTTTTCAGGGTACACTCCACCCTGCAAACGAGTAGGGGCCTGTTAGTTCATGTTTCCGACGTCCTCACTTCTCCTACGTTTGTGGTGCATCGAAACCACAGGGGGGTAATGCTGACGCATGCCCGTGATTCACCCTGCACAGGCCACAGAGATGTTAAAGCAACAATCAGTGCATACTTCCTCACTGTCACCGGTGCACTCACCATATGGTTAGAGTGCCCACTCACACCAAACTATCGAGACTGGGATGTAAAACTACCTTTGGTCCTGATGGCATCTGGAGAAGAGCACAAAAAGACGCAAGGCCTATTACAACCAAAAAGCATCTCATGACGAACTCCAAGTGGGGGACAGAGTATTGTAAGTAAAATGACAGCTCTTCAAGATACAGTCTTGGTGTTCAACACTCATGGTGAAACGTTACTTAAAACAGTAGGTGTGCTCGACACCCCTCTTTCAGTTTTCAGACGATTACGCACACAAACAATCAGTAACAATGCTTATGGTTGATATGATTCATGATATCGGATCCTCAGTCAACAGTTTAGCTATGGATAGGATTTTACCATACCCGATTCCCCTTTCAGTCGTTCAGGTTCCCTCGGCTGCTGCCACAAGGGAATTAGCTTAAGAGCAAAAGCAATACTAGTAACTAGTTAATCACAAGTACATTATTATGTATTTAACAAGAAATTAGTATTTAGAACATTATGTCCACCTTTTAGTCTTGTGTGTATTCTCCTTGACCAGGATCATTTTTGTTTTGTTTGTTTGATTGTTTTGTTTGTTTTTGTTTTGTTTGTTCTTCTTTTGTTTTGTAGATTTAGCCAAAGTAGTTATTAATCTCAATATAGGACAACGAACCATGTAAATAGTTAGCTGTAGATATTCAGACAACAGCTCTGATCAGTAAGGATGTCCTGCCATTACCTACCCTGTGTCCAGCACCATCCCTGATTCAACAGTTCCAAATCTAAGGACGGCACCATCCTTGCTTCAACGGTCCGAGACTCCCAGTAACGAGTAACGAACCGAGTGGGGGATATGTACCGGATGGACTGCCCTGTCCTTGTGTTCCCTTTTTATAAACAAGAAGGGAATTGGAGATGAGCACTGGTTCCGGTACTAATCCCAAACCCTGACAAACCACATTCCAGCATCAAAAGGACATAAATAAAGGAGATACTGATCACGGCAAGCACCTTCTGGAGAGACATTTGTTCCTTTGTTCTCAAGTTATTCATTCTGAAGAAGTGACTTTGCAAGCGTCAGAATCCACAGAAGCAACAGGATCTTACGACGGGGCAATAAAGGCCGTCTGAGTCAACAAAGACTGATAGACCTGGTCAGTTTTCAAAATTACCTTTGACTTCAGGGACCTCAAGGACCATTCGTTTCTACTCCCATGGACCAACAGGGCCACCTAGCGGCGTGGACGGTAACAGCAACAGCCTGTTTCAGTGTGATATTTGAAGTTGGTGTTAGATTAAAACTACTCAGGGTATTATCACTAATACCCCCTAATGTCACCACCTGCTTTATTATTGTTAATGGTATCAGTGTCCTCGAATCACAAGTATATTATACAGATGTGATGCCTCAGGCAGAATTGCTAAGTCTAATTATTGTGATTTGATGATACAGCTAACAAGGCTCAAATATTCAATCAGAATGTTTGTATGACATGTGTGTCACATGGTAGTCACGTATAGGATTAACTGAACCTGTATAGTGATGAGAGAATTATGATGTGCGTGTGTGTTAAAGCTTCCCAGTAAGAGAGTGATTGGGAATCGATCAGGAGCCCCTCCCCTGAGGGAAGTTACTTCGGAAGTAAAACTTAGAGTTTGGAGCGGCTCGAGGCTTTTTGGTTTAGGTCTCCCTCGCAGAGGGAGCCTCTTCCAGTTAAGGGGGAATTAAGCCAAAACTGGGCTCCCCTCAGTTTACTCACTCCGGTCCCTCTCACGCACTCTGCGTGATTTCTCTTAAAGCTAAGTTAAGTCAGCGTAGTTCTGACGACTCTTGACTCTGAGTCATTTCAGCTTTAATATTCGTTCGGCAACGTTTGTTTATCCGCGAGTGAGAAATTGTCAAACGACACAGAAGATCAACAAGCGATCCAGCCCGTCAGCGATCCAGCCCGTCAGCGATCCAGCCCGTCAGCGATCCAGCCCGTCAGCGATCCAGCTGTCAATTATATCAATTCACGGGATCAACTTCTAGAGAAGTGGGAGACCGACTACGGACCCCTTCTGTTGGGATCCAAGGGCCGAGTCCCCAGCTGGATCTCTCCGAGCATACACACACACACACACACACACACACAATATATATATTTACTGGATTTACTAGTAAATCTCATGTTAATATCTTATTTTTTACTGGTAAATCAGGTTAAGTGCTGTGACTGCCTCACTTGAACAGGATCTCTGGAGTGGTGGATCCACACAGATGAATGAAGGTTTCTTTAATAACTCTATCGATAGACGACTGATGTGCTATCTTCTGAGACTGTAGGAATATGAAAAACAATAAACCATCAGACCATCAGAAAGCATCCTGTGAGTCCAGAGACGAGAGTGAGTGCTGAGGGGAGGACAGCTCCACGGACAGGGGGAAAACCGAATGAGGATCTGATGAATGAGGGAAGACATTAACCAGCTCACTTTGGAGATGATCCTGAACAAACCGATTACTGCGTCTCATATCTCATATCTCATATCCAGCGGGGCAGGAGACACAAGCTGCAGGTTTCTACTGATGAGTCTCCTCTCAGTAATCCTCGAAATATTCATGCTTCGTGGTGGGCCTGCAGGCTGATGTGACCCCGACGCCTCTCAACACATCTACTAATGTAGAGTTATATCTCCTCTCCTCTCTGAGTCTGAGAAATTCCCTTTGCTCAGAGAATGACCTTCCAGTATGCAAACGTGGAAATCAATCAGCTGCTGGACTTCATATGAAAATCCACCCACTGAAAGCAGAGCCCAAATACTATATATATACTATACTGCCCATCAAACACACCGATGACGAGCACTCACACAGAAACACTGTGTGTTAAGGAATATATACTGTGTGTGTATATATATAGAGAGAGAGAGACAGATCCATGAAAATGAATGTCAGTGTGTGTGATGTAGAAATGAAGCGGGAAGGCCCGACTACGGTATTAAAGCCCTGCTTCCTGGTGTCCTGCCTACGTAGACCGGGGAGGATGGGGAACCATCTGCAGTGAGCAACGATTAGAGAAAAGCACCTGGAGCTGTGAGGGAGCTGAGCTGAGCCAATGGGAATGAGCCTTATCGTTTACTGGCATCACATGAACTGATCTCTGCAGTATTAACAAACTCTGTGAGCTCAGTGAGAAGCTGCAGCACCTTTTCTTATTAGGACCGCTGCACATTAAAATGCATCATTCAACAGTTCAACAAGGTATGATATGTTATTACAAATATGGTGGTGCAGGATAAAAACGGCCCTGACCCAACACAAAGGAAAGGGGAATATTTTTCAAATAATATGTCGCAGAATGAGAGAATGAGAAAGCAAAACGAATGGACAGCTTCCAAATGGGGAGGAAGAAATAACATCCAATATCCAAACATCACATCATGAAATCTGCTCATAAAGCAGCAGAGACCCGCAGAGCTGAGCGTGTGACAGCAGGAGTTCGGTTCTGACGCCGGTCCGGCAGCAGCTGACGGGTCCTGAGTCGTCTGCCTCTGAACGTCAGTCACAGAGAGGTTCAACAAAGACAGCAAAGCTGTTACCGAGCCCCAGTTTACCGAGCAGACGCTGCCGGGGGAGGTGTGGTCGGGATAAGGCACAGCAGACGCTGGCATTGACCGGTAGCAGGAGATGGAAGTGAACAGGGCTCTCCACCCACCTGACCTCCGGCTCTACAGTTACTCCACCTTTGCTCCTGATGGACAAGAGTCATTATTCCTATGGACTTTCTCCTTTGAGCTCAACTAATCAGTATTTGCCAATTTCTGAAATGACTGATCTCATTTATCTTCTGGACCGACTTCTGGACCCAAATTTGCCGCAACATTTTTCTCTGGATCCACCAACACAAACATGCAACTCATCCAATACAAGATTATTCAGACTAGACTGCTCAGGAAAAATAGTTCAAATAGGTTTCACAGAACCTGAAACCATAAAACAGCACAGACACACAACTGTGTATACATGCCACATGGGAGTGCACGTCATATTAAAAAAAACTGGCAACAATCCAGTTATTCCCACTATTTATTATTCCCATAACATGAGAATTTCTCCACTGTGAGACTAATAAAGGAATATCTTATCTTATCTTATCTTATTAATAGCCTTCGCACAGTCCACAAACATCCCAGAGAAGTAGAGAAGCCCCGTCTGGCCAGTAGTCTCAGGAGGAGGGTCCATCCCTGAGCCACTGGCTAAATATGCAGACTTTTGTCAAAGATCTAACCTCCTGTCTTGATGTTGGAGACACGAAACACTGAGTGACTGCACTCTGAATCAGAACACAACAGTGGTTTCCCAAAATGTATAGGCTGCAGTCCCCATGAAGAGGTTTCAACTCTGCTGCTTATTATCTACCTGAGAGGAAAACTGCACCGAGTCCCCCCAGTGTGTTCCTATTACAGCTGCTACATCTAAATGCAGTATGAATCCAGCTGGTACCTCCAACAGGCTGGGACTGCAACGGCAACAGAAACCGCACTGATGAAACTGGAGCTACTCTGACCTCTATATCCAGGAAGGACATGGAGCACAATTCAGTATCACATGCTGCTAGCGGTGATCCCAAACACTTAACGGATAATAGTCCAGGTTTTGAGGCCAAAACACACAACAAACATCATCAACACCACCTCTCGCTCGTTGCAGATTAAAGAGACATTCAGAGACACTGGCCTGAGCTCCAGGAGAGCATCCACAACTAAAGACATTTTCATGTACAAAAGTATGACTCCACCTGGCCGGCGACACTGCCGTGTATCACCATGGTGACGGAGCAGCAACACAACAAACACAAAACCAGTTAAGGCTCCCACACCGGGAGGAACTCATAAACCCTAAATCAACACGTGATTTACACGTTTCTGCGTCCCTGCGGTTTACAAACCAAACGACCCCTTAAACAGCAAATATCTCAACACAAAACTGCAAACCGCACAGCAGTATGGATTATGTACCTGAAGCAAACCAAATGTTCACCTTCATTAAAATCCTGTGGGACTGAAAGAGTCACGATGTTCACGAAAGGAGGTGATATTGTAAAGAAAGTGGTTCAGAGGGAAATGCTCTGGATATACTGGCCCCACTCAGACCTGTGACATCTAATGGACTGAAAATGCTTTCAGGTCTACGAAGGTGACCACTGAGATCCTGGTGATACAGGATCATCAGAGGAGCAGCCGGTAATTCAAAGTCAACCAGGTTTATTCAAGTGTCCCCCTGCTGCCATCTGGTGGTCTTGATAGGGAACCACTGATGTTTAGTGGAGCTCAACATTGTATGAAATGGAGTTTAGATCAGGCTTAAGTATAGGCTGAGCCTGTGATTGGTCCTGTATCTAGAACATGATCGAAAAGTGACTCCCAGCTGAGTGTTTGTCACCGAACGCTGTGAAACGACGCCATGCTGCAACAGGTGAGAGGACGTCTGCCAGCCAACAGGTGGGATGTTGGTATTAATCTGGGATGTGCTACCCGTCAGCCGTCACCAAGACAACGGAAACCAAGGCACAAAATCAACCTATCAATCAACCTAACCTAAAAACCTATTCAATTATTTCTATGTATATATACAAACATCATTATTATACACAGTATACCTACGTACCTTCTCACCTGTCAGTATTATTGTTGCTGTTTGAATTCATTTTATATTCATATTATAGTTGTTATTACTACTGATTATTGCTGATTACCGTCACCATCACTTAAATCACTGTTCACCATTACAAAAAACACAATTACTGATATTTTTTTCTCTCTCAGTTAACTACTATTATACTATCCCCATTATTATTACTGTTATTATTATTATTATTATTATTGGCAGTAGACATAGTCAAACTATTAATTTTGATATTAATGTTGATATTGGTAAGTTTTCATATTATTAATATTATTATTGGTGCTGATATCAGTATTGATGTTGGTGTTGATGTTGGAGATCATATTAGTGTTATTATGGCGCGATATTAGTATTACTATCATAGTGATTATTGTTATTATTCTTGTTATTGTTTTTGACCATACTCAGACAACTGTTAATCTGTTTATTTATTTTTATCCAGTATCCACACAGTTTATTGTTCGTCTGTCCCGTTTTTGTGACTTTCACCTTTTTTGAATAGTAGATCACGATTTGGATCTCTATGGACAGTATGACTATTAATTACATGATCATTATGAGGATGACGGTACTATTAATCACTTGATGTTTATCAACACTGCAATTAATGAACTGATTATTATTATTAGTAGTAGTATTGTGATTATTAAACTCAGTCTTTCTCTGGTGCAGGGTGGCATTCAGTGGCGCCGGCCTTGGGTCTGGTCTTTGGTGTGAGCTGGAGTTCTCCGGGCCACAACCCACAATGACAGAACCATTAAAAAATAAAAAACAGCTGACTAGGATAAGATGAGCAAACCCCTCCTGGGGGTCTGCGGGTTGCCCATCTGTATCGTAGCTTGTAATTACACCCTGAAGAAACAACTGAAATCATGGGCCTTTCTTCGGTGTGGCCTCCTCCGGTTCCTCCGGCTCCTCCGTCCATACTTGCCCCTCAGTCCCTCGTGGGTCTGCCCTGGTCCCGGACCCTCTGATCCAACTACAGTCTACATCAGGAGGACACAGTATGTGGTTCTGGAGAAGCACCGGACTTTGAGACAAATTTTTGTGCACTTACAACATCTGTGTCCATCACATGATGGACTTTTCCCCCTAGACTTACATTGGGACCTGAATCCAGAGTTATTTTCCTTCCTCTGTTCATGTGAATGTGACCCGGACCAAGGCTGGAGGGAGGACTGGGAGGCGGAGTTAAAGGGAACACTACTGCTCCTGTCCTATGACCCAATGGATGAGGAAGATCAGCAGATGACCCAGGTACTCTGTCGCTGTGAGCCAGTTAGGGTTAGGGGTTAGGGGTTAGGGTTAGGGGTTAGGATTCGAGTTAGGGGTTAGGGTTGGGGTTAGGGTTAGGAGTTAGGGGTTAGGATTCGGGTTAGGGGTTAGGGTTAGGGTTTAGGGTTAGGGTTCGGGGTTAGGGTTCGGGGTTAGGGTTAGGGTTAGGGGTTAGGATTCAGGTTAGGGCTTAGGGTTAGGGGTTAGGATTCAGGTTCGGGGTTAGGGTTAGGATTCGGGTTAGGGGCTAGGGTTAGGGTTAGGAGTTAGGGGTTAGGATTCGGGTTAGGGGTTAGGGTTAGGGTTCGGGGCTAGGGGTTAGGGTTAGGGTTAACTGTCATAGGAATGAACAGCAGCCTGTGTCGCTCTATCACCCGATCTGACTGTGATGAGACCATTAAACAGGCGTTAGCAGTCACTGGAAGCACCATAGATGTGGGTCAGTAGGGGCCTACTACACCTACTATGTTGAAAGTTTAAAACAAAATGTTCTTACAGGTTGGAGAACTGAATTAAATGGCATGGTTTGAACACAAATAAAACAACTACAACGTCTTTAGGTTTAGACAACAAAACTACAACTTCTTCAGGTATTTAGATAAAATAAGTTAAGTTTTGGGAAAAACATTTTTTTGGGTTAAAATAAGTATGAACATAGAGACAGCTACTCATTGCTGGTTTCAGGCTAATCTCCTGGATGAAAACATTGTGTTTTGTGTTTCTTTTAAACCTTGTTTCAGTGATCGATCATGTGATCACTTTAGGTTAAATTAATAGGTGATAAAACCTACTAGTGGGTGTGAAAGGCCCTGACTGGTGCAGGAACTCGTTGCCTGAACCTGCAGCTAAGTGATGTGTTTTTAACAGCTTTTGGAAAACTATGGAGGTCTATGGCACAGTGCTTGTTAGTTGGATCAATTAATAGTTTTTTCATGAGATTGTTCGCAATAACAAAAATATAGAGTATCCGTTAAATGATGAGAAGACCTCAAATAAGATTTCATTCACCATCCGTTCATTATGTTGCAGCAGAAACCGATATCCAAGACCAGAGGCCAATACCTCAGAGCTGGAGTAATGGCTCTTCAAAGTGATAAAGACGTAGGCAGAACAAGTGTTTATGGCCTGTCTGATCATGTCATGGAGAGATTGGGTCAATCGGTACCGACCGTCATATCCTCAGGACAAGCAGCCTGGAGGAGGACTGATGGTCTGACGCTGTAGAGGACGCACCGCCAGGGCTAATGGCTTCACCATGACCAGGTCTTTGTCAGGATGAGATGGACTTCTGCCTACAGACAGTTTAAGAGGTTGTGTTCAAGTCCAGTCTGCGTTCTTGGGTTTGTGTCCTTGAATGACGCAGCGCGGCGAGTCCTGTGTGTCTCCAAGCCTCTTGATAAAACCTCGACGTTGTCTGACAGGTGATTTAATCACCTCCTTCCTCCGTTATCTCCTTGAACCGACCAATCTCTCTAGTGGAGAGAAGCAGCCCTGCGGTCAATAACCGAATTTACATTCAGCACAGATATGGTGGCTTTGATATGACATGTATTTTATACTGAAAATACTCATTCCCTGTATCTCTGTCTTTGTGAGTCTTTGAACAGGCTTGAAGGTGTTTTATGCCTCCAAAAGGTGAATGCCTGAATTTTCTTTGCACTTGTGATAAAATGGGATTCATGTCACCAAGGTCACAAATACTTTTCAGTGCTCAGAGGGCAATGTTAACCTAAAGTGTTAATAATGAGTAGTACTAGTAGTAGTAGTAATGAGAAGTACATCCATCGTCAACCTAAGCGGTATCCCGTTAAGGGTCTCGGGGGTCTGGAGCCGATCCCAGCTGGCATTGGGCGAAGGCGGGTTCACCTGGACAGGTCTCCAGTCCATCGCAGGACACATAGAGACAGACAACATAGAGACAGACAACCATTCACACTCACATTCACACCTACGGGACATTTAGAGTCATCAGTTAATCTAGATAGCATGTCTTTGGACTGTGGGAGGAAACCGGAGAACCCGGAGAAAACCCACACTGACACAGGGAGAACATGCAAACTCCACACAGAAGAGCCCCAAGCCGGAATCGAACCTGCGACCCTCTTGCTGTGAGGCGAGAGTGCTGACCAGTTCTAGTTCTCGTGCAGTCATGCCTGGTCATGTTTGATTGGAGTGATGGTTGAGACAGCTCCATTAACCGATCCATGAGTGGACATGTTACCGTAACTCTGCTGTCCACGTTGTTTAAAGACGGACTTTACATGAATTGTCACTAAAATGTTTTAGGCACAACATTTAAAATGCTGCTGAATGCTACCAGATGCAGCGTTGGTGTTTCACCATGCTGTATGAGCTTTTATTCCAGCACTGTGAGTCCGTTAATTTGGTAGCTTGCTCCTTCATCTTGGATGCATGCCTGTCTGGTGATGGGGTTGCATGTTAAACCCTGGTTAAGTAGTTAGAGGTCGGGAGACAACTCATGTCCTCATACTGAAACGACACAATGCATCATTTGCCAATGACTCCCAAAACGACATACATGACCCTGCTATTGAACACTGGGAAACAAAACTACTAGCTTAGTTTTAGGCAACAAAACTACTTGGCTAGGTTTAGGAAAAGCTTGAGTTTTGGGTTAAAAGGAATGTGGTCACATAAATATTTCATTCTAGTGAAGCTGTAGAAGGAGATGAGCTGAAATGTTGTAGTAAAACACACAGTCTTCATGCAGCGATTGTTCAGGTGTGTTGAGGCACGACGACTGACTCGCTGCTCTGTGGACTCACTCCGAACACCGAACCACCCGACCACCTGTTCAGTGGCCCTCGGCAGCGCTCAGGGTAGCCCTCAGACATTACGTTATGGACCCGGGACTTCTTACATGCATATTTTCATTTCAAAATAAACATTGGTTTTCACAGGAAGTTGGGTTTAGGTAACACAACCTCTTAAAGTTGAGGTTAACTTCACTGATTAGTGACTCACGTCACTCATGATGCTGATGAGTCACACGACTAAACACTGACGTGACAAAATCCGTCATTTCTAGTCACTAGTCACTTCTAGTCTCACATGGGACACGACCAGCGGTCTCCTGGTTGAAAGTCTTGTGTTTGTTTGAGCGGTTAGAGACGCAGTTCGCTGTCAGCGTCCACCACCAGCTCAGAGGACGTGGTCTGGACATCCTGATGAGTACAGATGTATGTCCTCTGGTTTCAGGCTCCTTGGCCGACATCTGGCACCACATCATGGATCTATGATTTGCCTGAACTTCCTGTCATCATGTTGTTAACATAAGGCACGCACACACACACACACACACACACACACACACACACACACACGGGTCTATTTATAGCTTCCAGTGACAGCTTGTCCTCACCAATAACAGGCTGAGCAGCGAGCCGCTCTTTTAATCACATACTTAGACAACAGATATGTAACACCTATTCAGCGTCATACTTAACATAATTACAGCTGTTTGCAGCACCCGTCAGTTAGAAGATCAGTTCAATATGCATGAATATAATTACCATGAAGCCATTTGCATACAGCTGTCTGCAGCGTCACGTCTTCGCTGCCGTACAACACGGTGAATGAAGCATGTAGGAGGAAATGAAATCACTGTGATGACCTGGTGCTTTCCCCTGAACAAGCACCGGAGGCCACTTTCAGTCCTGAAGCTCATTACGGGGGACAGCGAGACACAGCGAACCAGAGCAGGTTAACACAACACATCCGACCAATAAAAAAGCACTAATGTCAGCTGAGCTGATTACTGTGTAACTGTCTGTTAATCAGTGTCGACACAGGGAGCAGATGCAGTGAAAGTGGGATTAGTTATAAAACGCTGTGGTAGTGAAAGGGTCTGGGTTGATTTCTGGGTTGATTTCTGGGTTGAATGTATTGATCAGGCTATACTTCACACTACCAGCAACACAATGACCGGCTACAAGTCATTTTCCATGGAAGATGCTGACATGTAGCTACGAACTGACCGCCGATAGGTCGCTGTGTGACGGTGAGACAAATAAAGATGAGCTGGTCTCAATTCTATAACCAGTCATATGGTTTTGTCTCACACTTTTCTGATCCATCTAATCGGTGCTGTCAGCCCCTTCTCAGCACCATTTAACGGCATAACTAGGACAGAACAACACTTCAGTGGCGAGTCATCAACAACGTCGCAACGGCTCGGCACCTCATTTTATTCTACGCCACCTTACAGAAGGACGGTGTCTTTAAACTACATGTCCCACAATGCATCTCCATTTTGTTTTCATACACACTGAAGCGTCTCAGTATCAGCGGTTTCCAGCAGCGGCGCTCTAGCTGAGCAATGGAGTCGTAAAATAATCTGAACAGAAGCAAAATGTCCAAGAAAAGCAAAGTTGGAGCAGAGGGAAGGACAGAAAGAGGATCCATGTTAGTGGTTGATGGAGACCAGCCGGTATGTCTTCTTTACTACGAGGCAGTAAAACACTGTCACACCACTGTCATCTACCACATGATCTCAGCTGATCAGCTGCTGATCACTAACAGTTTATACGCCACAGACTGAACGTTAGATCAGAGCTCATTGATCTGTTGGACTAGAGTTCTGCCCCTCTCAACTCCCACCACAAAGTTAAACTAAGCTAATGGAATAAACTGGGTTTGATAATATTGGTGTGATGGAAAAAAAGACCTTTATTATTCTCTAGAGGATGATTTTGATCTTTGATGGATGAGTAATGATGAGGGTTTCTGAATCTGATAAATTCATGGATTTATGTTATAATAACACATAGAAATGTGAGTGTGTGTCCACATACAGTGTTTTAGTGTCTATATGCAGATATAATATATATATATATATATATATATATATATATATATATATATATATATATATATATATATATATACGTATATGTATATATATATATATATATATATATATATATATATATATATATATATCTGGAGTCAGACGGTCTGTGCTTGGTTAACATTGGTGGCAGTTAGGTTTAGAAAACAAAACTACTTGGTTAGGTTTAAAAAAACCCACCATGGTTTGGCTCTTATAACTTAACCTAAGCTGCAGAGGTAACGCCATTTGACTCTGACGAAGCGTCACGTGACGTAATGTCGTCAGGGAGACGGATTCATCAGGTAATCGTGGACTTTCTAAATTGTTATACTGTTATAACTGTTATAAACTCTAAAGTTTTTCAGCTCAAGTTCAAAATTTGATTTATCATCGGTGCTCTACATCAATCTATCTATAAAACCACTGAAGCTCAGATCAGTTTGCAAAATGATTGAGGCTGTCAAAGCTGAATCTGTAGCAGATAATCTGTGCTGACCGTCAGTCCTGACAGCTGCGATCAGATGGAGGGAGGAAAGAAGAAAGGAGTGATGGAGGAGTAAAGGAAAGGAAGCCAGAATAGCTTGACTTATCTTCCCCACTACCAGCAATCTGTTGGCCGACCACAGCGCTGAGCTTCTGAGGATCAGCATCCCGTTTCAGAGAAGACGTCTGCAGGCAGGTGGGGCTGAAGCTTTATCGGCCATGAACTTTAAAATCCACACGAATGTCAGCTGAACAGCCCTGCAGACGTTTAAGTTGAGAGAGGAGACAGATGGAAAATATGAAATCTGGTTCAGATGGCAGCTATTTTCAGCTGAGGACCACCTTCAGGTGATGACTGAATTAAAATGATCCAGATGAAAGAGAAGACGAAAGAGACAGAAGGCCTCCACTACAAACCAGTCACCTCTTTATATGGAGGCCATGGAGAACATGGAGGTTTAGTCCTTTAGACTCAACAGGACCGTAACCCCTCAGCCTGAGTGTGCTGCTTTACTGGCCTCTGTTTCTAGGACATTACATTTTAACTGCTGGACTGACACTGTCCTTTTCTTTTTCATTAGTACAGTGGGACAGCAGATTATTCCTATAAGGCCTAAAATACTCAGAGAGGAGAAATGAGTGCTGTCAGCTTAGCAGCTTTCTCACTATTTATTGATTTTCTGACTTTATTTCTAAAAAGTGAAAATCAACAAATTCAGCGACTTATTGAGACCATCAGTGAAAAAGCAAGACATGTATTAAAATATGTCATATTGTAATTCGTTGCCAACGCCCTCCCTCTCCTCTCTCCCTCGCTGCCACCGACACAACCACCAAGCTTTATGCAAATTAACGGTCGACCAAATGTTCCTGGAATAAAAGTCTTATTCAAGCAATTTTTCATTTGTTTTTATTATTCGCAGAAAAAAAAAAAATCCTGTAATTAAAAAGTTCATCGTGCTGGGCAGCAAATCATCCGGTGTGGGATCATTTCAAGCAACCTGAAGAAAAAACCTGCAAACTTTGCAGGCAGAAATTCATCAACCTCAAACGTGACTTATCTTCTGAAGCATTTGAGTAGCCTACCGGGATATTATTCCATTATGCTAAATAATTAATGGCTTCATTAACATTAACGAAATGCAGAGTTAAAGTTATGCAGACACTAAAGAAATACACTGTCATATGCGCTACATAGTATTATAGTATATGGTATAGCATAGTGTAGATATGTAGATATGTAGTATACCTGTATGTATGTCTGTAGATACTACATTTTTAACTGCGTATTTCTCTCTATAGGTGGGTTAGGGGCTCCCCAGCCTGAAGATGGATTTTTTTTTTTGCCCGGTCGGCCCCTCTTCTGGTTCGCCCCCCTCCCCGAGTTATTATTGACAAAATATATGGTTATATTGTGCTCGACATGACACCAGTCAACATCGTCAGCAGTGAAGGTTTCAAGTAAAAACCTTCCCAGGTTTAATTTATTCATTTTGTAGAGACAGCAGCTGTGTAGAAATATCACAAGTATGCGTCACAATCCACATCTGTCTTCATGAATTGGATTTGAAGGAAGAAGGCATTCGCCATCGTCCTTCTGTACCTGAACAGCCAGAGATACCGCTGCTGTCGGAGGTTTCTGGGTCCACCCAGATCCTCCCGACCCGCCAGCGACACAGGGAATTTCTCCGGATTATAAAGATAAGGAACATTTCAAACACTTGTGTATTGCACTAGAGGAACACTGAAGGAATGGTGGGTCAAACGGACATGATCGCATCGTGTCATTTCATTTGCGCTCGCCATAGTGTGACTGACTCGTACGGCCTTCAGCTTGGTGCACTAACCTCAGCACATCTTGCTAATGGTGCACAGCTACAGGTTTCCAGGAGGAACTTGCACACTTGCTTGTGAACTTTGGTTCCGTATCAGGTGCAACAATCTACAAATCACACACTCTGCATGTGGCTGCAAGCCCTGAACCGGGACCCCCACACTGGTTTGGCACAGGGACACTGGTGAGGGACTCTCACATTATTTCCTGCTCATTGCAGCCCCACAAACCAGCCACCCCCCGTCCACTGCAACAAAGTGGGCTACAATAGAAAATTATATTTCTATTGCAATAGAAAAGGACACTTGATCAGTGCTGTTGCTGACTTGGCTGAGCAGAAGGCCCGTAGGACGAACGATGACTGAGTTCTGGTTCCTCTTTGTTATCATGGAGAGGGATCAGGGATTTAGGTCTACAGTACCGGAGGAGTCCAGGACGGGCTGTACGTTACAACGAGAGGATGAGCGCCGCATGCCGAGCGTCTCCATGGCGGCACAGCAGCTGTCTGAAGAGGTTGTGTGTGTTTGTGGTGAGGACCCAGAAAGTTAGCGTGTACCTGGACCAACTATGCGACGCTGCTGTAGGACTTCACTGAAAGGTGCTGAAACGTTGTGATGTGTTTTTGTGCGGATCTGGAACCAGAATGAGACCATTCGATACGCAGTTTATGTTTTGGCACATAAATTCTCTGAACATAAATTCATGAATTCTCTGAATCAAGACAGATTTATCAGTGAGTCAGAGTCAGAGTTAGAGTCCAAACTCAGTAGATTTTACAACATTTATATTCTGTTTTATTTAACCGTACTAGTAGAGGTAGTATAAGAAAATATACCCAAATCTAAGAAAGAGGTGTTGAAAACTTGACTTCGTCCAGTCCTCCGACACAGCCCTGGGGTTTCCAGGTGTGTTGACCCAAACCGAGGCTGAAGCTAAAGCTTTTTTTGGCTTCTTTTGATAGAAGATATTGTCTTTTACACAGCAATGACTGAAAACACCAGATCATCCATTAACCCCGCGTGCCGCTCTGCTTCTCATTAGTGCTGTGAGCTGATGTGGGGAACATTTCAATGCAAATCCCCTTGATTAAAGCGTTCTGGCTGTACAGAAATGAACAGGTAATGAACCTGCTCAGTATTAGCAAAGGCCCAGAGGGTTACAACCTCTATTACAGAGCATAATCACAGAGCAGCTCTGTCACATTCAGGTGTTTGATGGTCGACCAAGCGTCGCACTAAATCAAACTGTGTGAATCTGAATGCACTGGCAGGCGGCTGGCCTTCTCACGCTCTCGGTCTTTTCATTCCTCATTTCTATATTTCTTTTCTCGTTCTGTCTGCAGCGGACTCTGTGAGGCTCTCGATGGGAAAAGGAGTGCTAGCGATAAGTTGAAATACTTGCATTAACAGCTACTGGATGCTGAACAGGAGCGTCTCACATCCTGTACAGGACATAAAGAGAGTGGTCATTGTCTCAGTTTATCTCGAGGACATCTTACTGTAAACTGAAGCTAAAACAAAGGGGGGTATGATCTTTATGGTTTCCTGTCGTTTAAATCTAAACATCTATTTTAATAATGTTCTTGTAGGCTGACAGACCTGTCAGTGTCTTGTAGATATAGTCATTGAATGATTATGGGATATGTTACAGCCAGATTCCTTGATGTCTAATGCTAGCTGCACATCCGATCAGCTCAGAGTAGACGGCCAGCTCTCCAGACTGATAGCATGCATGTGGGTTTAAATAAAACCTTTAAAGGACTCACGTTCTTCTTCACTGCATTTAAAGCTGCTCTAATATATAAATATGTTTCATGTTGAGTGACATGATAAAGTGTAATGTGAAAGACGCTGCTTGTACTGATGCTGATACATTAACTCAGCGTCTCCTTCTAGCATCTTGTCGATCTTGTTTCCATCAAGAGCTCCGATGAACCCACGGTCCACGACCTGCTCAGCAGCAAACAGCACAGACTGAAGATCAGTTTAGCATTATTAATAGCATAGATTCACACATGCCACGCAACAATGCTGCAACAAATCTCATAGAGCTACACAGGCGATGGTGCATTCACACTTCGCTGTGTGGGCTCCTCTCAAAGGGAGGTGAGAATGAGGCCTGATGGCTGAGAGGAGGACCGTTACCCTTTAAAACACCTTCGACCTGACTGACGGCACAAAGCACAGGTTCATATTCAACACAGCCGGAGGGGCGTCAAAGGATGCACTGATAACATGGATGATGGAGGCCAGACAGGGAAACACTTCCTGCAGTCCAGCATCTGTCCCTGATATGGGATCGATATGATACACATGGTGACGTAGCTGCTTCATAAAGGATGACTGATCAAACCACAAAGAACATACGATAGAACTTCATTGATCCCCATCAATGAAGCAGCTACATATACTGCATGTACTGTATGCATGTGTGTGTGTGTGTGTGTGTGTGTGTGTGTGTGTGTGTGTGTGTTCTTCCCATTATTGTCCACAGTACAATAATTAAATGTTTGAATGACTTACATTGTTGATCGAGCTCACTGGAGCTTTCAGTAGCTGCTCATTCATTTCTCCACTGTTAGAAATAAGAAACCTAAAGACGAGTAAACAACAGAAAAATGCTAAATACTCACCATGACATGTTTCACATTAAAACTACCATCCAGTAGATGTTGACATATTTCCAAATATTGATTTGGCGTTGTGATGACTCATCACATGCAGTCAGACACTGAGGACCCACTGGAAGCAACAAAATCAGGCAATATCTCCTCCCACACCTCTTTCTCTGAAACCACTCTACAATCACTTCTCTTATTCTTTACTTTATGTTTTACCTGCGTTCTTCAACCGAGCCACAGCTGATCACACATATAGTTTTACTGCAGTTATGGCATGTGACAACTCCGAGGTGGTCGAGGGGTGAGGGAAGCAACAGGCAATCACTTGTTTTATTGCCATGGTTGAAAATAAAGGAAATATAAGGTCACGTCACTGATGACCAGCGCACTTGAATACCAAAAAGCGAGGGCTTCAGGTGGCGTGAAAATGTGAGATACAGAAAGAGAAGCTCAGCCCCTAACCCTGCAGATCCCTGAAATAACCAGTTAACAGTATCACAGTTTCAGAGGAAGGTGCAGAAGGAGACAGCTCACATTAAATTGTTTCCCGCCATGGCCTAGTCACAGTATGAGTGGGCAGGCTGGCGACTGCAGCCCGTGGCGTAGTGGAGGCGGGACCACAAAGGCGGGAAACTGAGGGGCATCCACAGGTGGGCGGTCTGGAGGCATCACCCTGAAAGGGATCCTTCCAGAGGACTGGAAGACAACATCAACGTTCAACCCAGAGCCTGTAACATGGCATCAGTGCCAGCGAGAATAAAAATGAATTCATTCATCATCAATAAGGTTTCTCACTGTATCCCAAGTCTGACTGGCTGTGATTGTCACAGCCTCCAGCTCACCCACGCCGATCGTTTCTAACGACGAGGAAGTCTTTCTGATCCGACCACATATCGAGGGGCACCAGGTGGCTCTGGTTCCACAGTCATCAGGACAGTTGGCCCGAGGATGGCACACTTCGCTCAGTCACCCTCGATTCACAAACGTAAAGCCAGAAAGGGCTGAGAATCGTTAGCCACAGTCCGGTTCAGGAAGCTTAGAAACCGGGTTGCTCATCGAATGGATGAGGATGTGCTCAGCCTCCACCAACCGTCGATATCAGCAGCTTTCCCTTCAAATCCAGATTCAGCTTTCTTTTATTATTATTTCTTGTTTCTCAGGCTGTTTCCAATCCCAACTCATTACAGAGTTATGAACAAAGGCCATCTGTCCATCCATCCATCTATCTATCTCTCTATCTATCTATCTATCTATCTATCTATCTATCTATCTATCCATCTATCTATCTATCTATGTATCTATCTATCCATCTATCTATCTATCGATCTATCCATCCATCTATCCATCCATCTGTCTATCTGTCTATCTGTCTGTCTTTGTCCGTCCTGTCTGTACCAACGTGGTGTGAATTACAAACTATTATTATCATTATTATCATTATCATGGTACATGCCGTGTCTATAAAATGTTATGTGGTTCATACGCCTCCCCTGAGATCAGGTTGGATACTCTGGTGTTTCTGATATTGTATCGTAGGCTATATACAGCAGCAGAACATATGTGTGTGCACTACATGAACATTAACATTCAGGCATATGCAGATGATACAGTTGTCTATGTATATGGCAAAAACAAAGATGAAGATGCTGCTGTAGTGGTATACAGTAAGTGACCTCACAACTAGTTCAATCCTGCCTCCATTATGTCTGAGATTAAATACCTCTGCATCTTGACTAAATATGTATAAATTAAATACTTCTATCTCAGTGAGTCAACCACTGGCTCATCAGTGTGAATGTGATGTTTCAACACAAGTTACAGGGACAGGTGGATCCACAGGACGCAACCAGGTAACAGAAGATCAGAGCCATCCCGAACCTCACCGGGCCTCACCGGGCCTCACAGGGCCTCGCGAGTCCTCACTGGGCCTCACTGGGCCTCACGGGGCCGGACAGCACCCTACACTGGGTCAGGCACTAATACTTAGTGGGCATCAAGCCAAAGCTGCCAGTGCTCCAGATGGGCAGTCAACCCACGAGTAAAAGCACTAGTTTAACTTAATGTATAAATATGTCACCACTTACCTTGATCCAGATCATACTCCTCCATGGTACTGACAAAGTGAGGTCTGGAGTAGAAATTATGGGGGCCTGGTTGCTGGAGGCCCCCCAGGCTGAAGAGGCTTCGGTCATTGGTGGCGCAGCAGGAAAAGGCCCTCCGGCTTGGGATGCAGGAGTAACGTGTCCAGCTCTTCATCTCCAGGTCAAAAGCCTCCAGTGCCGTCACCGGCATCTTTCCCTGACGACCACCTGGAGGAGGCAGCAGAAGGTTCAGGTTCAGGTTCAGGGTCAGGGTCAAGGTGTCCACAGAGCTTAGACACGTTAAAATCGACTGGGAGTATGATACTGTGATATCCTGCTGGATCTCTACATTTAGTTGTTTAAAGGTACTTCCTTACATCATACCTTTCCAGGAATACTAGCATGTGGTTCTGTGTGACACTGTTTGCTTTTGTTTTCCCAGTTCTTAGCTTTTTAATCCCATGTTTCGGTCGTAGTGTTTCGTTGGCATTTATGCTGTGGTGAGAGAGGGAACACGTGGTGGCCACTAAAAATGTGAATGATGGAGAAAGAGAGGAGAGGTGAAGTCCAGTCAGAGGGGTGTTGAGAGTAAAAAAGTCAAAGACGGGAACGAAGGAGAAACTGAAGAGACAAGAAGAAAAGAAGACAGACCTAGACGGTGAAGAAGAAAGAGGTAGAATGAGGTGGAAGATGGGAAAATGAGACAGTGACACAAAGAAAATGTGTAAAAGTAAAACAGGGAAGAGAATGTGGAGGAGTGAGAGAAGAAAGAGGCAGTGGGTCAACAGCAGTGGGCAGGATGGAGATCAATGGCAGCAGAGACGAAGAGTCAAAGTGAGTGGGAGGCTTCAGAGTCCGAGAGGGGAGAGAGATCTGCCCATTATAATACACAGGTTCAGTATTCAGCCACACTGAAACATAAGGCTCAACATGCAGGATGAAGCTACACTAAACTGTTACTGCAAACCTCCAGAGACACTGTCACAGAAAGAGAAACTGCTGCACCGTTGACTGAGATAACTCAACGATGTAGTAAGTCAGTAGCCTGGTCAAGAAAAGTTCATCCATCCATCCATCCAGCCATCCATCCATCCATCTGCAACCACTTATCCCGTTGGGGGTCGCGGGGGTGGAGCTGATCCAGCTGGCATTGGGTGGAGGCGGGGTTCGCGCTGGACGGGTCGCCAGTCCATCGCAGCAAGACAGTACACATTACGCATTTATTTTTAAATTAGTGTAACATTATGAGGGCTAAACCCAGGGACAGTTCGGCCACTCCATGTTTAAGCTTTTTGGTTCGCTATAATCCGATTGGATGCTCTTTAAAAATAATCTAAAACTAAACTAAACTATTGATACCACTCACTATCAATCAAGCTGGAGTCTATTAGCTTAGATTAGCATAAAGACTGAAATGCTAAACAATTCAAAAGCTGACACCAAAGCCTGATATTAATCGATCCATTTT
Organism: Pterois miles; assembly: GCA_947000775.1. Classification (NCBI taxonomy): domain Eukaryota; kingdom Metazoa; phylum Chordata; class Actinopteri; order Perciformes; family Scorpaenidae; genus Pterois; species Pterois miles. Next base: position 4,337,387 of record CAMQGK010000048.1, on the reverse strand, counting down.
AAAGGGATTCTGCCCGTGATCATGTGTAGAGAGCCAAAAAGGCAACATCACTGACCTGAAACACAACTGTCAGCATAAAAATGAAAATCCTGAAAACCTTTTGTTGTTAAGTATAAAGGTGGTTGACAGGCCTGACATGTCCAATACAGTTCACTAATTTTCAGACATGGAAGCTGTATAGGGGACGCAACGTTGGTTAGTTGTTCTGTTGGTTGGTTGGTTGGTTGGTTGGTCCGCCACGTTAATATGTCTCAACAGCTATTGGATGGAATGTTGTAGCCTACATTCACTCCTCAATCACCTTCAGTCCTACTGACTTTGGTGATCACCAGATCAATTTATCAGTTTGTCCAATACTTTCATTTATGACCAAATACCTGAAAATTGATGGAATCCCCATCAGCGTCAGCTTTTTTTGTATCTAATGCTAATTAGCAAATGGTAGCATGCTAACACACTAAACAATATTCAGCCTGCAGAACACCAGCATGTTAGCATCGTCATTGTGAGCTTACTGCCATGCTAACATTAGCATTTAGCTCGAATTACAGCTATGCCTCACAGGCTGCTAGAACGGCTGAAGAGTCAGACTCTGTCTAATTAAAACTAGACCCGAAGATCTGGATTAACCAACAAGAGTCCACTAGATTTAAAGAACGATCCAACCTGTAAACCAGACCAGTGATGCCAACTCTTCTCCAATGAAAGCAGCCAGCAGCACTAGCTCCAAAAGTCCCTGAAGAGAGACAGAAAGTCTCCAAGTCATCAACACTGACAGTCCGTCCCTTCAGTCCTCCCTCCAAAGACACTCCCCCAACATTATCATTAGGTAGGTGGACAGGTAGGTAGACAGGTAGGTGGACAGGTGGGTGGACAGGTGGGTGGACAGGTAGGTAGACAGGTAGGTAGACAGATAGACAGGTAGGTGGATAGGTAGGTGGACAGGTAGGTAGACAGATAGGTAGGGTAGGTGGACAGGTAGGCGGACAGGTAGGTGGACAGGTAGGTAGACAGGTAGGTGGACAGGTAGGTAGACAGGTAGGTAGACAGGTAGGTAGACAGGTAGGTAGAGGGGGGGGGGGAGGGGAAGGAAAGAAAAGGTTTAAAAAACCCCCTCTTCCCCCCACCCCCCCTTTTTGGGGGAAGGGGGGGGGGGAGGGAAGAAAAGAAGATAGAAAAATGGGGGGAGGGGGGGGGGGGGGGGAGGGGAGGAAGGAAGGGGGGAAGAAAAAAAAATCCCCCCCCCTTCCCCCCCCCCCCAAAAACACTCCCCCAACATTATATTAGGTAGGTGGACAGGTAGGTAGACAGGTAGGTAGACAGGTAGAAGGTAGGTGGACAGGTGGGTGGACAGGTAGGTGGACAGGTGAGTGGACAGGTGGGTGGACAGGTAGGTGAACAAATAGACAGTCCGTTCCTTCAGTCCTCCCTCCAAAGACACTCCCCCAACATTATCATTATGAACGGAGGATAATTGGAGGTTTATTACAGACAGACACAGATGACAGACACAGATAGTGAATATTTGATTTATTACTTGCTGTTGGGATGTAATGAATTTCAATAAATGGGACTAAAAATATTTCAACTCTATATCAAGCTGCTAAATGGCTCACATTTAACAACTTAAAGCTCTAGCTACCTTGCTAAATCCAGCGTGCCTTGTGGGAAAACGATGACGAGCTCCGATCATGGATGCTCTGAGAGTCCTGTCCTGTCAGGATGTTGGTAGGATTCGATTCTTTTTACTTGAATTTTCTTAATCAAGAAACTGTTCAAATTCAGCTTTTGAAATTGTAAATCAATAAATTTCACATTTTCATTTCAGAGAGTTTCAGAGAACAAATAAATTCAGATGCATGGTTTTCAGAGTGCCGTATTTCAGCGCTATGAATTCAGAGACTGCTAAGATTCAAACAGTCTCTCACACGGCGGATGTTTTCTGTATCCTGCACATCTCCAGCAGAACTAGGCTGTAACACGTCATGTACTGAGTCTCCATTTGATCTGTTGCTGCTGCTCCAATCCTTGAGCACTTTTTGCTGAAAGCAGCCACCGCTCACAGGTTTCCCAGAATGCCCGACACAGTAAGCAGGGAAAATGCTGTTTTCCTGTTGGTGCTTCCTGTTGGTGCTCTTACAGGTTGTAATGCTTGTTGTTACAGTGATCGACAGCATCTGCTGCCCTGCTGTAGCTGGATGAGGCGCTCTTACAGATGAAGGATGCTGGCTGGTATCAACAGTGGCCATTTCTGACTCATCTGCTGTTAACTGACACATGCGTAGCTTCAGTAGTAAGAAAAGCTTCAGGAAGTGAGGACATTTGTCTTTGTGGCTCTTCTTAGTCTGTCTTTGCAGCTGCAGAAGGGCAGCGTCACTTTAATATATATCCTGCATTCCCTCATTCAAGAGGCTCATGCACTAATGAAGGTGCAGTGTGCATGTTTATATGCATCTTTCTGTCACGCAGAATAACTTTTGAACCTTTTTGATCAGCCTTGACTTGTTGACAGCATCTTTTCAGCTGTACTGCTGATTACCAGCCCAGACTGTATCAGAGTGTATACAAACACACACACAATGCTGAGTTATGTCATATGCCAGTAAGTCTGCTGCTGTCTGAGAACAGCATTTAAATCAAAGGGGATTTCAGGCACCCATTGATCCAAACTGAAGACGCAGCGTTCATTACTGACAGGGTAAACTTTACAGCAAGCGAACAGGCATTACGTTTACACCACAGAGAGGAAGAGATGATCGGATTTCCATTTATAAAACAAAAAGCACGAGTATGACATTATTCTGTTTGCACATCGCTCATAACTCGTGTGTGTAATGTGATACAATGTGATTAAAGTCACAAGTGTGTGTTTGTGTGTTGTGTTGTGTCCAGGCATCACTCACACATCTAATCTGCAGATACATGTATGCTTTAATTTGGAGGCAAACTTCACTGCAGCATGTTGTCGTATTTTCCTTTTAGTTTTGTTTTCGGGGAGGAAGTCGTGCTGCCCGTCCACTAACTCCACTGGTGATGCATGTAGCTGTCCAGCACAGCGCTCTGAAGTAGCACAGCGCTGGAGGTCAAACCACACAGCACTGCGGGTAACGCCAGACGCTCGCCACCGCCGAGTCTGAGGCCATGTGCACCTCACTACAGTTACAACGGTACTCGTCATGTCCTTTGTGGTGTGACAGGCTGTGAGATTTCCACTTCAGTGCTGGCACTAGAAAAACAAGGCTGCAATCTCTGGCAAGTTGTGAGAGTAGACAAGACGATAAATCAAATAAAGCAAAAGTACAAACGTGTTGCTGACGTGTGCTCGAAGTAAAAGTTAACTTAGCGCAATGACTGAAAACAAGAGGAAACACCTAGCCATCCGCCTCTAAAGCTTCCCGATGAGCACATTATATCCTGTTTGTTTAATCCGTACAATACAAAGTGTAAAAACATCCATTTTCTGCAGAACTGGGCACATGAACTTCCTGGTTTCTACAAATACTCTTTTCTTTGAATTGATGGACACGAGGGGAAAATATTAGCCTTAAATTACAAATGTAACACTTTGTTAAATCAAATTGAGCTCCACAGCAGTTAAGATCATTTCTAATGTAAAACGTTCTGTACACGTACATACTGTATGTGTACAGAATATTAATACAGTCGCCTCCATAACTGCTGGACCAGAGAGGCCGACTCCTGTATTTCTGCTGATCAATGAAAACACCACCAGATCAATCTGAGACCAGAGATCAGTGTTTCAGCTTCTATTCAGGTATTTCCATCTAGACCTGATCCACCACTCAGCAGATAGAACTCCACATTTTACGGTGATCCACAGTCCAGGATCAGATAGACTTCAGATAGATTACAGTCAATAATACTTCATATTTAGCTGTAATAACTGCATCAAGCCTGCGACCCTCTGACATCACCAAACTCTTCTTCTGTGGTGCTTTTCTGGTCTTTCACCACAGCCTCTTTCAGTCAGTTTGGTTCATCTCTCTTAAACTGTCAGACTAAATGTTTCTGTAGACCTCTGAGTTCATGTAGCTGCTGCCATCATGTGATCCATCATCAATGAAGATGATCTGTAGTCTGGTTCCAGTCTGTCCTTCCTCTTCTTATTGCTAATGAGTGGTTGTCCTCTCCTGGTGGAGCCTCTGTCCTTGTAGTCTGGTTCCAGTCTGTCCTTCCTCTTCTTATTGCTAATGAGTGGTTGTCCTCTCCTGGTGGAGTCTCTGTCCTTGTAGTCTGGTTCCAGTCTGTCCTTCCTCTTCTTATTGCTAATGAGTGGTTGTCCTCTCCTGGTGGAGTCTCTGTCCTTGTAGTCTGGTTCCAGTCTGTCCTTCCTCTTCTTATTGCTAATGAGTGGTTGTCCTCTCCTGGTGGAGTCTCTGTCCTTGTAGTCTGGTTCCAGTCTGTCCTTCCTCTTCTTATTGCTAATGAGTGGTTGTCCTCTCCTGGTGGAGTCTCTGTCCTTGTAGTCTGGGTCCAGTCTGTCCTTCCTCTTCTTATTGCTAATGAGTGGTTGTCCTCTCCTGGTGGAGTCTCTGTCCTTGTAGTCTGGGTCCAGTCTGTCCTTCCTCTTCTTATTGATAATGAGTGGTTGTCCTCTCCTGGTGGAGTCTCTGTCCTTGTAGTCTGGTTCCAGTCTGTCCTTCCTCTTCTTATTGCTAATGAGTGGTTGTCCTCTCCTGGTGGTCTCTGTCCTTGTAGTCTGGTTCCAGTCTGTCCTTCCTCTTCTTATTGTAATTAGTGGTTTTCCCCTCCTGGTGGTCTCTGTCCTTTAGGTCCTGAAGTCCTCTGTGAACGGTGGATTGGGATTCCTTCTCTCCTCCCTCTGGAGGTTGTTGCTGACGTCCCTGACGGCTGTTTTAGGGTTTT
>CAMQGK010000048.1:4237500-4327500 GCA_947000775.1 Pterois miles | reverse complement strand
TCATCCATGTCGCCATCCATGTCATCATCCATGTCACCATCCATGTCATCATCCATGTCACCATCCATGTCATCATCCATGTCACCATCCATGTCACCATCCATGTCATCATCCATGTCACCATCCATGTCATCATCCATGTCATCATCCATGTCATCATCCATGTCAACCATCCATGTCAACCATCCATGTCATCATCCATGTCGCCATCCATGTCACCATCCATGTCACCATCCATGTCACCATCCATGTCACCATCCATGTCATCATCCATGTCACCATCCATGTCACCATCCATGTCACCATCCATGTCACCATCCATGTCATCATCCATGTCACACCATACTCATGTCGCCATCCATGTCGCCATCCATGTCGCCATCCATGTCATCATCCATGTCATCATCCATGTCACCATCCATGTCATCATCCATGTCATCATCCATGTCACCATCCATGTCACCATCCATGTCATCATCCATGTCACCATCCATGTCACCATCCATGTCACCATCCATGTCATCATCCATGTCATCATCCATGTCATTATCCATGTCAACCATCCATGTCGCCATCCATGTCATCATCCATGTCGCCATCCATGTCATCATCCATGTCATCATCCATGTCACCATCCATGTCACCATCCATGTCACCATCCATGTCACCATCCATGTCACCATCCATGTCATCATCCATGTCATCATCCATGTCATCATCCATGTCATCATCCATGTCACCATCCATGTCACCATCCATGTCATCATCCATGTCATCATCCATGTCGCCATCCATGTCGCCATCCATGTCACCATCCATGTCACCATCCATGTCACCATCCATGTCACCATCCATGTCATCATCCATGTCATCATCCATGTCAACCATCCATGTCACCATCCATGTCACCATCCATGTCACCATCCATGTCACCATCCATGTCATCATCCATGTCAACCATCCATGTCACCATCCATGTCGCCATCCATGTCAACCATCCATGTCAACCATCCATGTCACCATCCATGTCATCATCCATGTCATCATCCATGTCAACCATCCATGTCAACCATCCATGTCACCATCCATGTCACCATCCATGTCACCATCCATGTCACCATCCATGTCACCATCCATGTCACCATCCATGTCACCATCCATGTCATCATCCATGTCATCATCCATGTCAACATCCATGTCATCATCCATGTCATCATCCATGTCATCATCCATGTCACCATCCATGTCATCATCCATGTCATCATCCATGTCAAACATCCATGTCATCATCCATGTCACCATCCATGTCACCATCCATGTCACCATCCATGTCATCATCCATGTCATCATCCATGTCACCATCCATGTCACCATCCATGTCATCATCCATGTCATCATCCATGTCAACCATCAGTGTCATCATCCATGGCCTCATCCATGTCACCATCCATGTCATCATCCATGTCATCATCCATGTCATCATCCATGTCACCATCCATGGCCTCATCCATGTCAACCATCCATGTCATCATCCATGTCACCATCCATGTCATCATCCATGTCATCATCCATGTCAACCATCCATGTCATCATCCATGTCATCATCCATGTCAACCATCCATGTCATCATCCATGTCATCATCCATGTCACCATCCATGTCATCATCAATGTCAACCATCCATGTCATCATCCATGTCATTATCCATGTCATCATCCATGTCATTATCCATGTCATCATCCATGTCATCATCCATGTCATCATCTATGTCAACCATCCATGTCATCATCCATGTCAACCATCCATGTCATCATCCATGTCAACCATCCATGTCATCATCCATGTCACCATCCATGTCATCATCCATGTCAACCATCCATGTCAACCATCCATGTCATCATCCATGTCAACCATCCATGTCATCATCAATGTCAACCATCCATGTCATCATCCATGTCATTATCCATGTCATCATCCATGTCATCATCCATGTCATCATCTATGTCAACCATCAGTGTCATCATCCATGTCAACCATCCATGTCATCATCCATGTCATCATCCATGTCAACCATCCATGTCATCATCCATGTCAACCATCAGTGTCATCATCCATGTCATCATCCATGTCAACCATCAGTGTCATCATCCATGTCAACCATCCATGTCATCATCCATGTCAACCATCCATGTCATCATCCATGTCAACCATCAGTGTCATCATCCATGTCATCATCCATGTCATCATCCATGTCACCATCCATGTCACCATCCATGTCAACCATCAGTGTCATCATCCATGTCACCATCCATGTCACCATCCATGTCACCATCCATGTCATCATCCATGTCATCATCCATGTCAACCATCCATGTCATCATCCATGTCAACCATCCATGTCACCATCCATGTCATCATCCATGTCATCATCCATGTCAACCATCCATGTCATCATCCATGTCAACCATCAGTGTCATCATCCATGTCACCATCCATGTCACCATCCATGTCACCATCCATGTCATCATCCATGTCACCATCCATGTCATCATCCATGTCACCATCCATGTCAGCATCCATGTCATCATCCATGTCACCATCCATGTCACCATCCATGTCATCATCCATGTCACCATCCATGTCACCATCCATGTCACCATCCATGTCAGCATCCATGTCACCATCCATGTCATCATCCATGTCACCATCCATGTCACCATCCATGTCATCATCCATGTCACCATCCATGTCACCATCCATGTCACCATCCATGTCAGCATCCATGTCACCATCCATGTCACCATCCATGTCATCATCCATGTCAACCATCAATGTCACCATCCATGTCACCATCCATGTCACCATCCATGTCACCATCCATGTCATCATCCATGTCACCATCCATGTCATCATCCATGTCACCATCCATGTCAGCATCCATGTCATCATCCATGTCACCATCCATGTCACCATCCATGTCACCATCCATGTCACCATCCATGTCACCATCCATGTCATCATCCATGTCAACCATCCATGTCATCATCCATGTCATCATCCATGTCAACCATCCATGTCATCATCCATGTCAGCATCCATGTCATCATCCATGTCACCATCCATGTCACCATCCACGTCATCATCCATGTCACCATCCATGTCACCATCCATGTCACCATCCATGTCATCATCCATGTCAACCATCCATGTCATCATCCATGTCATCATCCATGTCAACCATCCATGTCATCATCCATGTCACCATCCATGTCACCATCCATGTCACCATCCATGTCATCATCCATGTCACCATCCATGTCACCATCCATGTCACCATCCATGTCAGCATCCATGTCACCATCCATGTCACCATCCATGTCATCATCCATGTCAACTATCCATGTCATCATCCATGTCCTCATCCATGTCACCATCCATGTCATCATCCATGTCACCATCCATGTCACCATCCATGTCACCATCCATGTCATCATCCATGGCCTCATCCATGTCACCATCCATGGCCTCATCCATGCCATTTCATTATCAATTTCCCCATCCATTCATCATCCATTCATCATCCATCCCTCATCCATCCCCCCCCCATCACCGCCTCATCCATGTCACCATCCATGGCCTCATCAGACGTTCAGAGCAAGTGATGGCGTATAAAGAGCGAGGAGGAGGAAGCGAGGGATGGTGGACGGGCCAATCAAACACCGGACTTTCACTCAGAGGACCACTGTTCAGTCCTATCTACTGACAGCATTATGTCACGTGATGCTGCATCACTGCATCACATGACCTTGTCTGTTGCTCATGTTATGTTACAAGTACACTTATTTTAATGTAAACCACAACACACTGTGTGTGTGTGTGTGTGTGTGTGTGTGTGTGTGTGTGTGTGAGTTTATTTGGTCTCCCTATGTGATACTGATACCAGTACCAGAATTTGGGATTATGGGTTATCGGTGAGTATGTCAGTTTATGCCACAATTTATTAACCCAGAAAAAAATGAACACGTTTAACCGGAAACCAATTCTTCTTCGCTGCTCCAAAACAGTAGCCTGCACTGTGGGATGTATCATGGCTGCCACTGGCTACTACTGTTTCAGAGCAGCGAAGAAGAACTGATTAGAAGTTGTTTCATAATAATAATAATTACGATAATAATAATATTTTTTTCAGCACACTGGTATCAGATCAGTACTCTTTTTTGACTGATACAACAAGTTCAGGTATCAGGAAATAAAAAATGGCATCAGAACATCCCTAGCAGTATCTATAGAAAATCTGGAGTAGAGGAATACAGTAGAATGGAAATACTCAGGTAGCGTACATGTACCTCAAAATTGCACTCACGTACAGTACTTAAGTAAATGTACTTCCCTGCATTCCACCACTGTCCGTTTGCTTGTGTTTTCAGCGCTTGCAGCATTTCTGAAAGCAGACTACGCGTTGCCAAATGAATGAATTTGTTTTCCGCCTGCTTGTGTTGGAAGTCCACAGTGTGTGGAGTCAATCAGCCTCCGATGGAGCGTGGGAGAAACGAGGTTGATCTCTGCAGCTCTCAGGAGGTCACAGCTTCGTTGTGCCGAATGTGGACTGTCGTCACAGGTAGCGTGAAGTGAAATGAACTCATCTTCTGCAGTGACATGAAATGATGGTTCCACTTTCTCTCTCAGCAGTTTTTGACCAAGTGTCAATGAGCAGTAACAGCCCCCAAAGAGACACAATGAGAACAACATGATGATGGTGGAAAGTGAGAGGATGATGAGCATGCTGTGGAGGACAACACAAACACATTTCATTTCCCTCCTTAAGAGCAGCTTTCAGCTCCAACTCTGTCCTTCTGGTCAACACTATACCGAGACAGTGAGACTTTTCAGCCCTGACAGATCAGGCAGCTCTAACACCGGCCGGCAGGTAAAATCACGCTGGTGAAAACACTCACACCTGTAGACGCAGTTCTGTAGGTGTGCAGGTAAATCAGAGACAGACTGGACCAATCACAAGCACAGTGTTCAGGGAGAGTCTCCATACCCAGAGCAGCCCAGAGGACGAAAATGGTCCTTCAACTCATGAGCCCGAAGACTGAGGCCCTTCAGAGATGTCATGATGTCCTTGAGAAAGAGTTAGAACTCGTCTCCTCTTCGCTGCTCGCTAATCTGAGCTCCCAGCTGATGTCACAGAGACTCTCCTCCTCTCCTCTCCTCCTCCCCTCTCTTCTCTCCTCCTCTCCTCTCTTATCTCCTCCTCTCCTGAGGACGCTGGATGGGAGAAACGCTTGTTTCAGCTTCCTCAGGAAGGACAGTCTCTGCTGGGCCCGTTTCGTGATCCCTGTGGTGGTCTTACTCCAGATCAGGTCCTTCTAGATCTGCACTCCGAGGAACTTGATGTTCTCCTCTCTCTCCACCGTTCGGCGGCTGATGCTGAGGGAGGTTGCTCCGGTTGTGACCTCCGGAAGTCGATGATCACCTCCTTCGTTTTGTCCATGTTGAGCATCAGATTGTTCTCCCTGCACCAGCCCTCTAGGTGTTTGACTTCATCCCTGTACACTGATTCCTCGTTTCCATGAATGAGTCCCACTTCTGTGGTGTCATCCGTGAACTCGATGGTCGGGTCCCCCTCGAGTCTGGGTGCACAGTCATGTGTTAGCAGCGTGAACAGCAGTGGGCTGAGTACGCAGCCTTGAGGGGATCCAGTGCTCAGCGTGATGGAGTAGGAGATGTTTTTCCCAACAGTCTGTGGTCTCTCAGTCAGAAAGTCTCCAATGTGTCCAGGTCGCAACCGAGCGCCGCGATTCTTGCAGCATGCTTTGCCCTGATGTTAAGTAAAGTCACTCGGCTGTAAGTTCTGCAGACAGAATATCTGGAACAGGCAAGACTTCCAAAACTTTCTGATCCCTAGAGGGGCCACTGCATCCATCTCATTCAGTGACGCGGCATGCGTTGCCGTAGCAGCGGCTGATGTCGCTCCTATTGCTGATGAGCTTTTGTCCGTGGACACGGCGCATGGCGCTACAAGTGTTGGTGGGCCCATGGCAGTCCATGGCAGTTCGCAACGCTGCGGGAAGATGGCAGCCAGTTTTACTGATATACATATTAAAAATAATAAGCTGCAAAGGACAGCAGTCAGTTAATGAGGATGAAGCAGCTTCCACTGCTGCTGCTGCTAATGAAGAAGCTGCCAACATGAATGACGGACAGGTTGTGTCCAACAGCCAGGTCTCATGTGAGGATGAGATGGATTATGACTCTGAGTCAGACACAGTGTCTGTGGGTGAGTTTTCTCAGAGGCTCACAGATCTATACTCATTAGAGGAAGTAAACCAGTTTCTTGATGAAACCTTTAAAAGATCTGTCAAAGTAAGTGATTACTTTTGGTGACACAGAAAAATTTATTAGATCCGTTACTGTGCTTAAAAGGATGGTAGGATTCGATCTTCTAGACGAAAGGAAACGTTTCGGTCTAAAGAAACATATCACAACGTTGAGAAAGGAAAAGAAAGGTAAAATTGTTTAAAAAAAAAAAAAACAACTAAGAAATCGAAATGTACAGCACGGTGTTTCCCTCTATGTACTGTTCTGTGAGTGTTGCTTCTTGTTTGTTTCTCTCCATAAATCCAGTTGGCTTTACTGACCACCATTTTGTAACAGTAGACCTGAGCTTGATTCCAATATTAGGCGTATAGAGGAGGGACCACATCGGGACCGCGATCCCAATACTGGTCATCTGCTGCAGGAGAAGAGGCAGGAGCTGAGCTCCTTCCTGCAGGAGAGAGTCAAGGGGGCGCTTGTAAGGTCTCGTTTCCTCCAGCTAAAAGACATGGATGCTCTGAGCTCCTTTTTTAATCTGCCCTTAGAGCTTTTGGTTTTGGTGATGGTTTTCTGGCTTGGGGTGGTTTACTGTACAGTGGTGCACAGTGTATGGTGAAGATGGGGGCAGGGCTGAGTCAGCTGATTCCTGTACAGCGAGGGATCGGGCAGGGCTGTCCTATTTCAGGACAACTCTACAGTTTAGCCATCGAGTCCTCGCTGTGCAGATTGCGAAGGCAGCTCAGGGGTCTCTCGCTGCCTGGGTCCTCTACCTGTGATTGCCCTCCTATTGTATCTGCTTACATAGATGATGCCTGCATTGTTGTCTCCTCCCAAGAGGCCGTTCAGTGTTTGAATGAGACCCTGTCCTTGTATGAAAAGGCCTCATCTGCAGGGTGAACTGGGCCAAGAGTGAGGCCTTGTTGGTGGGTCATTGGAGGAATCAGGTGCTGCCCAGTCTGCCTGCAGGACTTGAGGAGAGTAAAGAGGGGCTGGGGGTGTTTTTGGGGAGAAAATGTGCCCTCAGTTGTCTAAATGGAAATGGTTGCTGCCTCAGCTGTAATAGAGGGGAAGAGTTCTGGTTGACAATAACTTGGTAGCTTCAACTCTTTGGCACAATCTTGTCACTCTGACACCACCAAGAGGCCTGATAGAGGACGTTCAAAGAACCATCCTGGACTTTTTCCAGGGACTATATACATCCAGTCCAAAATCGTCTCCAGACTGTATAGAGACTGCTTTATAACTGTGGCCCAAGCTGGCTTGACACAGCTTGATTGCTGTTGAGGAGAGGAGGGTGACTGGGATACGATAAACAGCTCTTCCTCTTGCAAATGGACCTTTCTGGGCTGACACCTTTCTCCATCTTTGTACTTCAGGCATGGCAGATTTTCAAGATCACTCAGACCACAAATGAAGCACCGGCATGAGAAACCTTTGTTCTACAACACCTTTATAAGGACTCAAATGCTGCAATCTGCCAGCCTGTGAACCAAGCTCAGAGAGGCTGCTGCACCAATCTGATCTGATGAGGATGACGTCAACATCGGTGGACGTCCTGCAGGACAGCAGCAACATCACCTCTGTCAGGCTGATCAATCGAGTGGTGGAAGAAGTCCTGCTGCCCTGCCACAGTCTCTGAGGGGGTTTGCTGAAGACCAGGCCCTGTGTGACCAGTGGAGTGAGAGTTTTTAGGTCCTGATTTTTCCCCCAAAGGCAGCTGCCGAACCCTGAACCAAATGTAATGGCAATCCATAGAATAGCTGGTGAGACATTTCAGTGAAAAAGGTCAACTCCTCAGGGTAGCACTAGAGGAGGAACTGAGGAACCATCAAAGTCAGTAGATTCGTCCTCTGGGAAACATAAAAGTCTACTAATTTCATGTCAGTCCATTCAGTGGTTGTTGACATGTTTCAGTCTGGCACTAAGTGGAGGACCAGCTGAGTGTTTATCTGCAAATCGATGTATGTCACATAATTTACATCTGTTTGATTCTTACAATAAATTGGTTTTTACAATGACTGTCAGTGGTGTCCTTTTCAGCCCAAACGGTTGCACGGCTGTGCATGGGCTGGGCGTGAGATAAACAAGGAGAAACGACATGATTAAAAAGAGACTGGAGACAGAAGTTAGGTGATAGAATCGTATTTCCTACCCATCATGTAGATCTTGTTTCCTCGTACGAAGGGCGTGGCTCCGTACCGCGGCGTGGGCATGGAGGTCATCGGCAGCCACTGATCCTTCTGGGCTTCGTAAACCCTCACCAGGGCCTGTGGCGTGGTGTCGGCTCCCATACCTCCCAACACATACACCTTTCCATCTGCAGAGACACACAGGAGGCCGTTTTACAGAGCGTTGGGATTCACTCTGTTGGTGCAGCGATGTAGATGTAGTGTTTGATCGGCATACAAATGCAGCACCGCTCCGAACAACCAGGGAAAGCGATGCTTCGCCATTTCTGGTCCAGCTGTCACGTCTGCTATCTGTCTCATCCAAACAACATGAAATATTGATGCTCGGTCTGACAAACTTCCAGATAACCTTTGAATAACTTGTTTTACAAGGACACCGCGAGCATCCCTAACTCCTGCAGTGTCATTAGAAAAGAGAGGGAAAGCTAGGGGACGGGGGAGAGAAAGTGCTGAGTAAGCAAAGACACTGAGAAAGAGGGATAAAAATAATGAGAGGATAGGAGGAGGGGAAACTACATAAATCTGAGAGGTGGAGGGAGAGAGAGAGAGGGAGGGAGGGAGGGAGGGATGGAGAGAGAGAGATAGGGAGGAGAGAGAGACGGAGAGAGAGAGGGAGGGAGGGATGGAGAGAGAGAGATAGGGAGGAGAGAGAGAGACGGAGAGAGAGAGGGAGGGAGAGAGAGAGGGAGAGAGGGAGAGATGAGATAGAGACAGAGAGAGAGAGAGAAAGGGAGGGAGGGATGGAGAGAGAGAGAGACGGAGAGAGAGAGGAAGGGAGAGAGATGAGATAGAAACAGAGAGAGGGAGAGAGAAAGGGAGGGAGGGATGAGAGAGAGAGGGGGGAGAGGGAGGGAGAGAGAGAGGGAGAGAGAGAGAGAAGAGACAGAGAGAGAGAGAGAGGAGGAGGGGGGAGAGAGAGAGATAGGAGGAGAGAGAGAGAGAGACGGAGAGAGAGAGGGAGGGAGAGAGAGAGAATAGAAACAGAGAGAGAGAGAGAGAAAGGGAGGGAGGGATGGAGAGAGAGAGAAGGGAGAGAGAGAGAGAGAGAGAGAGAGGGGAGAGAGAGAGGGAGAGAGAGAGAGAGAGATAGAGAGAGAGAGAGAGAGAGAAAGGGAGGGAGGGATGGAGAGAGAGAGAGAGACGGAGAGAGAGAGAGAAGGGAGAGAGAGAGATAGAAACAGAGAGAGGGAGAGAGAAAGGGAGGGAGGGAGGAGAGAGAGAGAGAGGAGGGAGGGAGAGAGAGAGGGAGAGAGAGGGGAAAAGAAGGAGAGAGAGAAAGAGAGAAAAAGAGAGGGAGAGAGAGAAAGAGAGAAAAAGAGAGGGAGAGAGAGGGAGACAGAGAGAAGGAGAGAGAGAAAGAGAGAAAAAGAGAGGGAGAGAGAGAAAGAGAGAAAAAGAGAGGGAGAGAGAGGGAGACAGAGAGAAGGAGAGAGAGAAAGAGAGAAAAAGAGAGGGAGAGAGAGAAAGAGAGAAAAAGAGAGGGAGAGAGAGGGAGACAGAGAGAAGGAGAGAGAGAAAGAGAGAAAAAGAGAGGGAGAGATGGCGGGAGAGAGAGAGAAACAGATAGAGAGAGAGAGGGAGGGAGGATGTCAGTCAGACGTCCACAGAGCTGTGACTGAAACTGAAGAATAACAATAATTAATGTGTCAGTCGGACTGCAGCTCAGCATAAAGTGTGATTGCCACAGATCAACAGTTATGACAGTAAATCAAATTTCACTGTTGTACATTTAATATATAACACAGGAAGGACACTTCATCCCATAAAGTGTGTCGCAGTGCATCCAGCTGGAGAGAATGAACAGTACATATACTCCTCGGCTCATTTTTAACTCACCAGGAGCTACGTGGGTTGACCAGAGTGCTAATACTGTAATTGGAAAAGCCACACTTACCACAATGACAGCATGCCTGGTGCTGTAATGAGCTATCTATAAATAGCTTTGTATGCCCTCCATTTAGATTCATTTGTATTTCACCTGCAGGGAATCCATGGAATGACGTTTAATTTGTTAGGTTTTGGTAAGATCTCCTTTATATTGGACGCATAGAGTCTGTATCAAACATTTCAAGTCAAGTCACATTTATTTGTATGACACAAAATCACAAATCACAGTTTTGTCTCAGGGGGCTTTAAGTCTGTACAGGATCCGACACCCTCCGTCCTTTACAACGTGACCCTGTTATTAAAGGAAAAACTCCACAACCAATAAAAACAGGGAAAAATGGACGAAACATCAAGAAGAGCAACAGAGGAGGGAGGGATCTCCTTCAGGATGGACAGACAAGCAGTAGATGTCATGTGTAAAACAACAATTCAAATATGAGATAGACAATCCATTAATTAATTACATATGTAATTAGTACATATAATGTTGGCGTCACCAAACAGATAGAGCCAGAGCAACACCCCCCCCTCTCCAGATAGATAGAGCCAGAGTAACACCACCTCCTCTCCAGATAGATGGAGCCAGAGCAACACCACCTCCTCTCCAGATAGATAGAGCCAGAGTAACACCACCTCCTCTCCAGATAGATGGAGCAGAGCAACACCACCTCCTCTCCAGATAGATAGAGCCAGAGTAACACCACCTCCTCTCCAGATAGATGGAGAGCCAGAGCAACACCACCTCCTCTCCAGATAGATGGAGCCAGAGTAACACCACCTCCTCTCCAGATAGATGGAGCCAGAGCAACACCACCTCCTCTCCACCCCTGTTGGAGGGAGCCCAAGAACACCCCCCCCCCCCCAGATAGATAGAGCCAGAGTAACACCACCTCCTCTCCAGATAGATGGAGCCAGAGGTAACACCACCTCCTCTCCAGATAGATGGAGCCAGAGCAACACCACCTCCTCTCCAGATAGATAGAGCCAGAGTAACACCACCTCCTCTCCAGATAGATGGAGCCAGAGTAACACCACCTCCTCTCCAGATAGATGGAGCCAGAGTAACACCACCTCCTCTCCAGATAGATGGAGCCAGAGTAACACCACCTCCTCTCCAGATAGATAGAGCCAGAGCAACACCACCTCTTCTCCATATTAGATAGAGCCAGAGCAACACCACCTCCTCTCTAGACCAGATAGAGCCAGAGCAACACCACCTCCTCTCCAGATTAGATAGAGCCAGAGCAACACCACCTCCTCTCCAGATTAGATAGAGCCAGAGCAACACCACCTCCTCTCCAGATTAGATAGAGCCAGAGCAACACCACCTCCTCTCCAGATTAGATAGAGCCAGAGCAACACCACCTCCTCTCCAGATTAGATAGAGCCAGAGCAACACCACGTCCTCTCCAGATAGATAGAGCCAGAGCAACACCACCTCCTCTCCAGATAGATAGAGCCAGAGCAACACCACCTCCTCTCCAGATAGATAGAGCCAGAGCTACACCACCTCCTCTCCAGATAGATAGAGCCAGAGCAACACCACCTCCTCTCCACACCAGATAGAGCCAGAGCAACACCACCTCCTCTCCAGATAGATAGAGCCAGAGCAACACCACCTCCTCTCCAGACCAGATAGAGCCAGAGCAACACCACCTCCTCTCCAGACCAGATAGAGCCAGAGCAACACCACCTCCTCTCCAGACCAGAAGCCAGAACAACACCACCTCCTCTCCAGATAGATACAGCCAGAACAACACCACCTCCTCTCCAGATAGATACAGCCAGAGCAACACCACCTCCTCTCCAGACCAGATAGAGCCAGAACAACACCACCTCCTCTCCAGATAGATACAGCCAGAGCAACACCACCTCCTCTCCAGATTAGATAGAGCCAGAGCAACACCACGTCCTCTCCAGATAGATAGAGCCAGAGCAACACCACCTCCTCTCCAGACCAGATAGAGCCAGAGCAACACCACCTCCTCTCCAGATAGATACAGCCAGAGCAACACCACCTCCTCTCCAGATAGATACAGCCAGAGCAACACCACCTCCTCTCCAGATAGATACAGCCAGAACAACACCACCTCCTCTCCAGATAGATAGAGCCAGAACAACACCACCTCCTCTCCAGATAGATACAGCCAGAACAACACCACCTCCTCTCCAGATAGATAGAGCCAGAACAACACCACCTCCTCTCCAGACAGCAGTGCTTGAGGACCATAAACAATAAATAACAGAAGTTTATAGAGAAGGTTGAAATTAATCATATTCTCGTCTACAAGGCTTAAGTTATACATTGAGACTGAGACCGACCCACCTGACTGAAAGTCAGGGTAAAAAGATTTTGAGTTTGGATTAAAAGACCTCCACAGAATCAGACTGTCTGATATCTGTAGGGAGGTTATTCCAGAGGAAAGGGGCTCGATAAGAGAAGGTCCTTCGGCCTGCTGACTTCTTTTGGGGACAGACAGGAGTCCTGTATTCTGAGAGCAGAGTCCTGATTGGAGTATAAGGTTTAATTAGATCAGACAGTAGGAAGGAGCGAGGCCATTTCCAGTTTTCTAGGTCATCAGAAGCCCTTTAAAGTCTGATCTGATGTGGATCGGAGTCGATATAATGAAGCTAAAACTGGTGTGATGTGGTCACACTTTCTAGTTTTAGCTAAGACTCATTTCAGCATTCTGAACCATTTGAAGGATTCTGGTACTAGAACGAGGCTGATAGCAAAACACTGCAATAATCCAGTCTGGATGATCCAGAGGCCTGGATTAGGATCTGAATAAAGAAGACCTGATTTTAGTGACGTGGCGTAGGTGAAAAAAATCGATCTTTGTGATGTCTAATGTACTGATCAAAATTAAGAGTTGAATCAAACATCAAGATTCTTACACACATTTATCTAAAGATATAGTTACTTTCTCAAACTGATGTCTATGAGGAGCGAGGCTAATGAACCAGCATCTCAGTTTTATCTGAATTTAGGAGCAAGAAATCACTTGACATCCAGTTTTTCACCACAGGCAGGCCTCTATTTTAATATGTGATCGATCCTCCACCTTTACAGGCTCATACAGCTGAGTACCATCAGCTAACAGTGGAAATTATTTCCATGACAACATAGAAATTAGCCCAGAGGTTCGACGTATAGGGAGAACACCAGAGGGCCAAGAACAGAGCCCTGAGGTACTCCAGATCTCACCTCAGAGAGCCCAGTAGTAAAAGGACTGGGCGGGAATCTGAATCCATGTTTAGGAGCAGATCTTTGGTGACTTTAGTGAGCAGTTTCGGTAGAGTGGGGGGGCCCTGAAAGACTGGAAGGGTTCAAATAGGCCACTAAATAATAAATGGGCTGAAAGTTGTTGAGACACCACTCTCTCTGGTTCTTTAGTAAAGGGTTAGGGTTAGTGGAAGGACTGACACTGGTCAGTAGTTATTTACAGGCTCTGGGTGTTAGGAATGTTAGGTCTTAGTCTGTTTTTGTGTTCCCTGTTTTCATGTTGCATGTGCATGCTTTTAGTTTGACACTTCCTGTTTTATTTTGTAGTTCTAACATCCATCTCGTTTCAGATCACCTCACTTCCTGCCCTGCATGTTTCCAGCCTTTAGAGCATCTCCTCCTGACCTACTTTCCTCTCCATTCACCGGCGTTGCATTGTTCTTCCCTCCGCCCTGATTGTGTCCACCTGTGAATAGTCAATCACTCCCTCACTAGTATTTAAGCTCCCCAGCCCTTCTGTGCCAGTCCGTCTTGTTCCCTCACGTCAAGAGTTCCAGCGTTTTCCTTGTGAGTGTTAGATTACCCGTGCCTTCGATTTACTGCCTGTCTATTGACCAAGCCCTTAGCCTGCCGATTTTGATGTGTTTGCCCTTTTCTTTGACTGCTGTGTACCGGACCATCGCTTGCATTAAAGACACCGATTCTTGCCTAATACCTGTTTCCTCGTGTTTGCATCTGAGTCCTCTGAAGCCTGTGATCACGCACCGTAACACTGGTTCAACATGTGGTTTTCTAAGTAGAGGTTTAACATCCAACATTGTAGGTCCCAGCAATGGCCACAGATCTCTAACAAGTTCAGCAGGTTTAGAAGTTGAGACCAGCTTAGACAGAGTTTAGGCAGAGACTAACTGGGATTCAACGCCTGGAAAATCCACTTTTCACACAAAACCACAAATGTCAACCTCATGGAGAAAAATTCAGGTGATCACTAAAGTCATGGGGCTTCACCCTCTGGGGATCATGAATGTCTGTGGAACATATAGCGCAGAGCTTAAAGGTTCAGTATACAGTACAGTACAACACCCATTAATATATCATCTGTTGTCTACAGATATAGAGCAGTAATGTCTACCTGAGCAGAGAATGACGTCTCTCTGTCTCTGAGATGTAACCAGAGCGTCTCTGCTCTTTCAGTTCATGCTCATTGGTCCACTGACTAGCTCACGGCTGCCACTCAGCTGATAACGCCATCCCAGCCTCCCAGGTTAACACTGTTAGCTCTGTTAGCACTGGCAGCTGCCAGCACAGCGATCGCCATGTTGTGAGCCGTGTGGAGGCAAAAGGAATGCTCTGAATTCAATATAGAGCACCTTTGATAAGATAAGATAAGATAAGATGAACCTTTATTAATCCCCGGAGGGATTAATAAATGATTGATTTAATGAAAAGATATTGTAGATCTATTGGTGTCGTTGTAAATATCAGTGGCTGTTGTCTCTTCAGCTGTATCCTGAACGACCAGGGCGATCAAACAGCTGCCTCACTGCTGGAGAGCTGTTGCATTCTGACATGGTCTCATCCCGACTTGTTTCATGGCACCGCTGCCTTCGACCCGCTGACCTTACTTTAGGTTTAGGCAACAAAATGACTATAGTTATGTTTAACAGAGAGCTACATAGTTGGGCCTAAAACTATGTTATACAGAGAAAATGACACTGAATGCTGTGAACTCGGGACAACAGTTGTCTCCTGGATGAACGCCTTGTGTTGTTGGACTGTCAAAATGCCTGTCAGACTAAATTGCTTTTACATTTCCAAGGCTCATTTGTCACAGCAGCATGATTTTCATATACAGTGAAACAACCACCTGTTTTCACTGGGATTAAATGTAGAAAAAGAGCATTACCATGCCCAGAGGAGAGCTGGGAAAGTTTTCTTTTAGATGTGTTCTAAGAGGTACGTTCGGCTTTTATCAGGCAATAAATCACAAGATGCGGTATGTTCCAGGACTTAGTCCCTAGTAGTACTCAGCATCGTTTCCATTCACATTATTCATTATCAGGGTACGAAAGGAATTTGAGCCGCCCAGGCCCAATCGATCTGATCCGAGTTTCCACCTACTGCATGTTTACTGACTGTTTATTAATACTAATACCTGATTGAACAAATGATCCTCGTACAGATACATCATAATCCAAAGAGATCCAAAGGCCAGGTCTCCATGGTGGAGGTGAGGCAGATACATCATATACTGTATGTTCACACAGTATTCTACAGTATCATCAGTTGTGTCATATATGTCTGTGTTAAAACTGTCTGACCATCCTGAGAGCGATCCCCTCCTACAGATAGTAGCCACAGGGCTGTATAACATGCTTCACCTGTGACCTGCAGCATCTCTGCTGTACTCTGAGCATATTTCTGTCCGCATGTGAGCGCTCGTCTTTTGGCCGAGCCGTGGTCTAATCGTGTGCAATCTCCTCTAATTACAGAAACCACGCTCTATTCTCTGCCCGTCACCCTGGGAGACTCCATGGCAACCGCAGCGCAACCTACAGACTGTTATTATGGGGTGGCTGTTTGCTGCTTTGTGAACAAAATCTGCCACCACTCAAAGCCAGACCACTGAGTCACTACCTGGAGATAAGCGATAAAATAATGTGCACATGAACGTACAAATCATCACTAACGATGACACACAGAAAGCAGCTGTTACACATTAGCTCTGCTTTGTCCTTTGATATTTTTGTCCCTTCAGTCTGCTGCTTTCATTCCCGTCCTCCGTCGCCCTCTATGTGCAACCCTTACTGCGACTTTCACCTTACTTTCATCATTTCGTCTTTTCTCCCATTTAGTTTCATTGACTTCATCCATCCCTTGTCACCCTCTGTCTCCTCTCGCCTATCAGTCTGTCCTTTTATCCTCTCATCTCTTTTTCATCACTCCTCATTTTTTTAGGATTGTAATATTTTGCGCTTCTGTCTCCTGAAGGCAGCTTCATGTAGAGCTGACGAAGAACCGGGTTCCCTGCAGAGCTTCCTTTGATTCAGCGGTTATCACACAGCGTGGCCGTCTCTAAAGAAAAGTAACGCCTTCAGTTCATTCATTCATTCATTCATTCATTCAAACAGGCTTTACGCACTTTGGTAACATCTGTTTACTGACAACCTGTTGGCCTCTTGAGTTCTAGTGAGGTTAGTAGAGCGCTTGATGATGATAATGATGATGATAATGATGATGATAATACATCCTCAGACCTGTGCTCCTGTTTCCAGAGGCCTCCTGAATCCAGGCTCAGTCTGGATTCAGCACATTTAGAGCGAGAGAGAAGATGAAAAAGTCAAAAAGGAGAGAGCAGAAGACAAGAAGTGATACTCAAACCCTGAAAATCCATTCATATACTATTAATCTGCTTCGTCAAATTCATATTTTGGAGGAAATGAAATATTTTTTTCAGTGCAGTAAGTGTGACGTTGCTAAAGCTGGAATGTGCTGTTGACGCATGTTGATGCTTTTATCATATTCATGATGAAGATGGTTATCATGCTTAGATTAATCACGGGATGTAAATGGCACTTTGAGGAATATCTGGGAGATCAATAGGCCACATTATTTATGGGCCAGTTTACTCATCATTGGGAGTACTATGTGAAAAACAGTGGTATAATATCTGTGGCTCTGGAGGGAGACTGATGATGTTATCAGGGTTATCTCAGCTGGGCTTTGGAGACTCTAAATGATGAGGATCAATGAGTTTGATCGGCATGACTGATTACCACGGAGAAAGGTCTAATGAAAATACATTACGATAAATGTAATAACCAGCATTTTTGGATTTTGACCCATACGAGGGCATCTCATCATCTGCTGCTTTGACTTTAAACTTGTTGTCTCTCTTGTGAGTGCTCCAGCTGTATTAGAAGGCAACACTAAATCTATGGAGTAGCCCTTTAACATTAGGAAAACATCATGGTTTCAATCAACCACTGGAGAAAGGTCAGCATTAATTATTTCAATATTCAAGCTGGTCTTCTGAGTTGTAAATGGACTATTTATAGGCACGTTTCTCGTCCTCTGGCCTCTCATTGTGCTTTATGACGTGTCGTGTTTTCCAAATACAGTTATTGACCAGATTACCTGGGTTCCTTCAAACAAACACTTTTTATCAAGATGTCACGGAGGGAGGCTCGATCTGGGCTTGCTTCAGGGGTCTCCAGGACCAGGTTTCATTTTGGGAACCTGACCACCCTTTCAAAAGTATTTCAGATGTCAGAGTTTTAGGGGAAATAGCATTTGGGGAAATGTTTGCCATTCAGATGTTTTAAACGTTTGTGATAAAGCTGGAAAGTTGGAACCTTTTCCATCACAATTTGGTGGTGCTGAGTGGGCGTTAACGGGAAGCCATCGAAGACATCGTTAATTGTACAAACCGCCCGCATCACACCGATCAAAGTCAAAATCATCAGTTTCCCTTTAAGGTCCCCAAAATCTGCACAAAGGTCACAAGGTCACCAGGTTTCCCTGTTGGCACAGTGGCCATTTGGGTGTTGCTTCCCATTCATTTATCCTATCAAAGTGTCCCAGTCAAATGTAAAGGGAGGCGGCATGCTTTTTGTGCAGGAATAATATTAATAATATGCTCAACTTTGAGCAGATTCCAACTTTCTAGCTCTATTATATAAGAAAAACTTGACGTATGTTTGTTGAAGTAGTAAATCACAGTAGTCACTAGTCTCCTGCCTTTTCACTTTTATAACTGGGTTCCTCTTACAAAAAGTTTAGTTTAGTTAGTTTAGATTATACATGGTTTAAAAAAGCCAGAGTTAGCCAGAAGGCCAGCTTTCATCTGTAGTCCCCTGGCCATGATGTAAAAAGGCAATAAAATAGAGTAAAAGTAGTCCAAATGGCACTTTCTTCACCATTTGAATCAACTTTACCATGTGGAATACCTTTGAACGGGACCGTCAGGGTTCCCACATGGATACATGATGGATGGAAGACGATCTCCCACAGTGACATTTAAAGGCCACTGCACTCCTCCCAATGAACACTCGTCAATGGCCAATCAACAAAGACCTCCGCCTGCTGGCAGCTACAGCCACCAGGCACCACGTGTCACCGTACCACAGTTAACTGAGTGGCCGAACTATAAAACAGTAGACCGGAGACCACAGCGCTGGCAGCCTGCTGATACACTGACAGAACACAGCCTACTGTCAATATTAATGCTGCACAATTACTCAAACTTTTACTCAAATCTCAATATGGCCTACTGCAGTTTTGCCATTAAAATATTAAATGCCATTTAAAATGAATTATTGTCGTATTCTGCGGACTTAAGAAAACATCTTTGTTTGGTACAGATCCCAGCAAAACTCAGACTGTGATTATTTTAATTTGTTTCAATGAAAATGAGAATAATGATGAAAAAACGTTCATTCCCTGATACTGTAAACCAGGGGGGTCAGACTCAGTCTGATCCTGGTCCACATCAGCACCACGGTTCCCCTCAAAGGGCTGGTTATAATTAAGAATTATAATTAAGACTATATAATATATATCTACTCTTGATCATATTACAAAACTGCCTCTGCATTTGTTTATTATTAGTTATTAATAATTTGTTTAATAACTAGCTCTGAAAGCAGAAATATTGAACTATTTATTAAAAAAATGAGTTCAGTAACAAAAACACATGCTTGTTCATCAATATATCTGCATGTAGACACAAAAATACTGTATGTGGACACACTCACATTTCTATGTGTTATTATAACATAATAATAATAATAATAATAATAATAAAGGTCTTTTTTATCATCACACAAATATGATCAAACACAGTTTATTCCATTAGCTTAGTTTAACTTTGTGGTGGGAGTTGAGAGGGGCAGAACTCTAGTCCAACAGATCAATGAGCTCTGATCTAACGTTCAGTCTGTGGCATATAAACTGTTATATATAAACTTTGTGGTGGGAGTTGAGAGGGGCAGAACTCTAGTCCAACAGATCAATGAGCTCTGATCTAACGTTCAGTCTGTGGCATATAAACTGTTAGTGATCAGCAGCTGATCAGCTGAGATCATGTGGTAGATGACAGTGGTGTGACAGTGTTTTACTGCCTCGTAGTAAAGAAGACATACCGGCTGGTCTCCATCAACCACTAACATGGATCCTCTTTCTGTCCTTCCCTCTGCACCAACTTTGCTTTTCTTGGACATTTTGGTTCTGTTCAGATTATTTTACGACTCCATCGCTCAGCTAGAGCGCCGCTGCTGGAAACCGCTGCTACTGAGACGCGTCATGGAACAACATGGAGATGCATTGTGGGACATGTAGTTTAAGGACACCGTACTGCTGTAAAGCATCATAGAGTTGTATGATAAGCATGATTTATAGTTTGCGAGCCCTCTGGTCCAGGTTTGGTCCACAGGTCTTGAGTTTGACACCGGTGCTGTAAATCATATTGCCATTGCATCAGTCAAAATAATTGCGATTAGATATTTTTTTGTTGGACTTCAGCTTCCAGACTGACAAACAGCTGCTGGCTAACCAACCGGACATAGTGGTGGAGGACAAAGAGCAGAAGAGGGTGGTGGTGATGGATGTGGAGATACCAGCTGATGCCAACATCAGGAAGAAGGAGCACGAAAAGGTTGAGAAGTATCAAGAACAGCTGGAACAGATGTGGAAGATCAAGGCTAATGTGGTCCCCGTGGTAGTAGGAGGACTCGGGGTGGTGACCCCCAAACTGGGAGAACGTCTCCAACAGGACCCAGGAACCACATCTGAAGCCAGAAGAGGACAGTCCTAGGAACAGCTAAGTATACTGAAGAACCCTCAAACTCCCAGGCTATGGTATATATATATATATATATATATATATATATATATATATATATATATATATATATATAACAGTACAGACCAAAAGTTTGGACACACCTTCTCATTCAAAGAGTTTTCTTTATTTTCATGACTATGAAAATTGTAGATTCACACTGAAGGCATCAAAACTATGAATTAACACATGTGGAAATATATACTTAACAAAAAAGTGTGAAACAACTGAAAATATGTCTGATATTGTAGTTTCTTCAAAGTAGCCTCCTTTTGCTCTGATTACTGCTCCACACACTCTGCATCCTCTTGATGAGCTTCAAGAGGTCGTCACCTGAAATGGTCTCCAACAGTCTTGAAGGAGTTCCCAGAGATGCTCAGCACTTGTTGGCCCTTTTGCCTTCACTCTGCGGTCCAGCTCACCCCAAACCATCTGGATCGGGTTCAGGTCCGGTGACTGTGGAGGCCAGGTCATCTGGTCCAGCACCCCATCACTCTCCTTCTGGGTCAAATAGCCCTCACACAGCCTGGAGGTGTGTTTGGGGTCATTGTCCTGTTGAAAAATAAATGATGGTCCAACTAAACGCAGACCGGATGGAATAGCATGCTGCTGCTAGATGCTGTGGTAGCCATGCTGGTTCAGTAGGCCTTCAGTTTTGAATAAATCCCCAACAGTGTCACCAGCAAAGCCCCCCCACACCATCACACCTCCTCCTCCAGGCTTCACGGTGGGAACCAGGCATGTAGAGTCCATCCGTTCACCTTTTCTGGTTCCACAAAGACACGGTGGTTGGAACCAAAGATCTCAGATCTGGACTCATCAGACCAAAGCCCAGATTTCCACTGGTCTAATGTCCATTCCTGGTGGTCTTTAGCCCAAACAAGTCTCTTGTGCTTGTTGCCTGTCCTTAGCAGTGGTTTCCTAGCAGCTATTCTACCATGAAGGCCTGATTCACACAGTCTCCTCTTAACAGTTGTTCTAGAGATGTGTCTGCTGCTAGAACTCTGTGTGGCATTGACCTGGTCTCTAGTCTGAGCTGCTGTTAACCTGCCATTTCTGAGGCCGGTGACTCGGATGAACTGATCCTCCTCAGCAGAGGTGACTCCTGGTCTTCCTTTCCTGGGGCGGTCCTCATGTGAGCCACTTTCTTTGTAGCGCTTGATGGTTTTTGTGACTGCACTTGGGGACACTTCCAAAGTTTTCCCAATTTTTGGGACTGACTGACCTTCATTTCTTAAAGTAATGATGGCCACTCGTTTTTCTTTACTTAGCTGCTTTTTTCTGCCAGAATCCAAATTCTAACAGTCTATTCAGTAGGACTATCAGCTGTGTCTCCACCTGACTTCTGATGGTCCCAACCCCATTTATAAGGCCAGAAATCCCCCTGATTAAACCTGACAGGGCTCACCTGTGAAGTGGAGACCATTTCAGGTGACGACCTCTAGAAGCTCATCAAGAGGATGCAGAGTGTGTGGAGCAGTAATCAGAGCAAAAGGAGTAGCTACTTTGAAGAAACTACAATATAAAGTGTATTTTCAGTTGTTTTACACTTTTTTGTTAAGTACATATTTCCACATGTGTTAATTCATAGTTTTGATGCCTTCAGTGTGAATCTACAATTTTCATAGTCATGAAAAGAAAGAAAACTCTTTGAATGAGAAGGTGGGTCCAAACTTTTGGTCTGTACTGTATATGCCAACTATCTATCTATCTATCTTAATGGTTAAAAAATGGTAAATGGACTTGCCTTCATATAGCTTGTGTCCACTCAAAGAGCATTACACTGCATTCACCCGTTCACACACACATTCACTCATTCATTCAGAGGCTGCCAGTCAAGGAGCCACACTGATGGTTCAACCTCCAGGAGCAGTTTGGGGTTCAGTATGTTGCTCAAGAAGACTTCAACATGTGAACCGGAGGAGCTGGGATTCGAACCGCCAGGGTTCCGGTTGGTGGGCACGCCGGCGTACCTCTGAGCCTCAAAATGTATTCATAAGTAGCTTAAAGCATTTACCAAACAAATCGTGACATATGTCTGTCCTGTACAACAGAATAGAAATGACTTTTATAACAAAGGGTACTGGTATCAATACCAGTGATTGTGAACCTGGAACTCCTTAGTGTGGGGAGGAGCATCACCCCTAACATGTACAGCTACAGAGCACCTGGTCAATGGCACACAACCACACATCCAACACACACATCCAACACACACATCCAACAGTGGAAGTGAAGAAAGGTACGAGCGTGGGCTGAAGGTCAGTCCACAGATAGTCCAGGCTGATGTTATAAATAGCTGCAGCATGACGTCCAACACCGACTGACCACATGATCCATCCCATGCAGGCAGCAGACTCAACCGAGATGATGGTATTACCACAAGATCTGAAAAAAGAGTCTGAATGCATTTACGTCAATAGGAATGTACTCACCTACAGCTGTACCTACAAATATATACTTACAGTACATAAAAGTGACAACGATAGCGGCCATAGGAATTATGGGTCGTTGCTGTTGGGACCAAAGCAGGAAATAGAGGGACGTGGGGAGCAGTAGTTAAAACATGAGGAAACCCTCCATCCTCCTGCCAACAGTCAGTGTTGGTTTCTTTCTACTGTGACCGCACGTTTCTACCCCATCAGCCCAAACCTCCTTCTTACACCCCCCCCCTCCTCCCCCTTCTTCACCATAACCCCCCCCCCCCCCCCAGGACTAAACCCCCCCCCCCTTCCCCCCCCCCCCCCCCCCCCCCCCCCCCCCTTTAATTAGGCCCCCCCGGCCCGAATCCCCCCCCGCCCGGCACCGGCCTCTCCCCCCCCCCACCCAGTACACAATTTTACACCCCAACACCCATTTAGCACACCCTCACTCACCCACTCAGTCCACTACTATGTTACAGTGTCGGTGTAGTATGTCTCATCCATTCGTTGTGAGGTCATTTAAATTAGCTTTCAGTCCCAGCAGTCCCGGTCTAAGAGGTGGGCTGGAGGCTGCCACTGAGCACTATTCAGCCAGCAATTCTGCTTCCCTCTAAACCGTTTTGGGAAAAGTAATTACATTGATATTAATTATTATATAACCTTAATTTGTTTCATTAAACAAAGCTAAGTGTGGCCTTTCCCTCACGTTCCTGCACAAGTGATGCAGATCTAGTCTACAGCTGCCTGATATTCCTGATGCAGTCCTTATAAAACAAATGCAGCAGCAGAACATCTGTACTGAAGTACAACAGTTTGGTGATTTATGTTTGACATGTTTGTGTGCAAGTTAACAGTCAAAGCATACAAACAGAGAAAGTACCATTTTACTTTAAAGGGGTCATATCCTGCTCCTTCCCAGGTTCATACTATACGACGTATAGTATCCGTATAGTGTTTCTACTGCAACACATTTACAGGCCCTTTAACATCAGATGGATGGACTCATGTCTATCCCTCAGACTGATTTGACTCCCAGCAGCTTTAACTGTGCTGCTTCTTGTAGTTACTTAATGTTTTCTCATTAGCTGACGATGGCAGAGAGAAACTACAGAGGTATCGCTGCACAGGCTGTGATTAATAGTTTTGCCTGTGATCTGAAAATTATAACCATGAACCATCTGTTGTGTGTCTTTTTCTAGCTGGTCCACATTGTCTTGTTGTTTCTTGTAGATATTTGTCCCCCCAGTTGACCCAGATTGTCTATTTCCTGTTTCTTGTTCCACTGGTTTGTTTTCTGGATGTTCTCTTGGTCTCCTTCGTCTCAGTTTCAGCTCATTATTTTAACCAGCTGCACCGTCTCAGTCTCAATACCTTTAGCTTTATCACTGCAGGCGTCTGAGACCAGAGGAACCGACCTGATCAGCGACATGTAAACGAATGTAAAGCTGCTGGGAACACGAGCAGGTACAGCTTTCCTGGTCCAAGCTGACTCATCTCGGCAGCCTCCGCCGCCCTGATCAACCAACAGGAAGCTCTTCTCTCCTGACCTTTCCATTTCCTTCACTGCTGTCATGCTCTCTCCTTTACTGAACTTCTCTTACCACCTTTCCCATTACATTTACTGACATTTAAGTGTCTTCTTGAAATAAATGATTCATATGGCAGCACTGCACCTGCTGCACTCCTGAAATACCATCTAGTCACAATGACACTAAGGCGAGGACTCTCTCTCTCTTTCACCCTCTCTAAAAATGGAGTATATTTCTGCATACTGGGTCCCTAAACAGTCCTGAATCCCATAAACTTGGTCTCAGTGTGAAGCTGAGACTCTGGTGGATCAATGAGTCCACCTGGATCCATGTGTGATGATGTTAGTCCCCATAGGAGCCATTTCATTGATCACTGTATAAAATGACCTGTGGTGACCTCTACTACTACTACTACTACTACTGCTACTACTAATACTAATACTACTACTACATCCTGGTAACTGGAGACCTAGAGCATTAATTCTCCAGTGGTAAAAAATGGTGAAATTTAGCACAAAATGTGTGTAACAAATAGACCATGGGGACGATCAGCATATAAAAACACTTTTAGAATTCATTTTAAATAATTAATTCATTTCATTAATTTTAATGCGTTTATTTCTGGTTTATGACTTGAACAACTTCAATCTCAAATTAATCTTCAGGTTCCAGCTTTCAGATGATGTTCCCCACTACTATGTGACATCTGCTGTTGACCTGCTATCGCCCCCTAAAGACCCCTGGACCTAATTAGAGGGCTAATTACTGGACTCAAACTATAAAACTGTGTTTTCTGCCTGACTGAAGTTCACTGAGACCTTGTTTTCATACTAATCCATTTTTCTGCTGGTACCCAGTACAGCTTGTAGGAGTAGAGCTTTCAGGGTCAGCGTCCCCAGAATAAATTACTTCTGTGCTATGGTTAGGGAGGACTGACCAGGACCCTTCCAGTCACATTACAGACCTTTACCACCTGAATCACTGATCTCTTCACAGTCACCTTCTGAGTTATATCTTCAGATGATTGACAATTAGGCCCTATGAGCATGTTTATAGTCTATAAATCATTTTAATTCATAATCATCTCCATAGTTTCCATCTTTGGGTTATATATTTCACCTTGACAACAAGAGTCTCCATCCATGCTCGTAGCTCTGTGAGTCTACACTTGGCCCAGATCATTTATTTCAGTCTGGACCACAGGGGGGACCGAGCAGACCACCCAGTAAGTGCCATCCCTTTAGCTTCCTGTGTTTACCTGAGGACATGGCTAAAGGTCATTGTGACGTTAAATACCATGGTGTCACGTTGAAGTGTAATTGTGTAAAACCAAACTGTTCTGTTTAATTCTGCAACCTTTCGTTGGCCCTCTGGTCTGAATGCCATGTGCTCGACACCAACCAGGTCCAGAAGTAGCACACAAACTGGTTAACTTCCTGGAGGAGAATCATCTAGATGGACCTGAGGTCTCAGAGGGACTACTTTAGAGGTGTGGGCCGAGGGCTCGGACAAAATAGGTTTTAAAATGATTTTTTATGTAGAAAAGTGTTATAATAAATACTGAAATAATGTCGATTGTATTTAGTAGAAGCTGAGAAAAAGAACGTCACACAGGAACAGCATGTAATCTGTTTCCTGAACGTCTCTGCAGACTCCAGCAGAATGGGAATGAATATCGCTGACTGGAAAACACTCAGACTGCCACGACCTGTTTACAGGATGCAGTACTTCCAAAGGAAAACTGCTGTGTGAGAACTTTGTCTTGAACACTGTAAGCAAACAAGACAAGCTTTATTTCCATCGACTTTAAACCCACTTTAAACTCACAATGACGAACATCGGCCACCGATTGGCTAACGGGTGATAAAGTGCTTGTTGTGCAGGTAAAATTGATTGACATTGATATCTGGCAGCCAGATAGAGCCATCCAGAGCTCCAAGTTTCCTGTTGCTTCCTGTTGCTCCCTGTTGCTTCCTGTTACTCCCTGCTGCTTCCTGATGCTTCCTGTTACTCCATGATGCTTCCTGATGCTTCCTGATGCTTCCTGTTACTCCCTGTTGCTTCCTGTTGCTTCCTGATGCTTCCTGTTACTCCCTGTTGCTTCCTGTTGCTTCCTGATGCTTCCTGTTACTCCCTGTTGCTTCCTGTTACTCCCTGTTGCTTCCTGATGCTTCCTGTTACTCCCTGTTGCTTCCTGATGCTTCCTGTTACTCCCTGTTGCTTCCTGATGCTTCCTGATGCTTCCTGTTACTCCCTGTTGCTTCCTGATGCTTCCTGATGCTTCCTGTTACTCCCTTTCTTCTATCTTCCTATCTTCCTTTCTCCCTGTTGCTCCCTGTTGCTTCCTGATGCTTCCTGATGCTTCCTGTTACTCCCTTTACTCCCTTTTTCTTCCTTTTACCCCCTGTTGCTTCCTGATGCTTCCTGTTACTCCCTGTTGCTTCCTGATGCTTCCTTTTTCCCCCTTTTTCTTCCTTTTTCTTCCTGATGCTTCCTGATGCTTCCTGTTACTCCCTGTTGCTTCCTGTTGCTTCCTGATGCTTCCTGTTACTCCCTGTTGCTTCCTGTTGCTTCCTGATGCTTCCTGTTACTCCCTGTTGCTTTTTCTTCCTGATGCTTCCTGTTACTCCCTGTTGCTTCCTGATGCTTCCTGTTACTCCCTGTTGCTTCCTGTTGCTTCCTGTTGCTTCCTGTTACCCCTTTTCTTCCTGATGCTTCCTGTTACTCCCTGTTGCTTCCTGTTATGCTTCCTGTTACTCCCTGTTGCTTCCTGATGCTTCCTGTTACTCCCTTACTTCCTTTACTCCCTGTTGCTTCCTGATGCTTCCTGTTACTCCCTGTTGATTCCTGATGCTTCCTGTCACTCCCTGTTACTCCCTGTTGCTTCCTGTTGCTTCCTGATGCTTCCTGATGCTTCCTGATGCTTCCTGGTGCTTCCCGATGCTTTCTGATGCTTCCTGATGCTTCCTGATGCTTCCTGATGCTTCCTGATGCTTTCTGTTGCTTCCCGATGCTTCCTGATGCTTCCTGATGCTTCCTGATGCTTCCCGATTCTTCCTGTTGCTTCCTGTTGCTTCCTGATGCTTCCTGATGCTTCCTGTTGCTTCCCGATGCTTCCTGATGCTTCCTGATGCTTCCCGATGCTTTCTGTTGCTTCCCGATGCTTCCCGATGCTTCCTGATGCTTCCTGATGCTTCCTGATTCTTCCTGTTGCTTCCTGATGCTTCCTGTTGCTTCCTGATGCTTCCCGATGCTTCCTGTTGCTTCCTGATGCTTCCTGATGCTTCCTGATGCTTCCCGATGCTTTCTGTTGCTTCCCGATGCTTTCTGTTGCTTCCCGATGCTTCCGGATGCTTCCTGATGCTTCCTGATGCTTCCTGATGCTTCCTGATGCTTCCTGATGCTTCCTGTTGCTTCCCGTTGCTTCCTGATGCTTCCTGATGCTTCCCGATGCTTCCTGATGCTTCCTGATGCTTCCCGATTCTTCCTGTTGCTTCCTGTTGCTTCCTGATGCTTCCTGATGCTTCCTGTTGCTTCCCGATGCTTCCCGATGCTTCCTGTTGCTTCCTGATGCTTCCTGATGCTTCCTGTTGCTTCCCGATGCTTCCCGATGCTTCCTGTTGCTTCCTGATGCTTCCTGATGCTTCCTGATGCTTCCCGATGCTTCCTGTTGCTTCCTGTTGCTTCCTGATGCTCTTGGACACCTGATTGGACGCCAGCTGTGTCCAATGGTAGCCCCCCTGGACACAGCTGGCGTTCATCAGTACAGACTATGTGTGATGTTCAGTCAGCTGGATTATGAGACTATGAGCTATGTGATTGATGAAGGCTCATCTCATCCTCATCTTCATCTTATGATAAACATAGAAAAAACGTCACAGCGTGAGGCCCTGTGTGTGTGTGTGTGTGTGTGTGTGTGTGGGGGTGTTAGAGTGTGTTAGTGTGTGTTGGAGTGTGTTAGTCTGTGTTAGTTTGTGTTAGAGCGTGTTAGTGTGTGTTAGAGAGTGTTAGAGTGTGTTAGAGAGTGTTAGTGTGTGTTAGGGTGTGTTATTGTGTATTGGAGTGTGTTAGAGTATGTTAGTGTGTGTTGGAGTGTGTTAGTGTGTGTAAGGGTGTGTAAGGGTGTGTGAGTGTGTTAGTTTGTGTTGTGGTGTGTTAGTGTGTGTTAGGGTGTGTTAGAGTATGTTAGTGTGTGTTGGTTTTGGTTAGTGTTTTTTTTTTTTAGTGTTAGAGTATTTATGTGTGTTGGAGTGTGTTAGTGTGTGTAACGGTGTGTTAGAGTATGTTAGTGTGTGATGGAGTGTTAGTGTGTGTTAGAGATAAGAGATAAGATAAGACATAAGATATTCCTTTATTAACCCCACAGTGGAGAAATTTACAGTGTGTTAGTGTGTTGCTGTTATTAATGTTGGTGCTGCAGCTCTCTCAGCTTTCTCAGTTTTCTCAGCTCTCTCAGCTTTCTCAGTTTTCTCAGCTCTCTCAGCTTTCTCAGCTCTCTCAGCTTTCTCAGTTTTCTCAGCTCTCTCAGCTTTCTCAGCTCTCTCAGCTTTCTCAGTTTTCTCAGTTTTCTCAGCTCTCTCAGCTCTCTCAGTTTTCTCAGCTCTCTCAGCTTTCTCAGCTCTCTCAGCTTTCTCAGTTTTCTCAGCTCTCTCAGCTTTCTCAGCTCTCTCAGCTTTCTCAGTTTTCTCAGCTCTCTCAGCTTTCTCAGCTCTCTCAGCTTTCTCAGTTTCCTCAGTTTTCTCAGTTTTCTCAGCTCTCTCAGTTTTCTCCGCTCTCTCAGCTCTCTCATCTCTCTCAGTTTCCTCAGTTTTCTCAGTTTTCTCAGTTTTCTCATCTCTCAGTTTTCTCATCTCTCTCAGTTTTCTCAGTTTTCTCAGTTTCCTCAGTTTTCTCAGTTTTCTCATCCTTCTCAGGTTTCTCAGCTTTCTCAGTTTCCTCAGTTTTCTCATCTCTCAGTTTTCTCAGTTTTCTCATCTCTCAGTTTTCTCAGTTTCCTCAGTTTCCTCAGTTTTCTCAGTTTCCTCAGTTTTCTCAGTTTTCTCAGCTCTCTCAGTTTTCTCAGTTTCCTCAGTTTTCTCAGTTTTCTCAGCCTTCTCAGGTTTCTCTCCTCAGTCTTCGCTCTGTAAGCTGCTCTGAGCTGTAATGAGCGTTTCCGTTTGGTAACTCTTTCAGTCCGCCGTTGGAGGCTGCGTCCTCAGCAGAAGGATTTATGACTGTAGCACGTTACACTGGAGCAAAGGACTGTTGAGGATGTTTTCTAAACTAATGTGATTCAGCCTCAATTTTACCCATGATGATGACGATGATGATGATGATAAGGATTATGATGATGATGAGGATAATGATGATGACGATGATGATGATGATAAGGATCATGATGATGATGAGGATAATGATGATGACGATGATGATGATGATGAGGATCATGATGATGATGAGGATAATGATGATGACGATGATGATGATGATGATAAGGATCATGATGATGATGACGATAATGATGATGACGATGATGATGATGATGAGGATGATGATGATGATGAGGATGAGGATGATGATGAGACAGAGATAAGCCAGTTGTAATATTGTGCAGGCTTATCCTGATTGGTCAAATAAAGGTATCCGATGTGAAGCTAAAGTGACAGTGTGACAGCTACTTCCTCGTTCTGGGTCGGTCTTGACGAGACACGCTGATTGGGCCGATCTGTCCCATTCTGCAGCGACAGCAGCAATGTTGCGTCGGCCGAGCCGAGGCGGCGGCGACAGAACTGAACCACGGCAGCAGGCGTTGCTCGGCTCAGTTCAAACAGTGATTACCCATCATTCACTGTGAACACTGACACAAACGGGCTTCGGCATTCCCGTCTCCCGGGATCACCGAGGAGGTTTACAGTGTTCTCACGGATACACCGTGTTCCCTTTAATGGCTCAGTTCACCTTAATTTAAACCCCTGTGAGGCATATCTTTGCCCAGGTTTTTAGATATCTGTTTCTCTGCTTCTTGTCAGCACCACAATACAACAGAGGTATTATGTTACTGTCCTGGTTCAAGCCGAAGCAAATCAAATCACCACATGATGTAAGGCTCAGTAGTTTCTCAACAAAACAACCTCTTCAACAGATTAAAAAACTACCACCAACCAAGTAAAAAAATTAACCCTCTGAGACCCACAATAGACCCATCTGACCCATCAGCAGGTCAACAGTAGAGCTCACATAGAAGTGGTGAACGTCACCTGAAAGCTGGAAGCTGAAGATTCATTTGAGATGTCAAGTTGTTCTAGTCATTAATCAGAAATAAACATCCATCTATCATTCATTATCTGTAACCGTTACGAATCCCACATCAAGACACCAAGACCCTGAGGAACACCACAGAAAAAGCAATACAATATGCTTTACATTCACAATATAATCTGTCGGGGGAGTTTTGTGAATGAAGAGGACACTAATATCATGATATCATGGGAAAAATCATATCAACGACTCTGAAGGACAAACGTGGACAACAATATTCTTCCACAGTTGAGAAAATCAACATATGCTGTAGTTTTATTTTAAGCTAAGTTCATGTTTCGTTGTGACCCCTCTATAGTTATTTTCTCCTCTAATATGAAACTACATGATCCCGTTTTTAGTTGCATGAAAATTTCACCACAGAGGAGCAACAGTGTTCCTGGAAAGCCGACTAGGTCTTTATTACACAATTATTAAAAAGCAAAGCAGCACGTGTACATTCAGTACGCCTTCAGTAGCTAGCATAGCAGAGTGCTAACATACGCTGTCTGCTAATGTTAACTCCACAGGCTTTTACAGAGAAATGCAACATTTTAGAAATGTACTGAGTATCTCCTCATCAGTAGCTCCACATAATGAGTTTCACTATGAGACATTTAACCATCAGGAGCTCCAAATCCACTGAACCAGCCGGAAAATGAAGAAAAGGGACAACGATTGCATGAAGTCTACAGAGCAGAGCTGGCTGACGCTACGCAATGATTGGCCAGGCTGCATTAGAGGGGCGGGACCTAGTGAAGAGCTGAGTGTAGCTGAGGTCCCAGAGGAGCCATGGACCGGGTCCAGATTCTCCTGTATGATCAACTGACTACTACTCATCAGCTGAACCCTGATTGGAAGAGAGGGAAGCTCCAGAGGAGACAGCTCAGGGTTCAGGAGGAGGATCAGGAGGAGGATTCAGGAGGTGGATTCAGGAGGAGGGTTCATGAGGAGGATTCATGAGGAGGATCAGGAGGAGGATTCAGGAGGTGGATTCAGGAGGAGGGTTCATGAGCAGGATTCAGGAGGAGGGATAGGAGGGTCAGGAGGAGGATCAGGAGGAGGATTCAGGAGGAGGGTTCAGGAGGAGAATTCAGGAGGAGGGTTCATGAGCAGGATTCAGGAGGAGAATTCAGGAGGAGGATCAGGAGGAGGATTCAGGAGGAGGGTTCAGGAGGAGGGTTCAGGAGGAGGATCAGGAGGAGGATTCAGGAGGAGAATTCAGGAGGAGGGTTCATGAGGAGGATTCAGGAGCAGGATTCAGGAGAAGGATTCAGGAGGAGGATTCAGGAGGAGGGTTCAGGAGGAGGGTTCAGGAGGAGGATTCAGGAGGAGGGTTCAGGAGGAGGATTCAGGAGGAGGATTCAGGAGGAGAATTCATGAGGAGGATCAGGAGGAGGATCAGGAGGAGGGTTCAGGAGGAGGGTTCAGGAGGAGGATCAGGAGGAGGATTCAGGAGGAGAATTCAGGAGGAGGGTTCATGAGCAGGATTCAGGAGCAGGATTCAGGAGAAGGATTCAGGAGGAGGATTCAGGAGGAGGGTTCAGGAGGAGGGTTCAGGAGGAGGATTCAGGAGGAGGGTTCAGGAGGAGGAGTCAGGAGGAGGATTCAGGAGGAGGGTTCAGGAGGAGGATTCAGGAGCAGGGTTCAGGAGGAGGAGTCAGGAGGAGGGTCAGGACGAGGATTCAGGAGGAGGATTCAGGAGCAGGGTTCAGGAGGAGGGTCAGGAGGAGGGTTCAGGAGGAGGATTCAGGAGGAGGATTCAGGAGGAGGGTTCAGGAGGAGGGTTCAGGAGCAGGGCAGGAGGTTCAGGAGAAGGATTCAGGAGGAGGGTTCAGGAGGAGGGGTCAGGAGGAGGGTTCAGGAGGAGGATTCAGGAGGAGGATTCAGGAGGAGGATTCAGGAGGAGGGTTCAGGAGGAGGATTCAGGAGGAGAATTCAGGAGGAGGATTCAGGAGGAGGATTCAGGAGGAGGATCAGGAGGAGGGTTCAGGAGGAGGGTTCAGGAGGAGGATCAGGAGGAGGATTCAGGAGGAGGATTCAGGAGGAGGGTTCAGGAGCAGGGTTCAGGAGGAGGATTCAGGAGCAGGGTTCAGGAGGAGGGTTCAGGAGG
This sequence comes from Pterois miles, assembly GCA_947000775.1. Taxonomy (NCBI): domain Eukaryota; kingdom Metazoa; phylum Chordata; class Actinopteri; order Perciformes; family Scorpaenidae; genus Pterois; species Pterois miles. The sequence goes on along the minus strand of CAMQGK010000048.1, from coordinate 4,294,696 downwards.
AGGAGCAGGAGGAGGGTCAGGAGGAGGATTCAGGAGGAGGGTTCAGGAGGAGGGTTCAGGAGGAGGGTTCAGGAGGAGGATTCAGGAGGAGGGTTCAGGAGGAGGATTCAGGAGGAGGATTCAGGAGGAGGGTTCAGGAGGAGGGTTCAGGAGGAGGATTCAGGAGGAGGGTTCAGGAGGAGGATTCAGGAGGAGGGTTCAGGAGGAGGGGGTTCAGGAGAGGGTTCAGGAGCAGGGTTCAGGAGGAGGATTCAGGAGCAGGGTTCAGGAGGAGGATTCAGGAGGAGGGTTCAGGAGGAGGATTCAGGAGGAGGATCAGGAGGAGGGTTCAGGAGGAGAGGATTCAGGAGGAGGATTCAGGAGGAGGATTCAGGAGAAGGATTCAAGAGGATCCAGGAGGAGGATTCAGGAGGAGGGTTCATAGCAGGATTCAGGAGGAGGATTCAGGAGGAGGATCAGGAGGAGGGTTCAGGAGGAGGATTCAGGAGGAGGGTTCAGGAGCAGGATTCAGGAGGAGGGTTCAGGAGGAGGATTCAGGAGGAGGATCAGGAGGAGGGTTCAGGAGGAGGGTTCAGGAGGAGGATCAGGAGGAGGGTTCAGGAGGAGGATTCAGGAGGGTCAGGAGGAGGGTTCAGGAGGAGGAGTCAGGAGGAGGGTTCAGGAGGAGGGTTCAGGAGGAGGATTCAGGAGGAGGGTTCAGGAGGAGGATAAATCAGGAGGAGGGTTCAGGAGGAGGATTCAGGAGGAGGGTTCAGGAGGAGGATCAGGAGGAGGGTTCAGGAGGAGGATCAGGAGGAGGGTTCAGGAGGAGGAGTCAGGAGGAGGAGGAGGGTTCAGGAGGAGGATTCAGGAGGAGGGTTCAGGAGGAGGATTCAGGAGGAGGGTTCAGGAGGAGGATTCAGGAGCAGGGTCGAGGAGGGTTCAGGAGGAGGGTTCAGGAGGAGGATTCAGGAGGAGGATTCAGGAGGAGGGTTCAGGAGGAGGATCAGGAGGAGGAGTAGGAGGAGGATTCAGGAGGAGGGTTCAGGAGGAGGATCAGGAGGAGGGTTCAGGAGGAGGATTCAGGAGGAGGGTTCAGGAGGAGGGTTCAGGAGGAGGGTTCAGGAGGAGGATTCAGGAGGAGGGTTCAGGAGGAGGATTCAGGAGGAGGGAGGGTTCAGGAGGAGGATCAGGAGGAGGGGGTTCAGGAGGAGGGTTCAGTGGGTCTGGCGTGTGGTGGAGACTGAATAAATGTCTAATTAAGTTCAAAGAAATATCAGTTGATATTTGTAGTTTTTCAGGATTAACATGTTTCTTTCCACTCATCACATTTTTATTACAAAGCATTTTATTCAATACTACGATCTAACGAGGTAAACAGCAAATATTAACCACATCTGCTGTCTATACTGCTTGTAACTGGATAAAGTAAACATCTGTTTAGTATTTTTTACATACATTGTTATGGCTGTATTGATTTAATAACCCAGTAATAACCACACAAGGGTTAAACATGCTTCAACCGTTTCAGTGACAGGACCGACGTCTGGTCACATCTCAATAAACAATCATTCATCATATAACGATAAAAAGACTGTTAATGACTCATCAGAGACAACATCCACGAACATACATCAGAACCATAATAATAAATAAAGATAAATACATCCAAATACCATAATCATCCTAAAAGTCTTATTACTCCTCCCTAAAGAGGAGCTCCAGTGGGCTACATGCAGATTATCAATAGATCAAAGAGACATAAATAAGGAGATATAAATATCCCTACCATGGATGATGATCACATCTCCTAATGAACTAATATCAATAATACTGTAGATAGCCTGTGATGAGCAATATGGCTAAAAAGGAGCAAGGCTCCACGTAGCTTCTCTGCTCTAGCGATCTATTGATAATATCTGCCCCTCTGAGGGTGGTCTACCACGTTCAATACGAGTCCCAGGAGAACCGCGATCACACTGACTAGAACGATGTGTGATTGCTGAAGAGGGCGTTCAGTTTGCCTGCTTGGACATTTCAGGACGTATGTGACGTTGGTAGAATCATAATTGATGAAGGATTTGATGATATATTTTTTTGCCCATATGGAGGTTGGTGCTGAAACATTAGTCTCATGAAGCTGAAGCCTCCAGTGCGCTTGGACCTGGTCTCTGAAGTCTCTCCTGTTATATGAGCTGGCTAGTGAGTTTGGAGAGCTATTGTGACCACGATCATGACCGAGTGAAGCCAGCTTCCTCCTTCGACGTATACGTCGACGTCGGCAGTGTTCCCTTGTGTCTCAGTAACGTAGTTCAGCGCCTCCCAACACAGCTCGCTACGTCTGTTTGGTTGTCTTCGGATTTCGGGCAGCAGGTTTACGGTCAGCCGTCAGCCAGTGTTTCATCCACTACCACCAGATGTGTCACACTGTGCCGGTGGACAGCAGCATGGAGGATGCTGGGAAGCTGCAGATTATGTTTTAGCCGTCCTGGATTAGATCAGAAAGGATCAGATCACTGCCTCCTCGTGCTGCCTTCATGTCCCCTCTGAGAATCTGATCACTTGTGTTGTGTTTCCCTCTAAACCACGTCAGACATCATCTTCTGCTATCCAAGACCAGATGTCTTTCGCAGTTTTAAAAAAACTGCAGTAAAAATGAGATGTGTGGTTGAAGGAAGCGACTCTGAAATAGGAACGACTGGGTTTGATGGGCTGTCTATGGAGTGGGCACGTTGGGCAGATCGGAGCTTTCAAACAGTTCGTAAATGTGATTTCATCAGCCCAGAAACACACTGTCCACCATCCAGGGTGTTTCACTGCCTTCTGCCCAGGACAGGAACAAATGGCCACATAAATACCACCACATTCCCTGTAAGTCGGCCAAAGCAGACATGGAAGAAATCACGCCTGCTGTTGCCTGTAGAAATAATATTCCTACACAGTGCTCGGTCTGACAGCGTAGTACTCTGCTGGGTTCTGACTGTGTAATCCCGGCTAAGCTCGGTGGTAATGCAAGATTTGATGGGATCGTTAGCTAATGTTCCTCTGAGGATTTCACTGAAGTAGCACAGCTCCACCAGCAGAACCAGCAAACCAAGAAGCAGCAGAAGCAGACAGACGGCGAGGATTCAGTCAAACCACAGCAGCACCGAGACACAAGAACACAGCAGACAGACAGACAGACAGACAGACAGACAGACAGACAGACAGACATGTGGCTCCTTTACAGCATCACATTCAGTAGCTCTTTAAGGCCGACTGGAGATTCACTCAGCATTTCTAAAGTCTGGAAAAGAAGAAGGAGGATTAGCTCACTCAGACCTCTACGTGGTCCCTGGAACCTCTGAACTAAAGATTGAAATGGATCTTCATAAGATCTGAGGTTTTCAAGTCACAAGTCATTTCCTTCCCTCCCTTATTTGCATTAATTAGACTGGACCTTTACTTTATTTAAATGTAAAGTGTCTCCTCCTCGAACCCGCCACGCTGCTACCATAATGCATACGTTACATGGGAAATTAATGGGAAGTGGAAATGATCCCTCTGTAGGATTCAACTCTGCTGGACTCCAGAGGCCTCAGGGACACATACCAGTCAAACATTCAGCTGGACCAGGACCTAGTTTAGATCAGCAGCAGGAACCGGATAAATCTGTCAGTCCGCTGCCAAAACTATAATCAAACACACTGATCAGTAGCAGTAACCGGATATATGATCAAATGATCTATAAAGAAAACACTGATCAGCAGCAAGGGCTGTGCTCTCTCTCCTCTCTCCTTCCTCCTCCTCTCCTCTCCTCCTCCCTTCTCCTCCTCTCCTCTCCTCCTCTCTCCTGCCCTCTCCTCTCCTCCTCTCCTCCTCCTCTCTCCTCCTCTCCTCCTCCCTTCTCCTCCTCTCCTCTCTACTCTCTCCTCTACTCCTCTCCTCCTCTCCTCTCCTCCTCTCTCCTCTCTCCTGCCCTCTCCTCTCCTCCTCCTCTCTCCTCTACTCCTCTCCTCCTCTCTCCTCCTCTCCTCCTCCCTTCTCCTCCTCTCCTCTCTACTCTCTCCTCTACTCCTCTCCTCCTCTCTCCTCCTCTCCTCCCTCTCTACTCTCTCCTCTACTCCTCTCCTCCTCCCTTCTCCTCCTCTCCTCTCTCCTCTCCTCCTCTTCTCTCTCCTCTCCTCCCCTCCCTCCTCTCCTCTCCTCCTCTCTGACTCCCTCTCTCTCCCTTCTCCTCTCCTCCTCTCTGACTCCCTCTCTCTCCTCCTCTCTGACTCCCTCTCTCTCCTCCTCTCCTCCTCCCTTCTCCTCCTCTCCTCTCCTCTCCTCTCTTCTCCTCTCCTCTCCTCTCCTCTCTTCTCCTCTCCTCTCCTCTCTACTCTCTCCTCTACTCCTCTCCTCCTCTCTCCTCCTCTCCTCCTCTCTACTCTCTCCTCTACTCCTCTCCTCCTCTCCTCCTCTCCTCTCCTCTCCTCCCTTTCCGGTTCCGGTGGGTGTGAGTGTGGGTGCGTGGTGTCGGCAGAGCGAGTGGCGGGACTTTTGAATGATTTCTATCCTTGTTGTTGGACTTTTTCACTGATTTTCTTCTTCTGTACTTTGTACATGATCCGGTAAGTTGTCTCTAACTGTTTTGCGTGTTGTTAACTGTGATCGATGGTTTTGTGCGGCGTGTTTTCGGGCGGAATGGCGTCCGCCCGAGACGCCACCTCCGTCTATCCGGCAGGGAGTGCGTATCGTCCCGCCGGATAACACCTTTCCGGTGGAGGAGGTTCTGCTGGCAGTCGGTGAACAGGTAGGTCATGATAATGTGATGTTTGCGTCTAGAATGAATAAAGCGGTAGTTGTGTTCCTGAACGGTGAACCTCGCGTCTATCAGCTGATAGAGAGCGGTGTGTTCATCAGGGAGATATACACTCCTGATCAAAATCTTAAGACCAGTTAAAAAATTGCAAGAATTTACGTTTTGCACTGTTGTATCTTAAGAAGGTTCTAAGTCGAGTTTCAAAATGCAAAAAGAAGAAATGAGAGCAAGAGACTAAATGTTTTGAGCAGGCAATTTATTGAAAAGAACAATTTAACTGAAATAGGCTGTTCATCAGCTGATCAAAAGTTTAAGACCATAGCTCAAAAAAACCCCTAAAACAGAAATTAAAGTCTCAAAAACAGACTCAGTAATGAGTAGCTCCACCATTATTGTTGATCACTTCAAAAATTGGTGTTGGCATGCTTGATGCGAGTGTTTCCAAAAGGCTTGTAGGAATGTTGCTCCAAGTGGTGAAGATGGCTTCACGAAGGGCATCCACTGTCTGGAACTGATGTCCATTTTTGTAAACTTCCCTTGCCATCCATCCCCAAATGTTCGCAATTGGATTTAGATCAGGGGAACATGCAGGATGATCCAAAAGAGTGATGTTATTCTCCTGAAAAAACTCCTTTGTCAGACGGGCATTGTGAATCGCAGCATCGTCCTGCTGAAAAACCCAGTCATCAGCACACAGACGAGGGCCCTCAGTCATGAGGGATGCCCGCTGCAACATCTCCACGTAGCCAGCTGCTGTTTGACGCCCTGCACAACCTGGAGCTCCATTGTTCCATTGAAGGAAAAAGCAGCCCAGATCATGATGGCGCCCCCTCCGCTGTGCCGTGTTGAAAAAATCTCAGGTGGCATCTCCTTGTCATGCCAGTAGCGTTGGAAGCCATCAGGACCATCAAGGTTCAATTTTTTCTCATCAGAGAATAAAACTTTCTTCCAACTTTGAACGTCCCATGTTTGGTGCTCCCTTGCAAAGGCCAAACGGGCAATTTTGTGGCGTTGAAGGAGACGTGGCCTTTGAAGAGGTTTTTTTGTTTTTGAAGCCGTTCCTTTGCAGATGCCGTCTGATGGTTATTGGGCTGCAGTCAGCACCAGTAATGGCCTTAATTTGGGATGAGGATCGCCCCGTGTCTTGACGGACAGCCGTTCGGATTCTCCGGCTCGGTGCCGGTGAGATTTTTTTGGGTCTACCGCTTGATTTTTTTGTTCCATAAACCTCAGGATCTTTTAAGAAATGCAAAATGACTGTCTTACTGCGTCCAACCTCAGCAGCGATGGCACGCTGTGAGAGGCCTTGTCTATGCAGCTCAACAATCCTGCCACGTTCCAAGGCAGTGAGTTTTTTGCTTTTCCCATCAAGAGGTCTTGACAGTGTGATTACTTGACAGAAAATGACATGGAATCCAAATTTTTGCACAGATTTGGGCTTTTAAAGGATGTGGTCTTAAACTTTTGATCAGCTGATGAACAGCCTATTTCAGTTAAATTGTTCTTTTCAATAAATTGCCTGCTCAAAACATTTAGTCTCTTGTTCACATTTCTTCTTTTTGCATTTTGAAACTCTACTTAGAACCTTCTTAAGATACAACAGTGCAAAATGCAAATTCTTGCAATTTTTTAACTGGTCTTAAGATTTTGATCAGGAGTGTATGTACAGGTTTCCCCGCTGTCAGCTCCGTCCACGCGGATCACCGTATCCGGTGTTCCGCCGTTTATACCTAACGAGCTGTTAGAGAACGAGCTCCGGCGGTTCGGTAAATTCGCGAGCGCGTTTAAAACGGTGAGTTTGGGATGTAAAGATCCCAAACTGAAGCATGTTCAGTCCCTGCGGCGGCAGGTGTTCATGTTTCTGGACTCACCTGCTCAGACTCTGGAGGTGTCCTTCAGAGTGAAGCATGGTGACGGTGCCTCATGGTGTACGCCAGCTCGGGACAGATGAAGTTTTTCGATTGTGGGGATGTAGGACATAAACGGTTCGCGGGTCCGCACACGCAGCGGGAAGCTGCTTCCGAACCTGTTGCGGTGGGTGGTTCCGCTCCTGCCGCGGCGGCGGCGGGTGCCGCTGATGCGGCGCGCGTTGCCGCGGCGGCGGCGGGTGCCGCACCCATTGCTGATGAGCTTGTGTCTGTGGACACGGTGCGCGGCGCCGTGGAAGCGGCTGACGCCGCCGGGTCCTCGGCCGGTTTCACTGAGGCGCAGATTAAAACCAATAAGAGAGCAGCTGAGGAGCAGCTGGACTCTGTAGCTGCGGAGGACAGCAGCTCTCAGGCTGGGAACACTGAGGAACTCTCTCAGTCAGTCACTGTGGATGAAGCAGCCTCCACTGCTGCTAATGAAGGACAGGTTGTGTCCAACAGCCAGGTCTCATGTGAGGATGAGATGGATTATGACTCTGAGTCAGACACAGTGTCTGTGGGTGAGTTTTCTCAGAAGCTCACAGATCTATACTCATTAGAGGAAGTAAACCAGTTTCTTGATGAAACCTTTAAAAGATCTGTCAAAGTAAGTGATTACTTTGGTGACACAGAGAAATTCATTAGATCCGTTAATGTGCTTAAAAGGATGGTAGGATTCGATCTTCTAGATGAAAGGAAACGTTTCCGGCTAAAGAAACATATCACAACGTTGAGAAAGGAAAAGAAAGGTAAAATTGTTAAAAAAGTAAAGAAATGAAAATGATCATGTCCAGCACGGTGTTTCCCTCCATGTACTGTTCTTTGAGTGTTGCTTCTTGTCTGGTCCTCTTCTTTGCCCTCTCCATGCAGAGCCTTAAGATCGGGTCTTTGAATATCAATGGGGGGAGAGATAGACAGAAAAGAGCTTTAATTTCTGAGGTGTTCAGTCAGAAAAGAGTCGATGTGATGTTTCTGCAGGAGACTCACACGACTCCATCTGATGAACCAGACTGGGGTTTATGGTGGGACGGGTCGTGTGCCCTCAGCCATGGCTCTAATGTCAGTGCCGGAGTGGCTGTCCTGTTTAGAGCAGCTGCTAATGTAAAGGTTTTATCCTCCTCTGAGGCGGTGAAGGGTCGGCTCCTGGTGGTCCGGGCAGAAATAGATGATTCAGTGTTCTGCTTCATCAACATTTATGCTCCAACTCAGGGAGCAGACAGAGTAGCTTTCTTTAGCATATTAGAGAGAGAGCTGAAGGAGCTCCACCAGGAGCAGTTAATTCTAGGTGGAGATTTTAACTGCACTTTAGACTTCACTGTAGATAGGACAGGTGAGGAACCCCACCCACAGTCATCTCACAGCCTTAAAAACATTATCATCCAGGCTGATCTGGTAGACACATGGAGGGTTAAAAATCCAAAATCACGACAGTACACATGGGTGAGGGTCAGCAATAACAGGGTGAGTGCAGCTAGACTCGATAGGATATACATCTCTAAAAATCTCTCCTCCCGGTTAGCAAGTAGCACCATAAATCCAGTTGGCTTCACTGACCACCATCTAGTAACAGCAGACCTGATCATCTCACCAGGTGAGAGGGTTAATGCATACTGGTGCTTCAATAACAAGCTCCTGCAGGACAGCGTCTTTTGCCGGAGCTTTGAGTGTTTCTGGCAAAGATGGGAAGCAAAAAAATCAGATTTTTGTTCATTGAAGCTGTGGTGGGAGGTCGGAAAAACACAGATTCGGGTCTTCTGCCAACAGTACACATCTCATTCTACTGCAAAAATAAAGGCAATAGTTAAACAACTTGAATCTAATATCAGGTGTATAGAGGAGGGACTACATCAGGACCCAGATCCCAATACTGGTCTTCTGCTGCAGGAGAAGAGGCAGGAGCTGAGCTCCTTCCTGCAGGAGAGAGTCAAGGGGGCACTTGTAAGGTCTCGGTTCCTCCAGCTCAAAGACATGGATGCTCCGAGCTCCTTCTTTTTTGATCTGGAGAGATCGGTGGCGCAAAGGAAGCGGATGACCTGTTTGGAGCTTCCAGGAGGCAGAGTGACCACTGAGCCGGGTGAGATAAGGAGCCATGCCGTGGGTTTCTACACAGAGTTATTTGCGGCCGAAACCTGCAGCGCGGAGTGTCGGGAGGAGCTCCTGGAGGGGCTCCCTCAGCTTAGCCCGGAGGAGAAGGCTGCTCTGGACTCGGAGCTGACGCTGGAGGAGCTGACTACAGCGGTTAAAGAGATGGCGTCAGGTCGGGCACCAGGTGTCAATGGTCTCTCTGCCGATTTTTACCAGTGCTTCTGGAAAATCCTTGGGCCTGATCTGCACAAAGTCTTTCTTGAGTGTTTCAGATCTGGTTTTCTCCCTGTGTCGTGTCAGAGAGCAGTACTCTCGCTGCTGCCCAAGAAAGGGGACCTGGCTCTGCTCAGGAACTGGAGACCAGTTTCCCTGTTGTGTACAGACTATAAGGTGCTCTCCAGAGCTCTGTCAAACAGACTAAAGAACGTCCTGGAACTAATAGTAAACTCAGACCAGACATATTGTGTCCCTGACAGGACAATCATGGACAATATCTTCCAGATGAGAGATGTACTTGATTTGTGTCGGGGTTATAATATAAATTTTGGGATTGTGTCACTAGATCAGGAGAAGGCTTTTGATAGGGTGGATCACTGTTATTTGTTTTCTGCACTTAGGGCTTTTGGTTTTGGTGATGGTTTTGTATCTTGGGTTAGTTTACTGTATAGTGGTGCACAGTGTATGGTGAAGATGGGGGCAGGGCTGAGTCGGCCGATTCCTGTACAGCGAGGGATCAGGCAGGGCTGTCCTATATCGGGACAACTCTACAGCCTTGCAATAGAGCCCTTGCTGTTCAGATTGCGAGGGCGGCTCAGTGGTATCTCGATACCTGGTTCATCTATCATTGAGCGTCCCCCTACTGTATCTGCTTATGCAGATGATGTTTGTGTGTTTGTGTCCTCTCAGGGGGACGTTCAATGTTTGCAGGACACTCTGTCCCTATATGAAAAGGCCTCGTCTGCACGGGTGAACTGGGGGAAAAGTGAGGCATTGTTGGTAGGGCAGTGGGGAGACCAGATGGTGCCCACCCTGCCTGGAGGACTTGAGTGGGGGAAGGAGGGGCTAAAAGTGCTGGGAGTGTTCCTGGGAACTGAGAGTTTCCAGAGGAGGAACTGGGAGGGAGTGAAGGAGAAAGTGTGTGCTCGGTTGTCTAAATGGAAATGGTTGCTACCCCAGCTGTCATATAGGGGAAGAGTTCTGGTTGCCAATAACTTGGTCGCTTCGACTCTCTGGCGCAAACTTGTTGCTTTGACGCCACCGAGAGACCTGATTGAGGACATTCAAAGAACCATCGTGGACTTTTTCTGGTCTGGCCGGCACTGGGTCCGGGCAGTGGCCCTCTACCTGCCAGTGGAGGAAGGGGGGCAGGGACTAGTCAACATCCAGTCCAAAATTGCCTCCTTTAGACTCCAGACTGCACAAAGACTTCTCTATAACTGTGGCCCAGGCTGGCTGGATACCGCTCAGACTGTTGCTCAGAAGAGCAGGGCGCTTGGGATATTACAAACAGCTCTTCCTCTTGAATCCTGGGGAAGTGGATCTTGGTGGGCTCTCACCTTTTTATTCCTCTGTACTGCAGGCTTGGAAAGTTTTCAACAGCACACGCACCACAAATGAAACACCAGGCATGTGGCTGTTTGAGGAACCCTTATTCTTCAATAACTTTATAAAAACTCAAACACTCCAATCTGCCAGCCTGCGGACCAAGCTCAGAGAGGCTGGCTGCACCAAACTGGGCCATCTGATAAGGATGACCTCAAAATCAGTGGACGTCCTGAGGGAGAGCAGCAACATCACCTCTGTCAGGTTGATCAACAGGGTGGTGGAGGAAGTCCGGGCTGCCCTGCCACAGTCTCTGAGGGGGTTTGCTGAAGACCAGGCCCTGTGTGACCACTGGAGTGAGGAGGGCGAGTATGGGTTCCCCTCTCTGACCATCACCCCAGCTGTGGGGGAGTGGCAGGAGGGAGGAGGTCAGCTGCTGACACTCACAACGCCCCAACTGGGCAGTTTTCAGTCGGTGGGGAAAAAACAACTGTACCAGATTTGTGTCAAGGTTCTGAACCTGCCCTCTCTGGCAGGGGTGAGGGAGTCGAAGTGGACTGGGTTTTTTGGTCCAGGTTTTTCCCCGAAAGGCAGCTGGCGGACCCTGTACAAGCTGCCCGTTGAAAAGCGGACAGCAGACCTCCAGTGGAGGGTTGTTCATGGGGCAATAGCTACGAACAGATACAGAGCGCACCTGGATCCTGATCTGGGGGAGGAATGCACTTTCTGTGGTCAGGTTGAGACCATCCAGCATTTATTTGTTGAGTGTCCTCGGCTGTCGGCATTGTTTGACCTTTTAAAAAGGTGGTTTCAGGGTCTTGGGGAGGTTTTTTCTTTTGATCTGTTTATCTTTGGCCCGAAATACTCTGCCAAGAAGAAGACTGTTCATACGTTGATGAACTTTTTGTCTGGTTCTGCCAAGTTGGCCATCTGGCTAACACGAAGGAACCGGGCTCAGGGGTGCCGGTAGTGTGGAGGTGGTCCCGGTTCTTGAGGGACTACTGAAGGCCAGACTGAGGGTGGAATACACCTACTACAAGATGATGGACAATGTGCAGGTTTTCAGCCGCATATGGACTATTGGAGGGGTTTTATGCTCTCTGGGGGAAGATGGAGGTTTGATTATTAATCTCTGATCAGAGAAATATGCTGCTGTTTTTTTTCGTTAATGTGTTTTTTTTGTGTTTTTTTGGCTCATGTGAGAAAAGTGATCTGGTTTTCAATTGCCTAATTGGTAAATAAAAGGATTTTGAAAACCAAAAACCTCTTCTCTCTCCTCTCCTCCTCTCTCCTCTCTCCTCCCCTCTCCTCCTCTCCTCCTCTCCTCTCCTCCTCTCTCTTCTCTCCTCCCTCTCCCTCTCTCCTCTCCTCCTCTCCTCTCTCTCCTCTCCTCCTCTCCCTCTCTCCTGCCCTCTCCTCTCCTCCTCTCTCCTCTCTCTCTCCTCTCCTCTCCTCCTCTCTCCTCTCTCTCCTCTCCTCCTCTCCTCTCCTCCTCCTCCTCTCCTCTCCTCCTCTCTCTTCTCTCCTGCCCTCTCCTCTCCTCCTCTCTCTCTCTCCTCTCCTCCTCTCCTCCTCCTCTCCTCCTCCTCCTCTCCTCTCCTCTCCTCTCTCCTCTCCTCTCCTCCTCTCTCCTCTCTCCTCCTCTCTCCCTCCTCTCTCCTCCTCTCCTCCTCTCCTCCCTTTCCGGTTCCGGTGGTTGTGAGTTCGTGGTGTTGGCAGAGAGTGGCGCGAGTGTTTGAATGATTTCTATCCCTGTTATTGGACTTTTCACTGTTTCTTTTCATCTGTACTGTGTACATGATCAGGTAAGATTCTTTATTGGTTTTTGCGGATAATATACTGTGTGATCGGTGGTTTTGTGCGGCGTTTTTCGGGCGGAATGGCGTCCGCCGAGACGCCACCTCCGTCTCTCCGGCAGGGAGTGCGGATCGTCCCGCCGGATAGCACCGTGTCGGTGGAGGAGGTTCTGCTGGCAGTCGGTGAGCAGGTAGGTCACGATAATGTCTCCTATGCGTCTAGGATGAATAAAGCTGTCGTTGTGTTTCTGAACGATGAACCGCGTGTCTATCAGCTGATAGAGAGCGGCGTGTTCATCAGGCAGCTGTTTGTTCAGGTTTCCCCGCTGTCAGCTCCGTCCACGCGGATCACCGTGTCCGGTGTTCCGCCGTTTATCCCGAACGAGCTGTTAGAGAACGAGCTCCGTAGATTCGGCAAGTTTGCGAGCGGATTTAAAACGGTGAGTTTAGGATGTAAGGATCCTAAACTGAAGCATGTTCAGTCCCTGCGGAGGCAGGTGTTCATGTTCTTAGACTCACCTGCTCAGACTCTGGAGGTGTCCTTCAGAGTGAAGCATGGTGACGGTGCCTACATGGTTTATGCTAGTTCAGGACAGATTAAATGTTTTGAATGTGGTGATGTCGGCCATAAACGGTTCGCGTGTCCGCACAAGCAGGCGGAAGCCGCTTCCGCATCTGATGCGGCGGGCGCCTCCGCTGCTGTCGCTCGCGCTGCCGGTGGGGCCGAGGGTGCGGCGCGCAGCGCCGCGGCAGCGGCTGGCGCTGCCTCCGGTGCCGACGCTCCGGTGTCTGGCGCTGCCTCCGGTGCCGACGCTCCGGTGTCTGGCGCTGCCTCCGGTGCTGACGCTCCGGTGTCTAGCGCTGCCTCCGGTGCCGACGCTCCGGTGACTGGCGCTGCCTCCGGTGCCGGCGCGACGGTGGCGGTGGCTGGTCTCACTGGAGCCCATATTGAGAACAGAGATGTGGGTCAGGCTGAGGAGCAGCAGGTCTCTGTAGCTGCAGAGGACAGCAGCTCTCAGGCTGAGATCACTGAGGAAGTCTCTCTGATTAATGTGAATGAAGCAGCTTCATCTGCTGCCTCCAATGTAAATACTGTAAACATGAATGAAGGACAGGTTGTGTCCAACAGTCAGGTCTCCTGTGAAGATGAGATGGACTATGACTCCGAGTCAGACACAGTTTCTGTGGGTGAAGCCTCCATTAAGCTCACGGATCTGTACTCACTGGAGGACATTAACCAGTTTTTGGATGAAACCTTTAAAAGATCTGCCAAAGTTAGCGATTATTTTGGCGACACTGATAAATTTATTAGATCTGTTAATGTCCTCAAAAGGATGGTAGGATTCGATCTTTTGGATGAAAGGAAACGTTTCCGCCTAAAGAAACACATCACTACTTTGAGGAAGGAAAAGAAAGGTAAAATTGTTAAAAAAGTAAAGAAGTCCAAATGATCATGTACAGCACGGTGTTTTCTATGAACTGTTCTTTAATCGTTGTTTCCTGTCTGTTCCTCCTCTCTGCCCTCTCTATGCAGAGCCTTAAGGTCGGGTCTCTAAATATCAATGGTGGTAGAGACAGACAGAAAAGAGCTTTAATTTCTGAGGTCTGTCTACAGAAGAAAGTGGATGTGATGTTTCTTCAGGAGACTCACTCCACTCCTTCTGATGAGACAGACTGGGGCTTATGGTGGGAGGGGTCGTTTGCCCTCAGCCATGGCACTAACGTCAGCGCAGGAGTGGCTGTTCTGTTTAGAACATCTGTTAATGTAAATGTTTTATCCTCTTCGGAGGAAGTGAAGGGTCGGCTCCTGGTGGTCAGGGCAGAAATAGAGGGTTCGGTATTTTGTTTTATTAACATCTACGCTCCAAATCAGGGAGCTGATAGACTAGCTTTTTTCAGCTCATTGGAAAGAGTGCTGAAGGAGCTCCATCACGAGCAACTCATTGTTGGTGGTGATTTTAACTGCACCTTAGACTTTACAGTAGACAGGACAGGTGAGGAGCCCCATCCTCAGTCAGCACATGTCCTTAAAAACATTATCATGCTGTCAGATCTGGTAGATACGTGGAGGGTCAAGTATCCACAAGCCCGGCAGTACACATGGGTTAGGGTCTGCAACAACCGAGTTAGTGCAGCCAGACTGGATCGGCTATACATTTCGGAAAGTCTGACTTCAAGGTTAGCCTATAGTCAGATTATTCCAGTTGGTTTCACTGACCACCATTTGGCAACAGTAGACCTGATCACCTCACCAGGTGAAAGGGTTAACTCACACTGGAGTTTCAATAACAAGCTCCTGCAGGATAATATCTTCTGTAGAAGCTTTGAGTGCTTTTGGGGAAGATGGGAAGCAAAAAAAGCAGATTTTAGTTCACTGAAGCTGTGGTGGGAGGTCGGGAAGACACAGATCCGGATCTTCTGCCAGCAGTATACATCCCATTCTACTGCCAAAGTAAAGGCAGCAATTAAACGTCTCGAAGCTGAAATTAGGCTTTTAGAGGGGGGTTACATCAGGACCCAGACCCCAACACAGGTCACCTGCTGCAGGAAAAGAGGCAGGAGCTCAGCTTGTTCCTGCAGGAAAGAGTCAAAGGAGCTCTGGTCAGGTCTCGATTCCTCCAGCTGAGGGACATGGATGCTCCGAGCTCTTTTTTCTTCAACCTGGAGAGATCGGTGGCTCAAAGGAAGAAAATGACCTGCCTGCAGCTTCCTGGAGGCAAGGTGACCTCTGACCCGGGTGAGATGAGGAGCCACGCCATGGCGTTCTACACGGACCTCTTTGGGGCCGAGTCATGTAGCGTGGAGTGCCAAGAGGAGCTCCTGGAGGGTCTTCCTCAGCTTAGTCTGGAGGAGAAGGCTGTTCTGGAGTCTGAGCTGACGCTGGAGGAGCTGACTATAGCGGTCAATCAGATGGCGTCGGGACGGGCGCCGGGAGTCGATGGGCTCACCACCGACTTCTACCAGCGATTCTGGAAAATCCTTGGGCCGGATCTGCACTGTGTTTTCCTAGAGTGCTACAGAACTGGTTTTCTTCCTGTGTCTTGTCAGAGAGCAGTACTTTCTTTGTTGCCGAAGAAGGGAGACCTGGCACTGCTCAGGAACTGGAGACCGGTTGCTCTTCTATGTACTGACTACAAGGTGCTCTCCAGAGCTCTGTCAAATAGACTCAAGGTCATTCTAGAATTAATTGTCAACCCTGATCAGACCTATTGTGTCCTGGATAGAACAATTATGGACAATGTGTTTCTCATGAGAGACGTCTTTGATTTGTGTCAAGGTTGCAATGTAAATATTGGGATTCTGTCACTTGATCAGGAGAAGGCTTTTGACAGGGTGGATCATTTTTATTTGTTTTCTGCACTCAAGGCTTTTGGTTTTGGTGATGGTTTTGTGTCTTGGGTTAGGTTACTGTATAGTGGTGCACAGTGTATGGTGAAGATGGGGGCAGGGCTGAGTCGGCCGATTCCTGTGCAGCGAGGGATCAGGCAGGGCTGTCCTATATCAGGACAACTCTACAGCCTTGCCATTGAGCCCTTGCTGTGCAGATTGCGAGGGCGGCTCAGTGGTATCTCAATTCCCGGTTCCTCTGACTTTGAGCGTCCCCCTACTGTTTCCGCTTATGCAGATGATGTGTGCGTGTTTGTGTCCTCTCAGGGGGACGTTCAAAGTTTGAGGGATACTCTGTCCCTGTATGAAAGGGCCTCGTCTGCACGGGTGAACTGGGGAAAGAGTGAGGCGTTGTTGGTGGGACAGTGGAGGGACCAGGTGGTGCCCACCCTGCCTGGAGGACTTGAGTGGGGGAAGGAGGGGCTGAATGTGCTGGGAGTGTTTCTGGGAACCGAGGGTTTCCAAAGGAGGAACTGGGAGGGAGCTCAGGAGAAAGTGTGCGCACGGTTGTCTAAATGGAAATGGTTGCTACCCCAGCTGTCATATAGGGGAAGAGTTTTGGTTGCTAACAACTTGGTCGCTTCGACTCTATGGCATAGACTGGTTGTTTTGACCCCACCAAGTGGCCTGATGGAGGATATCCAGAAATCCATTGTCGACTTCTTCTGGTCTGGCCGGCACTGGATCCGGGCAGCAGCGCTCTACCTGCCAGTTGGTGAAGGAGGGCAGGGTTTAATAAATATTAAGTCCAAGGTTGCTTCCTTTAGACTTCAGACGGCTCAAAAACTGCTCTACAGCTGTGGCCCATGCTGGCTGGACACCGCCCGACTGTTGCTGAGGAGAGCTGGGAGGCTGGGCTACGATAAACAGCTTTTCCTTTTAAATCCAGAGGAAGTGGACCTCTCTGGATTAACACCTTTTTACTCGTCTGTGTTGCAGGCATGGCAGATATTCAGTATTACCCGCACAGACAAGGTAATACCGGGTACGTGGATCTTTGAGGAACCTTTGTTTTCCAACAATTTCCTAAAAACTGAAATTTTGAAATCAGCTAGCCTGCGGTCCAAGCTCAGGGAGGCTGGATGCACCAAGCTGGGCCATCTGATGAAGATGACGGTGGAAGCCCTGCGGGAGAGTTGCAACATCACCTCCAGCAGGTTGGTGAAAAGAGTGGTGGATGAAGTCTGCGCTGCCCTGCCACCGTCGCTAAGGGGTTTCGCAGAGGATCCGGCCCTCTATGACCAGTGGAGCGAGGAAGGGGACTACGGCTTCCCCCCAATATCCATCACTCCAGCGGTGGGGGAGTGGAGGGAAGGAGGAGGTCAGCTCCTGACCTTTACAACGCTGAAACTGGACAGCTTTCAAGCTGCAAGGAAAAAAGACCTCTATGTATCCTGTGTCAAAGTGCTGAACTTGGATTCATTAGCTGGGATCAAGGAGTCGAAGTGGGTCGGGTGCATTGGTCCAGACTCTTCCCCGAAAGGCAGTTGGCGGACCCTGTACAAGCTGCCCGTTGAGAAGCGGGCAGCAGACCTCCAATGGAGGGTTGTACATGGGGCTATAGCCACGAACAGGTACAGAGCGCACCTTGATCCTGAGCTGGGGGAGGGGTGCATTTTCTGTGGAGACATTGAGACCCTCGAACATTTGTTTATTCAGTGTCCCCGGCTGGTGGAACTATTTGACCTCCTGAGAGGGTGGTTTCAGGGTTTTGGGGAGGTCTTGTCTAATAATCTGTTCATTTTTGGACCGAAATATTCAACTAAAGAAAAGTCTGTTGTGATATTGTTAAATTTCTTGTCTGCTGCTGCTAAACTGGCCATCTGGCTGACGCGTAGGAACCGGACTCAGGGTTCTGGCAGCACTAAAGTAATACCGGTTCTGGAAGGACTGGTGAAAGCCAGACTGAGGGTGGAATATACCTACTATAAATTGATGGACAACTTGCAGGCTTTCAGCCGTTTATGGTCTGTTGGGGGGGTTTTGTGCTCTGTGGGAGAGGACGGATTTTTGATTTTTAACATTTGATTACAGTAATATATTGATGCTGTTGGAATGATATTGTTTTTGTTTCCTGTTGAACCAACAGTTTTCCTCTTGTCCCTGCAATTGATAAATAAAGGGATTTTGAAAACCAAACCTCCTCTCCTCTCCTCCCCTCTCCTCCTCTCCTCCTCTCTCTTCTCTCCTGCCCTCTCCTCTCCTCCTCTCTTCCTCTCCTCTCCCCCCCCCCCCTCTCTCCTCCCCTCTCCTCTCCTCCTCCCCCCTCTCCTCTACTCCTCCTCTCCCCCCCCCCCCCCCCCCCCCCCCCCCTCTCTCCTCTACTCCTCTCCTCCTCTCTCCTCTCTCTTCCTCTCCTCTCCTCCTCTTCTCTCTCCTCTCCTCCTCTTCTCTCTCCTCTCCTCCTCTCCTCTCCTCCCCCTCTCCTCCTCTCCTCCTCTCTCTTCTCTCCTGCCCTCTCCTCTCCTCCTCTCTTCCTCTCCTCTCCTCCTCTCTCCTCTCTCCTGCCCTCTCCTCTCCTCCTCCCCTCTCTCCTCTACTCCTCCTCTCCTCTCTCCTCTACTCCTCCTCTCCTCTCTCCTCTACTCCTCCTCTCCTCTCTCTTCCTCTCCTCTCCTCCTCTCCTCCTCTCTCTCCTCTCTCCTCTCCTCTCCTCCTCTCCTCTCCTCCTCTCTCCTCTCTCTTCCTCTCCTCTCCTCCTGGATAAAAAAGTGCTGTTTTTAATGAAATGCTAGGAAGTGGTTGTGTGGGAATAAAGCACCGTTAAAAGAAGATGTGTCATTTTTCATGGAGCTGTAGATCGTTGGACTGTCTAACAATCACGGGCTCAGACTGGAGATGGCAGCGCAGAGGCCCCAGAACCACCTCCACCTTATTAAAATGATAAATGGTTTGACAGCCACTTTGGTGCATATCTCATTTCTGCTGCCTCCTGTCGGGTGGAGCTAACAGGAAACGTAGTCCTGTCCAGAAGCAGAGCAGTTGCTCTTTTCAGCCTGTCTGCTGCAGACCAAACCTTTAGCTTTCTCAAGGCAGACATCCATTACGCAGCACACCGTGCTTCATTGTGGTAAAGAAATCACAGTCTACGAGTACACACTGATGTAAGGCAGGCGGCTGGGGTACACTGCCTCCTACCACGCTGCAAGACAGGGTTTCAGGTAGTGAACTGGTAGAGAACAAATTACTCTCCATTATGGAGATGTGTTTCTTGACAATGGGCCATTAGTGGAGGACGGCATGCTGTTACGAATTCATTGGCTGCCAACTGTACTTGCTCAGGGGAGGTCTGAGTCATCTGTCAGAAACACAACATGTCTGGAAAGTCTGCTGGACTCGACGGGGCTAGATGTCGTTCAAGCTGTCCGACCAGTAAAAGTGTTTTTTATTTTTCTTAGTGAATTAAATCAGGTGTCAAATCTGTTTGGACAGCTCTTGTGTCTCAATTAGTATCAATCAAATGCAATATTCAGCAGGTTAAGGGCCCTGCCACACCTGGCCAACAGTCCCAGCCGAGCCAACCCTAACCGAGAGTTTCTCCAGCGTGTCCAGCAGTATTGGCTGTTAATGGCCTCAGCTGGTAGCCATCTGGGTCGACTGAGCATGTTTGAGCCGACGGTAAAGTGGTTTCACCCATTTAGCCTCCTGTAATCTAAGAGCTCAGGTCTACTTGGGCTGGCAGGTGTCCTGGTCCCCCCGCCTATCTGACGGGCCAATCACAGCCCTTTATACAGCTAGTACAAGAACAAGTTCTGATGCCGATAAACAGCAACACTCGTTCCCAGACATATCGATCCTCCACATCACAGCTCATCTGTTCGCGCTGTAGTCGCCGCTATGTCCCACGCCTCAGACTGCAATGTGTGCGATTTGGTCTGGCAATGTTATTGTACCTCTTTTTTGCCTCTATCTATTCATTTCTTCCACAAAAGCAACACATTTCAGTGGGAGTTCCAGCTTTTTATCAAACTCACATCAAGCAGCAATGTGAAAATGAAATTTTAACTCACGTTAGCTCACGGCTCTGTGATCGCGTCATTCCACCACTTTCTACTTCCAGACTGAAATATTTCATCAGGAACCGGATGGATTCGGTGCAGATATCCGGCACCCACAGAATGAATCCTACTGACTTTTCCACTTTTTCATCAAGTCCATTATTTTTTGTCTGCAATACAAATGACTAAATACCGGCAAAACTGATGGCTTTTCGCATCCAGCACAGTTGTAATTTGTCTTTGGTGCTAATTAGCTGATGTTAGCATGTCTACACACTGAACGAAGATGGGGAACGTGGTCAACACTACATCTGCTCTGAAAGCCCTGGAAGATGCAACAGCCTGGTTCCTGGCTGCAGACAGCTGAATGATATAACTGGTAGAAATTGGTTGGTTGGTTGGTTCATTCAAAGCAGCCTGAGCTCCACCGACATGATGTTAACCTCCAGCTGCATCAACCCTCAGTGTTCTGACCAGTGACGGAGAAATACACAGAAAAGCAGAAGCATGGAGGGTACTGGTCTTTCCACAGTGCTGTTATCTGTACAGCACAGAGGGTCAGTTAGGAGACAGGCATGCTCGTATACATGGGAAGAATAAATGCTGGGTGTCCTTGTGCATCCTGTAAACCTTCCCTATTTCAGAGGAGCAGACAACCTGCCGTTCAAAGTCAAGGATGATTATATGGCACTTAAATCCCATAATAACGTCTGGACTGGCTGTCATAAGGAAGAGGGGAGGGTGGGAGCTGCTCTATTACTGAGGTGGTTGAGTGGGTATCTCCTGTCACTGATACAGTCAGTTTGGCCCACAATGCCAGCAGAAGGCTCAGTGGAGAAATCCTGCATCCCAGACCCACATACTACACCGGTAAACGGTGTGCGTCCGATCGAACATTTATCAGCCACGTGTCAAGAAGGCAAAACAAAAGAGAAATACCTCTCAAACTGTATATTTCACCAACAAACAGCAGAAAGAAGTCGCTGGGCCTGTCGGAGAAGCTGTAGAGCATTGAGTAGGACGACAGGAGCACATTTACTGATTTAATGTAATCACAAAGCTTTCACATGTTGCCAGAGTGAGCTGACAGCACCGGATGGTGATCCTGAGCCTGTACATCTACTCCCTTCAACCAGGCTTCACTGTGCATTAACATCTAGGCTCATGATTACACAATAACCAAACCCGCTCACCAAACACAGAGGAGATTCCCGGCCTGGCGTAGGATAACTCAGCAGGATCCACCAGGAGCCTCCTGACATCTGGCACACAGGACGAACACACTGGGGTATCCAGGCAAGACTTTTCATGGGATTTATTGACAATAAGTCAAATATAGAATACCATGTGAGAAAAATGTGAGTATTGCAGTGACGACATTAATTCCAGTTTTCAATAAAATGTACTGCTATTCCTATTTGAATGGTAAATGGACTTTATGGCATTTATACAGGTCTTTTCTAGTCTCCTGACCATTCGGAGCTCCTTACACCACATACCACATTCACCCATTCACACCCATTCAGACACTGATATCAGAGGCTGCCCATCGGGATCTGATCTAAATACTCATCCACACACCGATGGCTCAGCCCTCAGGAGCAATTTCAGGTTAAATGTCTTGCTCAAGGACACATGGACACGTGACCGGAGCAGCTGATTGGTGCACGACCTGGTCTACCCTCTGAGCCAACTTGTCCACTGCGGGTCACACAGTCCTAATAGGAGTAGCAGGCCCTTCGCTGATGCTATTATAGATCCCACATGCTTATAACATGCTTGTAACGGCTATGTGACACAACACTGTCCAGGCTGCTGATCCAGCGTGAGCGTCTGGGTTTCCAACAATACTGAGCTGGTGTGTTTCTTCACAGAGGGAAGCCAGTTTGCTCGGTGTGGTCGCTGCATCATTCAGTGCTCATGGAAAATGATATCTGGCTCCATAATCACACTCATTATGATGACAAATACTGAGACTGACAATAGAGAAGATCCGTGAGACGCCTCAGACTGTTCATCTATTTTAAATTGTTCATTAATTATACATGTATTCAGAATGTACTGCTAGTTCTTCACACTAAAAGAAAGGGGAACATCTAGAGGTGTTGTATTCATAGTTATTATGAAATGTTTTTACTAGTCTGGTCCTCTCGAGATCACATTGGTTTGTATGTGGTCCATGAACTACAACATAAATAAGGGAAGACAGAACCCGGACCAGGACCGGAGAGATGGTCCTGCCATCCCAAATACTCTATATGGCAGCTGATGCTGCTTGGCACCAGAAAACATTCAAAGGGACGTCGAAGGAGCCGCTTTCTTGGAAAGGAAGAGCACAACGTGGCATTCATTAACAAAATATAATGCTAAATATATATAAATATAATACTAAACTAAGCTGAGGCAAAAGGAGCACTCCAGAGAGGCCTTTTCATACCTTTACATTCTCGTCCCGGCTCATATACTGGCAGCTAAACAGAGAACAAGCATCAAAATCACACAAATGTTGACGTGACGATGCCTGAAGTAAATGCTGACATCCCAGTTTACCAGGGCACACTCACACACACTGTACTGCCCTGTCATCAGTCACTGATGTTACTCTGTCGCCATGACGACGGTGAGGAAAACCGTAGAAATATTGTGGGTATGTTACAGTAGACTCTGGCAGTAGACTCTGTAGTCTGTTTAGGTTAGTTTGTCATGTATCTCAGTAGTAAACTAAAGCTGACAGTAGACTCTGTAGTCTGACTGTTTAGGTTAGTTTGTCATGTATCTCAGTAGTAAACTAAAGCTGGCAGTAGGCTCTGTAGTCTGTTTAGGTTAGTTTGTCATGTATCTCAGTAGTAAACTAAAGCTAGCAGTAGGCTCTGTAGTCTGTTTAGGTTAGTTTGTCATGTATCTCAGTAGTAAACTAAAGCTGACAGTAGGCTCTGTAGTCTGTTTTAGGTTAGTTTGTCATGTATCTCAGTAGTAAACTAAAGCTGACAGTAGGCTCTGTAGTCTGATTGTTTAGGTTAGTTTGTCATGTATCTCAGTAGTAAACTAAAGCTGGCAGTAGACTCTGTAGTCTGACTGTTTAGGTTAGTTTGTCATGTATCTTAGTAGTAAACTAAAGCTGGCAGTAGGCTCTGTAGTCTGTTTAGATTAGTTTGTCATGTATCTTAGTAGTAAACTAAAGCTGACAGTAGACTCTGTAGTCTGACTGTTAGGTTAGTTTGTCATGTATCTTAGTAGTAAACTAAAGCTGGCAGTAGGCTCTGTAGTCTGACTGTTAGGTTAGTTTGTCATGTATCTCAGTAGTAAACTAAAGCTGGCAGTAGACTCTGTAGTCTGACTGTTAGGTTAGTTTGTCATGTATCTCAGTAGTAAACTAAAGCTGGCAGTAGGCTCTGTAGTCTGACTGTTAGGTTAGTTTGTCATGTATCTCAGTAGTAAACTAAAGCTGGCAGTAGACTCTGTAGTCTGACTGTTAGGTTAGTTTGTCATGTATCTCAGTAGTAAACTAAAGCTGGCAGTAGACTCTGTAGTCGAACTGTTTAGGTTAGTTTGTCATGTATCTCAGTAGTAAACTAAAGCTGGCAGTAGACTCTGTAGTCTGATTTAGGTTAGTTTGTCATGTATCTCAGTAGTAAACTAAAGCTGGCAGTAAGCTCTGTAGTCTGACTGTTAGGTTAGTTTGTCATGTATCTCAGTAGTAAACTAAAGCTGGCTGAGACAAAGCAGCTCCTCTCTACCAGCAGGACCTGTAGTGGTTTACATCAGCAGAGGGAGGAGAACAGGAGGACAGATGACAGGAGGACAGGAGGACAAGAGGACAGGAGGAAGGACTGATACTGACTGATGTTTGTGTTCTTCACTCAGGAATCTGATTGATTTTATTGATCTGTCAGATTGTCTCCAGTCAGATATTAATGAGTTTCCATGGTGACTCTGCTGTTGTCAACATTACTGTTGCTGCTCTAGAAACAACATCAGATGAGACAAGGAAGAAGAGTTTTGTTCCAGATGTTAGTCTGCTGTTGAGAGACAAACAGCTGTTGACTGATTTTACCTGATAAATGAAAAGCATGTTTAAATTGAAGCTGGAAATCAGCCTCCTGCTGGACCAGAAATGTACCGAACCGAACCGAAAACCGTGAACCGGACCATGAATGTGATGATCCGTCCCACCGCTAATAAAGACAGATACATCACAGCTGTACTGCACATCTGTAACAGGTAGAAACTCACCTGAAACACTTTCATGCACATTCATGCTTCTAAACTGGTTGTTGTGTCAGTAAACTGGTCAACAGTAAAAAGTTGTTTTGTCGTACTTTGAGTCGTACTGGTCAAAATGTGTTTCTTCACCACAGCAGTCAACCTGAAATGTTTCTAACATAGAAATCTGATTTGTTGACAGTGACTACTGGTCTATACCAGGACGTCTGCTGTGTGTCACACTGAGCCTTTAGATTCCCATTTCAACAGCAGGTCAAAGGTCACTGGGAAAGGTCAGTACTGTATAACACTGGAAGGGACCCAGGAAAAGGACGTACATGTGTTTATACAGTGAAGGACTGTATTTGTGTACCAATGTGTGACATGTATTACAAACAGAAAATGGACCTTTGTCATGTAAAGTCAGATACTAAATAAAGACAAAAAAGCAACAACAAAGACAAACTGCTGTAGTTTAGTAAAAACCAACCCATTGTCCCTCCCACAGTACGTAACACCACGTCATTGATGCTTCTGCAGACAGGACGAAGAGCTGATCGGACCGAGTCTTCAGGACACGTGTGCCAAAACCTGCAGTTTGCTTGAATGGATGAGAAAATGAGATTTGCAGATCGAGTGAAAGAGTTTTGTTATTCCAAAGAAAGACGAATATTTAGATTTAACTGACTGGACTGAATAAATTCAGATCAATCCATTAATCCACATAGCTGATCATTCCTCAATTATATATCACTGATATGTAGAATTCAATTTTTTTATTAATAAAATTTACAAATTTAGTTTCTGTTCTTCATATCAACTCATATTTTTAGGTGTTTATTAAATGCTTTTTGTTTTCTATTCAAATCTGCTTCATTTGATAACTATAAAGGATCTCATATTGAATGAACGGGAGCCTGCACTTCCTCTGAAACATCCATGGTCTCCAGCATGAAAGTCCAGTGTTTGTTGGACCCATCCACCTCCCCTCCCGCCCACCATGAGGGTCTTTCTGTACTACGTAACTAGCTCTGAAGTTCGACAATAAAAGGTGTAATATTCAGGATTCTGTGCAGAGAAAGTGTTGTTGTTGTTTCTCTTGTAAGCAGCATCTCTAAAGTCTAGTAGATATTTGTCAGGATTTTACAGCTCTAGGAACTATGGGATATCGTTGCTCCCTCCTCTACAGCCTCCACTCTTCTGGCATCCAGAGACGTCGGTGAGAAAACAGGAGCGCTAAGTGCATCTGACTCGTTTATTCCCTCTGTAGTCGGTGTGCAGCTCTGTGTTTCCCCACACTAACGCTCCGCAGGCCCCATTTATATTTAATGCAAATCTCTGATCATTTATATACACATGCAATCCCATGCTGAGTTCGCCGACAGATGATTTATGCATGTAGGGATCAGCTATCTTTGACTGTGTAATAAAGGTATTAATCAATAAGGAGGCGCCTCCTCCAGCCAGGACCGGATCTTCTCCAGCTAGTATGGAGCTTTTTGTCTGTAATAACTGGATGAATAGTTTTTCATTGTGACATGACCTCTCCATAACACACTGAAATCAACATGGTGAAGAGGTGAATTACATTCAGCATTTCAGTGTTTATTATGACACAGGAAATGCAAATATAACAAGAAAACACTCATAAGAAAGTGTTGTTTCACTTGATTTTGATTTGATTTGTATTTTAATCTCCCGTAGATACTGTGTGTTTTAATGTGCACCGGCGACCACGTCGCTGGCACTGAAGTGGGTCGGCAGCACACGGCAGAGGCAGAACATTAACGTATGCAGGTAAGAATAGGAGAGCGTCTCCAGAGATCACAGTTTGCTGCTTTCATATTTTTGCATTTCCCTGCTCTCCCCATCTCCTCTCCTGCAAACAAGTTGGCTCATTAATGCACATAAGACAGCAGTGACTTCATTATATAACCATCTCCCTCCAGTCTGTATGGATGGAGGGATGAGGAGGAACAAAAGACAGCAGGATTCAGACAGACAGAGGTGCCTCCTACAATAGGAGAAAGCTGAGCTGATATCTGAAGAGATTCAGGGTCAAACCCTCCTGGCTGCTCACCCACTCCCACTCAGTACCCACACAGATAATCCCCAAACCGAACCCAACAATGCAGCCTCCTCCGGCTCGTCGATTTCAATTCTTTTCTCCTTCAATCCCCTCTCTCAGATCGACCTCAGACCTATTTCTTTCATCCCCATAGAAAGAGGCAGCATCTGATCTGTCTCATCCTCATCCTCTTCTCTAGGCCATAAAGCCTTCACTTCCACCTGCAGATGCTGTAAGCCAATGACAAGCCTCGCTGACTCCCAGGCTTCTCCATTTAAAAGTGAGGCTGAAATCAGCAGCAGCTGGGCAGCAGAGTAACCTTTGTTTACTACTGATAACTAGTTAACTAGTTACCCGGCGAGACCCAAGACCTCAACTCGGCCCCACCGCTTCTCTGAACGCCCCAGACCAGCGTCCCTGTTACTCCATCCAGGTACAATAAGAGGAATATTTCAGTGAAGACTGGCCAGAGTGTCACCACTGTGTGTTTCCGTAGTCGTCCTGAGTCCAACTGGACTAAGGCTGGACTTACAGGAACTAACAGAAACACTGATTCTAAATGAGTTATATTGCTTAACAAAGTACTATATTATAGGAACAAGGTTATTTCTGACCAATCGTATGGCAGTATTTTAGGAACGGACAGCCCACATCCCATAATAGGCACAGTGGGTTTGTTAGGTAGCCGAACTCCACATGCTGCTGTCTCAGAATCACCATAGCAACGATAAAGAGTCTCAGACAGCAGCAGCCGATCGATGTCCTGTTAGAGTAGAGAGAAACATCCCATCATAAACGCTGCTGCTTTCCCAATGACCAACCACGTCACCGGCTGGGCCTTCAAAACGGAGACCATGAATGAATGAATGAATGAACGAATGAACGAATGAATGAACGAATGAACGAACGAATGAATGAACGAATGAACGAACGAACGAACGAACGAATGAATGAACGAATGAATGAACGAATGAATGAACGAACGAACGAACGAACGAATGAATGAACGAATGTATGAATGAATGAACGAATGAATGAACGAATGAATGAACGAACGAACGAACGAACGAATGAATGAACGAATGAATGAAGGGAGCCTGTAACGACTGTGCTGTGTGTCGGCGATATCAGATTCCTCCGTCATAGAGCCTCATTATTATTATTGTCCAAATAAGAATAATAACAACAATCAGAGGTTGTGACTCTGCAGACAAACACTCAGCAACACACCAGATCCACCGCTGAACATAGTCCCTCACAAACACGTTCTACTCCTGCTTTCTGAAGTCAGTCACGCTGTTAAGAAATAATGGAGCTCATTTTATATATACTATAATAAAAGTTTCCATCTGGATTAGGAGGGAATGAGTTTCTGTCTGAGAGCCGAGGCTGGTCAGGACGTCTGGAAGACAGAAAGGGATGTATTGCAAAAATCAATCGATCAGAATCCGTCTACAATCAGAATCCGTCTACAATCAGAATCCGTCCACAATCAGAATCCGTCTACAATCAGAATCCGTCTACAATCAGAATCCGTCCACAATCAGAATCCGTCTACAATCAGAATCCGTCTACAATCAGAATCCGTCTACAATCAGAATCCGTCTAAATCAGAATCCGTCTACAATCAGAATCCGTCTATAATCAGAATCCGTCTACAATCAGAATCCGTCTACAATCAGAATCCGTCTACAATCAGAATCTGATCGTCTATAATCAGAATCCGTCTACAATCAGAATCCGTCTACAATCAGAATCCGTCTACAATCAGAATCCGTCCACAATCAGAATCCGTCTACAATCAGAATCCGTCCACAATCAGAATCCGTCTACAATCAGAATCCGTCTATAATCAGAATCCGTCCACAATCAGAATCCGTCTACAATCAGAATCCGTCTATAATCAGAATCCGTGTACAATCAGAATCCGTCTATAATCAGAATCCGTCTATAATCAGAATCCGTCTACAATCAGAATCCGTCTACAATCAGAATCCGTCCACAATCAGAATCCGTCTACAATCAGAATCCGTCTACAATCAGAATCCGTCTACAATCAGAATCCGTCTCACAATCAGAATCCGTCTACAATCAGAATCCGTCTACAATCAGAATCCGTCTACAATCAGAATCCGTCTATAATCAGAATCCGTCCACACAATCAGAATCCGTCTACAATCAGAATCCGTCTATAATCAGAATCCGTGTACAATCAGAATCCGTCTATAATCAGAATCCGTCTACAATCAGAATCCGTCTACAATCAGAATCCGTCTACAATCAGAATCCGTCTATAATCAGAATCCGTCTACAATCAGAATCCGTCTACAATCAGAATCCGTCTATAATCAGAATCCGTCTACAATCAGAATCCGTCTACAATCAGAATCCGTCTATAATCAGAATCCGTCTACAATCAGAATCCGTCTACAATCAGAATCCGTCTATAATCAGAATCCGTCTACAATCAGAATCCGTCTACAATCAGAATCCGTCTATAATCAGAATCCGTCTATCATCAGAATCCGTCTACAATCAGAATCCGTCTACAATCAGAATCCGTCTATAATCAGAATCCGTCTATAATCAGAATCCGTCTATCATCAGAATCCGTCTGCAATCAGAATCCGTCTATAATCAGAATCCGTCTACAATCAGAATCCGTCTACAATCAGAATCCGTCTATAATCAGAATCCGTCTACAATCAGAATCCGTCTATAATCAGAATCCGTCTACAATCAGAATCAGTCTATAATCAGAATCCGTCCACAATCAGAATCCATCTATAATCAGAATCCGTCGATAATCTGAATCCGTCTATAATCAGAATCCGGCTACAATCAGAATCCATCTATAATCAGAATCCGTCCATCAAACAAACCGCGAAATCTCAATCCGTCTATAATCAGAATCCGTCTACAATCAGAATCTTTCCACAATCAGAATCTGTCCACAATCAGAATCCATCTATAATCAGAATCCGTCTACAATCAGAATCCGTCTACAATCAGAATCCGTCTATAATCAG
Organism: Pterois miles; assembly: GCA_947000775.1. Taxonomy (NCBI): domain Eukaryota; kingdom Metazoa; phylum Chordata; class Actinopteri; order Perciformes; family Scorpaenidae; genus Pterois; species Pterois miles. The sequence goes on along the minus strand of CAMQGK010000048.1, from coordinate 4,265,919 downwards.
AATCCGTCTATAATCAGAATCCGTGTACAATCAGAATCCGTCTATAATCAGAATCCGTCTACAATCAGAATCCATCTATAATCAGAATCCGTCCACAATCAGAATCCGTCTATAATCAGAATCCGTGTACAATCAGAATCCGTCTATAATCAGAATCCGTGTACAATCAGAATCCGTCTACAATCAGAATCCGTCTATAATCAGAATCCGTGTACAATCAGAATCCGTCTATAATCAGAATCCGTCTATAATCAGAATCTGTCTACAATCAGAATCCGTCTATAATCAGAATCTGTGTACAATCAGAATCCGTCTATAATCAGAATCCGTCTACAATCAGAATCAGTCTATAATCAGAATCCGTCCACAATCAGAATCCGTCTATAATCACAATCCGTCGATAATCTCAATCCGTCTATATTCAGAATCCGGCCACAATCAGAATCTTTCCACAATCAGAATCTGTCCACAATCAGAATCCGTCCACAATCAGAATCTGTCTATAATCAGAATCCGTCTATAATCAGAATCTGTCCACAATCAGAATCTGTCCACAATCAGAATCTGTCTATAATCAGAATCCGTCTATTATCAGAATCCGTCCACAATCAGAATCCGTCCACAATCAGAATCCGTCAACAATCAGAATACGTCTATAATTAGAATCCGTCTCTAATCACAATCCGTCTTTCATTCAGAATCGTCTACAATCAGAATCCGTCTCTAATCAGAATCTGTACACAATCAGAATCCGTCTATAATCACAATCCGTCTAGAAGATGAAGAAGAAGAAGAAGAAGAAGAAGAAGAAGAAGAAGAAGAAGAATATTCCTTTATTAGTCCCACGAGGGGAAATTCAATTTTTTCACTCTGTTGTTAACTTATACACGGTACATGCAGACCTGAACACACACATGCACAAACATGCAACAATGGAGAGATGTCAGAGTGAGGGGGCTGCTCCCCCAAGTTGGGGGTTTGGTCCTTCTAGGGGCCCTCCACCACTCCCAAACAAATCCCACACACCCCCCCCACAACCCCAAACGCAACAGAACCCTGACAAGCACCCCGAGCAGTTGGGGGTTTGGTGCCTTGCTCAGGGAACCAAACCTCGGCAGTGCCCAAGAGGTAACCTCCGTCTATAATCAGAATCCATCCACATTCAGAATCCATCAACAATCAGAATCCGTCTATAATCAGAATCCGTCTACAATCAGAATCGGTCTATAATCAGAATCCGTCTATAATCAGAATCCGTCTATTATCAGAATGCGTCTATAATCACAATCCGTCTATAATCACAATCCGTCCACAATCAGAATCTGTCTATAATCAAAATCTGTCTCTTATCAGAATCCATCTACAATCAGGATCCGTCTACAATCAGAATCCATCTAAAATCAGAATCTGTCTACAATCAGAATCCGTCTATAATCAGAATCCGTCTATAATCAGAATCCATCTAAAATCAGAATCTGTCTACAATCAGAATCCGTCTATAATCAGAATCCGTCTCTTATCAGAATCCATCTAGGAAGGCTACATCCACAACTATAAATATTCATTTTAAAAAGCAGGACAGAGAAACGCTGCTGACACCGTTTCAGTTTGAAAACCCCAGAGTTCAGTTTTAGTCTGGACGAATAAAATGAAGACTTTTGAAAATGATTCGTCACGCCCGATCACCCTTTCCAGAAGAAAACACCCAGCATCAGCCAGGATTAGCAGCACCCATCACTGGTTGCTTCAACATGGAGGTTACAGGCGTGTTGGCCGTGCTAGCATCTATGCTAGCAGCTGTTGAAAGGCTACTACTGCCTACATGCATAGGAGGGAGGCTGTTACTGGAGTAATTTGCGGGTGGTGTGTCCATCGGCGTTATCAGCCCTACGGAGTGAACCTCTCTACGGCGGTACGGTGTACGGTGGACATAAAACGGAGGAGCCTCCTTTTGTTATCTGTGCTGATTTGGTTCAGTTCACAAAGCAGCTGTAAAGGAATAACGCAGACTTCAGGCACCCAGCAGAGCTACGAGTGTATTGATCCATAATATAGTAAAACTTTGTCTTGTACCTGTGTATTTGATGAGCCTTGTTTTATGGGAAGTACAATAATACTCTGCAACCATTCACAGAATGAACAAATCTGCTTCCTGTTTCACCGACGTGCAGTGTATGTGGATGATCACGTGACGTGTTTTCAGGCGTATGTTATTACGGAGGGAGATTATTTCTGACATGTGCAGACTGATTTTGTTTTGTCTGTTTCCTGGGGGGGGGGGCATTTTTCTGATCTGATCGTCGAAGAGAGACCACGGTGACTCTCTAAGAAAGCCTCGTCGCACCAGCGTTTAAAATGCAGTTTGGCAGTTCTGACTAAACTTGTGTCATTGGCCAATAACAATCCATCTTCACAGTACTGACGTTTCAGGGACTAGATAGTCGAGTACAGAGGACGCTGCCATAGCTCAGCAGCCGTGAAGCTCCATCGGCTCGTTTCTCCGCCCTGTCGGAGTAAAGAGACAGGAACTGTCAGCGACTGAGCTCGAGTCCTTTAGAGAGCTCTTTGGCTCGGAGAGCATTTCCATCTGCAATTAGAAATCAGGTGGAATGATCAGCGCGTTGTCACTCCCGACTCGCCAACCACCGAGGCTGGGCCAGTGGTCGATGACACTCGAGGACCGCCGCCCCCTAAGCAGACGTTCTCCCTCTTTATACGACATCTGTGGCTCTGAGCATCGAACTATGACGCAGGCGGCTTTACATGGAGTTAGCTGAATGTCTGCCGGCGTGAAGGGTTCATGGGTGTCCGCCGCTCAGAGGGACGGACCAAATATCGGCATTTGAGTTGGACTGATGTACAATCCTGACAACAGCATGCCACAGGAGGAGCTATGAGACTGGCTAACAGGTTAGTGGATAGTTTCCACGCCACAGATCACCAACTCGCTCCACAAACAGTCACCAAACTTCCTGACCTGCACACCAGCTCCACTAATTAATACAAATATCACCAAAGTGACCAAAGGTTTAGGCGAACACAGTCTTTCTTAAAGCACAGTGGCATTGTGGGTCATAATGTTGTGAGCAGCCTCTCATACACAGGATAGATGAATATATTCATATGTACTGTATTGCTCTTCCATCACTCTAAACTGTGAGCAACATTTTGTTTATGCTCAGAGCAACGTGAACAACATTTCAGTATTATAGTATAAATCATTTATCAGTACCATCAGTACGTCTCCCAAACTATGAACGCGTTACGAACCCTCTGCTGCGGAGCCGTAACCATCCACAAGATGCTGCCTGAGTTTCTCCACAGCTTCACAGCAGCCTGAGCTTCCTCATTATTGGTGCAGTACATTTTAACAACATTTTCCAAATAAGAAACAAGGCCACATTCATATTAACTACATCTTTGTCTTACTTTGCCAAACATATCAAAAAGAATAATAAGCAATAAATTACGATATTAATCTCCACTGAGGAATTACTTCATGTTATTTACACACACACACACACACACACACACACAAGTAAAATGTAATTTTACTTTTGAACAGAATGAAAAACACACATCGAACCAGTGAGTTAACATTCATTCATATTTAACAATCATGTCCTGCTTAACTTCAGTAGGAGACGGTGATCGACTTCCACAGGAAGCCCACTCAGACTCCACCAGTGACCATCCAGGGTTGGACATTGAGACTGTAGAGGAGTATAAGTACCTGGTTGTTCACCTCAACAATAAACTGGACTGGTCCACCAACACTAACACCCTGTATAAGAAGGGTCAAAGTGGCCTCCATCTGTTGAGGAGACTCAGGTCTTTCAGAGTGAGCAGGACTCTGTTAAAAACCTTTTCTGACCCTGTAGTGGCATCTGCAGTGTTTTATGGTGGTCTGCTGGGGGTGTGGTACCACCGAGCGGGACAGGAAGAGACTCAAAAAGCTGGTCAGGAGAGTCCTGGTCCTGGACCAGCCTCTGGACCTCACTGAGGAGGATGTTCATGGACTACATGTCCACCCCTCCATGATGCTCTGAGCAGCTCTGTTAGCAGAGGCCTTCATCCCCTCAGCATCACACTCCTCAGTAACCAGGATCAATAAACCACATGAGGGAGGAAAACTGGCCTCTGATCAATACTCACAATAACTCATCACACCTCTGTGTAATATCTATACTTTTCTATAGACAATACACCTGCTTCCCTTTTCATACATAATCCTGGATAAAACAACAACACATTTCTGATTTCTGATCCATTTTATTTTATTTTATTCTATTTTCTTTTTTATAGGTATCTTATTCCTGTATATTTCTCTATATTTTTGTATATTTTTATGTACACTTGGGTGTTTTTTGTAAATGTGCTGCTGTAACGAACAAATTTCCCCACTGTGGGATTAATAAAGGTCTGATCTATTCTATTCTTGTGCAGATCTGCAAAGTAATGGAGCCTAAATGAAAGCTCCACCAGCAGGCCATCAGCTCGCACCACCTACATTTGGCCTTAATTACATTCAGCCAGAGGTTTTCTGCATTAGTCTATTAAATCTGATATCATTTATATCAGAGCTTTCAGAAAATGGGAGTATTCAGATATGAATGTGGGACTGATCCTTTCATCAAACTCTGAGCAAGGAAGCCACGAAGCAGACATCCCAAAATGTTGAACTATTATTATTATTATTGTTATGATTATTATTATTAGTAGTAGTAGTAGTGGTAGTAGTAGTATTAAGTAGTATTTTCACACAGTTGTCAGGGATCAACAACAACCAGGGTGTAAATACCATTCCCGGACCCGGTACCGTCCTCCAGATGTGGGACGAAGGCTCGTTCTGTGCAGCCTGGGACGCGACAGGCCTTGTCTGGCCGCTGTGACGTACATGAGGCATCTAAATGAAGTCTCAGCAGGCGTGTGGCGCATCCCCACGTCTGCTACTATCAGCCAGCTCCTGTCAGCGTGATGACGGCTCTGCCGCCTGAGCTATCGAGCCTTCGCCGTGCTCTGCCCTCCTGTATCTGTTCTGCAGACCACCTGCTGGCTTGGTTTGGGAACCGGAGGGTCACCGGTTCAAGTCCCGACATGGACCAAGAACTGAGTGTGAACTGGTAGCTGGAGAGGTGCCAGTTTACCTCTTGGGCACTGCCGAGGTGCCCCTGAGCAAGGCACCAAGAGTGGGGGGGCTGCTCCTGACAAGCGCCCCGAGCAGTCGGGTCAGGAGTCAGGGTCCGGGGTCAGGGTAAACTTTATTGTCCTGTTGGGGCGTCGTGCTACATTATTGCTTCACAGAACAATGACACAAAAACATAAACACTGACTACTGAAACAGGGCTAAAAGAGATTTGATAAAATTTCATCAAAATCTGTCCATAACATTTTGAGTTATCTTGAACACAGACAAACAGATAAACGCTGGCAAAAACATCACCTCCTTGGTGGAGGTAAAAATCAGACCTGTATCTGCACATATGGTCGTGGCCCGAAATCAGAAGTGATGATCGATTGTGATTTGTGCTGTTTACACTGTTATGAGAAAAAAACATCCGAGTCACTTGGCTCATTTTTGCCTTCAGTGTGAATGGAGCCACAATGTCTGAATGAAGAAGGTCTGGAAAGGAATGCTAGCTAGCTCCATCCATGAAAGCAGTGACCGTCAGTAGGCATGGAGGAGATGGAAGCAGCTGTAAACGGCGTCGGAAACCAACATGAAAGATGGCTGGATAAATGCTCCTCACGTCTGCCACGGCTCCTGTGTCAACTGAAAGTGGCGTCGTGGGACTGAAATCTCTCTACTGATTGGTTAAAGCAAACCATCAGAACACGTCAGCCAGCCGATAAATCAAGAGAGGGAAATGCTAAATGTGCAGGTGAGAGGAGACACTGAATCTACGTTGGAGTGTTTGGTCACTCTGATCACCTTTATAGCTCAATGAAGAATCAGAGCTGGTCTAGCGGTGTTACCTCTGAGGAGTTCAATGACATGTAAAGACTGAAGAAATGTGATTACAGATACCAGTAAAATTAGAAAAGTGGGAGGTTTATGGCAGCTCACCAACACCCATCTTACAGTCAGAGACTGAGGGGTGATAGCAAAGTCTTCTAAAACCTTGTGTGGAGCTTGACCTGATGATAGACCAGGACCACAGGCTCAGTGAGGAGGAAATCCAGGAGATCCAGGAGATCCAGCCGGCAGCACCACCAGGTTTCAGCTCGACAACTGGTACTCTGACTTTTGTGTCTCAGCTTGTCAGAACATATTTGAGCCCAGCCAAGCTTTCAGCCATCCCTCAGTACCACTGCCTGTACCGGTGGTATGGCTTTATGGGTTTTCAACACATTATCGACATCCAGACACCTCCACCATTCTCCTCCTCCAGGGCATCCTTCCCATTTCTCAGAGTTCTCAATACACAGTGAAATGGAAGCCCATTATTCCTGTTTAATGATGAATCGATCTATCATGAGGCCCTGTCGTCATAAAAGGGCTGAGCCCATCATTCTTTAGCCCTGACCTCTGCTGGCCCAACTGGCTCACGGTCAGTTTCATCTGGATGCCACGGTCCACCCAGTGGTCCAACCACAACCCTGTACACCTGGTTCCACCAGTCAGTAACCCTGCTGGTGTTACCAAAGGAAAGAGCATGGTCTAACTTAACCTAACCCTAACCCTAACCCCAAAGGAAAGAGCATGGTCTAACTTAACCTAACCCTAACCCCAAAGGAAAGAGCATGCATCTCAAGCATCTCAAACAAAGGATACAACCCTAACCCTAACCCCCCTAACCCCTAACCCCTAACCCTAACCCCTAACCCTAACCCTAACCCCTAACCCTAACCCTAACCCTAACCCTAACCGCCTAACCCTAACCCTAACCCTAACCCTAACCCCACCCTAACCCTAACCCTAACCCTAACCCTAACCCCTAACCCTAACCCCTAACCCTAACCCTAACCCCTAACCCCTAACACCAGCAGCTCGTACTGCTGCGTGGCTTTAACTTCTCCTCCCGGACAGATCTCCTGTCAATATCTCAGGACTGATTGATGGGCGGAGACTCTTTCTGTGACTGAGGCGTCACATACTGCAGCTCTTCGACAGCATCCTGAGTTGCTTTACATGCCTTTATGAGCTGATAGAACACGTAACACAGTCAGTGACAATACGCTGGGTCTTATTAACAGATTTGAAATGATCTTGCTTTTAAAAGATGCACCTCATTACAAACCATGAAGGTACCAGAGCAGCATGTGGGAAAGACAGGAAACTGAAGTTAGCAGAAAATAACAAGACAAACAGTGATCACAGTGCTCTGTGTGTGTGTGTGTGTGTGTGTGTGTGTGTGTGTGTGTGTGTGTGTGTGTGTGTGTTTGTGTGTGTGTGTGTGTGAAGAGAGTAGTACTGTCACATCACCTGAGGGCTTCATGGGTTGTAAAATATTATATAAGATACTGATTTTTTTAGAAACCCTGATTTTTATGCACATGCATGCACAGACATGAAGCCTGCTCACACATGCACATACATACCCATAATGCAGCAGAGGAGCAGCATGAACGGCCTTTTATCTTTGAAACACACTGATCCACCAGGACTTCCTACATTATTCATCTGATTCACTTCTCACACGGTGAAAACTCATCCTCATCCATGCATGTAGTCGAACACACACACCGACTGACTGACTCACCGGACTCTCAAACCGCCTCCCTGAACGAGCCTGGAGCGATCACAGATGGAGGGGGAGGTGTGAGAGCTGGAGCTGATGCTCCAAATATATTGATCGCTTCACCAGTTCCAGTTCAGATCAGCTGCTCCATAGCTGTTATATGTAAAACAGTAAAGAACAGGTTGGTATAAATAATGCATGAATTATTCTGTGATCTCATATGGCTGTGGATTAAAACTGATAGAAGTGGGTTCGCCAGGCGTGCTTCGGCTGAGAGGCTAATACGCTGAATATCAACCTCACAAATATTGTTTTATTTGCTCTTAATGAGAGTTCCTGAGAGGCATCTTGAGCAATCAGGCCTATAGATGAAACATCAACCCAAAAGTCACTGCAGATGATGTTACAATAGAGCAGTACAGTCCTTCACGATGATTCCAGCGTCAGTAGTACAGGTAGTGTTAGTGAAGTTATGTGCTGGATCATTTTGACAAGCAACAGATGGGAGTTTCACAGTCCTGCTACCAAGCCAGTCCTGAACCAGAGACCACGTCAGAAGCCTCCTCCCTGGGCTAAGGAGAAGAAGAACCGGACCAGTGCTCCGTGGTCCAAAGTCCTCTTTTCAGATGGAAGTAAATTTAGCATTTCATCAGGAAATCCAGGTCCCAGAGTCTGGAGGGAGAGCAGAGAGGCTCACAGTTTCCACAGTGGGTGATGGTTTGGTGTCGGTCCACTGACCTGAACCCCACAGAGAACCTATGTGGTCTGGTGAGGAGGACGATGAGAAACAGCTGCTATCAGAGCGAGCTGGTCTTCAATAAGTCCTCAGCAGCACCGCAGGCTGGTCGCTGGTTCCTGCTAAAGGGGCCCGGACCACGTACCGAGGGAACAAATGAACCTGCTTTATAGAGGTTCTGTACAGTACATCCTTTTTTGACTGATCTTAAGATAAGATAAGATAAGATAAGATAAGATGAACCTTTATTAATCCCCGGAGGGAAATTCGGGTGTCTTAGCAGCAGCAACAGTACAGATAAATACAGTACAGTAAAAAGTAAAAGAGAAGGTGCAGTGAATGAAATAAGGTGCAATGAAGAAAATTGACAGTAAAATAAATCAGTAACAGTAATAAGTAAAGTGCAGCAGGTGGTGAGTATTGTATATGCACAGCATATGTATATGTAATGATATAACTATATGTAATATATACATTTGGAATAAATACGGAGCAGATGATCAGAGTCACATGGGGGTCAGGCCTTGGTTATGGAGCCTGATGGCCACCAAAAGAAAGGACTGACCCAGACGGTTTGTAGTGGGCCGAGGGGGGATCAGTCTCTGGCTGAATGTACTCCTCATCTGGACCAGTTGGTCATAGAGGGGGTGGGAGGGGTTCTCCTCCTGGTCCTCCCCTCTGCCACCACCTCCAGACTGTCCAGCTCACATCCAACCACAGACCCAGCCCTCCTCACCAGTTTGTTCAGTTTGGTGGCATCCCTGGTGCTGATGCCACCCCCCCAACATACCACGGCGAAGAACAGAAAGCTGGCTACTACAGACTGGTAAAACATCTGAAGTAGCCTGTTGCACACGTTGAAGGTCCTCAGCCTTCTCAGGAAGAACAGTTTGCTCTGTCCCTTCCTGTAGGTTGTTGTTCATCCTTTTACTACTACTACTACTACTACTACTACTACTACTACTACTCCCTTCCTGTAGAGGCCTCGGAGTTGTTGGACCAGTCCAGTTTACTACTACTACTACTACTACTACTACTACTACTACTCCACTACTCCCTTCCTGTAGAGGCCTCGGAGTTGTTGGACCAGTCCAGTTTACTACTACTACTACTACTACTACTACTACTACACTACTACTCCCTTCCTGTAGAGGCCTCGGAGTTGTTGGACCAGTCCAGTTTATTGTTTAAGTGAACTCCCAGGAACTTGTAGTTGTCCACCACCTCCACCTCCTCCCCACGGATGGTGATGGGAGTAGGGGAGCTCTTCCTCCTCCTCCAGAAATCCACCACCAGCTCTTTGGTCTGACCAATATTGAGCTGTAGGTGGTTGATGTCGCACCACCTTACAAAGTTCTCCACAAGTGTCCTGTACTCCTCCTCGTTGTCATCTGTGATGCAGCCGACGATGGAGGAGTCCTCGGAGAACTCCTGCAGGAGGCATGTTGGGAGTTGAAGCAGAAGTCGGAGGTGTAGGTGGTGAACAGGAACGGTGACAGCACAGTTCCCTGGGGAGCACCGGTGTTGCTCACCAGCACGTCAGACAGGCTGCCCTGCAGTCTGACATACTGTGGTCTGCTGGTGAGGTAGTCCCTAATCCAGTCCACCAGGTCGTGGTCCACCTGCATAGCTGAGAGCTTCTCAGCTAGCCGGTGTGGTTATGAAATATGAAATATCATCATATTATGAGATACCTTATTCTCTCTGTTTGAGCAGTAGGCTGTAATTATTGAAATTATAATGAAAATAACACTTTACTTTGTGAATATACAACATTTTCACCTTCTTAAATAATTATAATAAAGAATATCTTCACCTATATGGGTGTTTGTTGGCATGTCCATTTACTTTTGGCCATGTAAGCTACATATATGAATGCATTTCCTACCCATACATCATTTCTAGTAGCTCTTGTTCCAGTAGCTTGTCATCTGTTTTTACTCCGTCTCATCTTCTTCAGAGTTTACCTCATATACTGGATAATATAATAGATTCTCCTCTGGTGCTTGTAATGCTTCAATTTCCCTGAATGGACCTATAAAGCTTCGTCCTATCATAGCAGGGTAGATTATGGTTTGCTCTACAGGTTGTCCATCACAGGATGTCCACAGGGACTAACATTAATTCTCTACAACCACGTCCCCTTTTTCCCTTTTTTCCTCCGCCGTCCTGAATAAAAGCAGTTCTGTCTCATTCTTCCTGAATGCCAGAGGCATGCTGTGACACCCCCCTCGCTCCCCCCTCTTTTTCCCCCATCCTTCTTTTTTTCAGTCACACCTCCCCCACTTTTTGTTTTTTTTTTTTTTATTTTTATTTTTATTTTGTTTTAGTTTATTTTGAAGGGAAGGTTCGTCTCCTCCCTTTCTTTATTTTAAGTTTGTTTTTTTCTTTTTAATTAAGTTGTTTTTTTTTCATTTTCCACCACCCCCTTGCCCCAACCATCACCAAGTCCCTCCCCCCAACTCCGCCACAAACCAACCCTCCCCAGGAGGCCCTGGTTCCTTGGATTCTCTCGCTCTTCTGCCCGCCTCCCCCCCTATGATGAGAATACCTCCCCTCCCCACAACGGGCCACCACATCTATTCTACTCCACCACGCCTCAAAACCCCCCCAAATCCCCTTTAATTTTTGTGGGAAGATTTTGGGGGCCCCTTTTTTGATGACGTGGGGTTAAAAAACATAAATCATCCCCAGTCACATTACTTTTTTTGTAATAAAAAACCCTACTTGCACATGCATGAGATGATAACAGACGGATATCCAGAGTTCAGCCCCCGGAGGGAGGAAGCATAGTCACAGACATAACTCTCATTTAGCCTGTTCTGGTCCCGGATCAGCTCCTGAGGACTCTGTGGTCCAAGAAATTATTGTCCTGTTGTTGTTGTTGTTGTTGTTGTTGTTGTTGTTGTTGTTGTTCTCCAGCTCCTGAGTCTCCGTGGCGTTCCACTTCCCCACGTCTTTAACTGGGAACGCTGACCAACCGGCGGCTGTCTTTCCCGGTAGATGCTCCCGTCCGGCCTGTGAAATGTCTTTAAGCCTCGTGGAAACCAGAACTCTGAAAACTGATAATGAGACCTGCAGACAGAGAGGCAGGACCATGAACAGCCTGAACTCGTCTGGATGAAAAAACTGATAGAAGTAAGATAAGATAAGATAAGATGAACCTTAGCTCTGTATTAATAAACAGTATATTTTATTATAGAGCACAGCAGGGGCTCTAAATTGCTGCCCCCCCACAAAGCTGCTGCCTGTATTCCTAATGTCCGGCTTCTTCTCGTTCGTTTCACCGTTTCCTGCAGGGCTCGCTTTCAGTCCTCTCAGGCCTCTATTATGAACATACCCTGCATGGATTCATTCAGCATTCACCAAACTCAGTCGACAGCTGTTAAGAGTTCAGATAAATACACTTTAGCATGCTATTGTCTTCTTGTCTTTACGTTGCATGTTATTTTATTTTAAAGTCTGCTTCCCTTCTTTCCTCTACAGAAAGCTGCCCATCCATCCAGATGAAGAGCTGCCAGTCAGGACTGTCAGCTCTAGTTTGTGGAGGTCTTCCTCTGTAATCATCCCCTCTCTGAGCTTCTAATGAAGGCGTTTCACTGAGAGGACGAGGCGCTAACGCTGGAGCTGACGGTAAATGGAGAGAGTATCATCAGACGGCAGGCTTCCGGCATCAGTAATCCCAGCTTCAGCATTTTAAAGTCAGCACCTCCGTGTTCGGCCAAAGCCCTGAGTCCTCTAGCTCTGCTGGGTTTCACCGTGGACGTCGTTCACTCCCAGATAATCTAAAGCTGTTGTTCGTCTTCAGCCGGTGATGTTCTTCAGCTCTTCTACACCTCATTTTCTCTCCTCCTATTTTCACCTTTTCTACTTTTCAGGGTCTCGTTGATCGTTTTGCAGTTATATGTGAAGGTGGAGAGAGCAGCAGTTAAACGGAGAAGTGGGAGGTTGTCTTTCATCACTCGGGTCTGTGGAGGCGAATCTCCTCTCTCCTCATATCGCTCCCTCTTTCTCAATGATGAGTCTAGAAAGAAGAAGTTCAGAGTGACCGGTCCAGCACGTTCAGTTCGCTGTTAATGTTTAAAGGATGGTTCAGTCGTACTTCTTCATGTCCGATACTGACGACGATACCGCTGCTTGAGTATCTGCCGATAGCAGGTATACATATAAAGTTTGCTAAAATTAGCCACCATAAGCTTGCGGTCATATAAGATCATTATTATGATTTCAGCTTTTAATTTGTAGAGGGAGAATGTGCTGTTTCATAACCTTGTTTTTGTTCCAGTCTGATCAGTAAGAAGCAAAATAAAATCAGACGAACAGAAGATCCGAATCAGTGAGCGGACGGTGAATGCAGATGTTCCTGTTAATCACTGACGGGTCTGAATGAGCCAGCTCACTGCCTCCAGCAGAACCTCCCTTCAGCCGAGCCGGGCCACACTATGGAGGCTCCTGTCGTCGGAGACGCTCGCCCCGCCGTGCTCAGCGCTCTGTGGGTTTAAGGCTTTACTGAGGCAGGAAAAACAGCAGTCTGAAACTCTGCTCTGAGCACAAGCCTCGTTTTTTAAGGTTCACTGAAAAAAAGCCTTCTCGGGCTAAACAGCCGAAGCACCGTGTGAATGCAAAGTCTGCACAGACAAACGGCACTTTGATGGCATTATCTCTGGCTCTGCTGCTCTCTTGGATTTAAGCCTCTCAGAAGGAAATCCTTTTTAGAGGAAGGCCATTCTTAAAGGTTGCGTGTTCGCACAAACAGCCCATGGCTTCAAAAAGAGCCGTGAACATTTTTAGGTTTTAATGCTGAGATACTTGATGTGAACAAGCCGCTCGAACATTCAGCAGCGTCTCCAGATAATCTGAGCGTTGGTGTCTTTGTGTGTTTGTGAGTCAAACACAGTCATTGTTTCCAGTGAGACAAACGGAGGCAAAGTACACACACATGTACACACTAAACACACAAAGTACAAATACACACACACACACTACAGATAGTTAGCCGCTGGGTGAGCCTTAGCCAGCTCATCTGAAGCTGCAGGAAAAGAGATGCGTCCGTGCGTCCGTCCGTGCAGAGTTACTTTTATAAGTAATAATAATAATTTATAGTCTTCACAGTGACGAACACATCACACGTAACACGCTAGCTGCAGCCGGCTACGCTCAGCAGAGGCTAAACTATTAGCGACAGTTTCTCTCCACCTCTGAAACACTTCGTTGATGTTGTCGGACTGTCTGCTTCATACGTCTGTCTTCCTTTGATATGATATATGATAGATTATATGTGCTCCAAACCATTCAGTCCACAGAAATCCAATATGACACATAACTGGGCTGGTTTAGGCAACTGGTGGAGATGAAGGTCTAATGAAGGTCAGGCCAGCAGAGGGAGAATGAAGCTTTTTGATCTGACTACAGTGCTGTTGAAGCATGTTTCAGTCTTCTGCATATAAAGTGTAATTTACTGACAAACAAAGCTGTTCTGTGTTGCAGTTCATGAATGTGTCTCCAGAAGGCAGGAGAGGGGTTTCTTTCCCTGGCCAAGGCAGAGGAGGTGATCAGTGGAGCAGGTCAACCTCCAGCTCTGTAACCACAGCGACCAGAAACCTTTGAGGAGACGCTCTGAAAACTTTGAGATAACCCTGAACAGCAGCTAGCTGAATTTCCTTTGCAAGAGCAACTGTTTGATTCACAGAATCCGCTGATAAAGAAACTAAAGATAAAGAAGCTGCTGTGTCCTCCAGCACTTCTTTACCTTGTTAACACAGAGAGCCAGAGACAGACTCTGAAATCATCAGTTTTACGTTACCACTACTAACCCTGACCCACCACAGCAGTATAATCACACATCCTGTACCCACAGTCATCGCAGTGAAGTCGGGCTGAGCTCCATGACCTCACACATTTCTGACCAATATTCAGTATTCAGAGTGCTTCCTGTGATTTTGTCTGTAACTGACTGACTGCGAAGCCTTTATCGTCTTCCTTGTAGACACAGACTTTATATCTTTGGCAGCTTGGCGGCTGACCACCCTGCAGACGGAGCGACTGATGACGAAGGAGAGGGCAACGGAGGGGCAGAGCCAGACTAAAGTCTAGGTGGTCGAAGGCAGCAGTGGAGCATTTATTATTCAGGTTTCATGAAAACTGAGCTCAGCCTGAGAACCAGAGATACGAGTTTCACTCTTAGCTGATCCACCAAGTAAAAGAAGAGAGAGAGGAAAGACAGCAGGAGGACGCAAGTCAGAAAAATAACAGTGGAAGATTGAGCTGAGATGGAGGACTACAGCAGCGTCTGGGATCAGTGATGGAGGATGGAGAGAACGGAAGGATGAGAGAGAGAAATAAGAAGAGAGAGGAGAGAAGACTAGAGACGAGAGGAGATCTCAAATCTTTGAATTAACTTGCAGTAATTTGATTAAATAATTGTTTTAGTCCTAATACGATCTTAATAATCAGCTTTCTAGTCAGCAGCTGATGATTCGTGAGTCCCTGAACGTTAATGGATCATTTTACCATTTAAACTGGATACAAATATGATCCTCGGCTTACAGCACTGTGTCTTCATCCACACATCTAGTCTATCTATAGGAGGATGGGGGGGGGGGGGTGAAGCCATGGAAACCTGCCGTCTTTGGTTCATCGTCTCTGATCTCTGATCAGATCTCTGATCTCTCCATTAATAAGAAAACCAGTGTCAGTAGCAGAGCTGTTCCACAGAGCGTTAGTCTTTTGGTGAATGGACTCACATTCACCCATTCACACACATCCATACACTGATGGCGGAGGCTGCTGAGGAGCCAACTTTGCCCCGGGGATCGAACCGTCAACCTTCCGATCGGTGGACGACCTGCTCTGCCCTCTGAGCTACCGCCGCCTTGATTATCTATTGTCTATTAATCGTCTTTATTATTACAGCATGAAAGTGGTGAAGCAATAATCACAACACCGAACGGTCTGAGAAGTGTTGTGCTGAAACATCTTTAACTCTACAGCTGCTGGTTAACTTTGTTAAACGCCTTCTACTACAATAAGCAGCCAGAGGAGTCGCCTGTTCACTCGTCACTCAAGTGAGGAAATGGAGGCACCACGAATAACTGGGAAACATGACGCGTAGTGGTTCAGGATCAGGGTTTCGGAGGTTGCCTTCAGGTTGATTTGGACCTGTTAGCTGTCATTCATTCAAAGTTAACAACACTCACAGCACAACATCCAAAAGACAAAGAGTCTACGGCAGCCCTGCTACCAGGGGGGGTCAAATGGTACAACCCCGGACCAACCCCAGGGGCTCATGGGAAATATTTAACAAACACCATCATCTTTTCCTAAAGATGATCTGATTCAGCTGCAGGCAAACTTTCTACATGTTGCCATAGACCGGGTTCTGGATTATGGTTTCTCAAAGGTTGTGGACCAGATTCTGGAGCTGAGGCAGGCCGGTCTCTGTAACCCTACACAGATTACAGGGAAGTATACAGTACAGTAGTACAGTAGAGTGCTCCGTGTCCATGTAGAGTATGATCTAAGTATTTCCAGTCACTGCGAGTTTATCTAGTATTTACACCAACAGCTAATGAAAGCCAGTAACTATCAACCAGTATACTGCATCCACGCTGCCACACACACACAAGTACACACACCTAAACACACCACACACACTGGTCATACAGCGTAGTGATCATTTGTGACACGGATGTCAGAATGCATCAGAAAATATCACTAACAACTGTGCTGTTTCCACGGTAACACTGCTGCACAGTCTTCCTGTTGGGTGACATATTTAAATATTAACATGCATGGCGACGTAGTCGTCATCAGTTAACACAGGGTGGTGTTTACTGGTGGTGGAGATCAGCTACACCACATCTCCTCCTCCCTCCATCATCACTGACACCTGAGGATGAAAGTCATTATCTGACTAGCACAAGGTGTCTAGTGTTTTTATAGTTTCCTGTTCAGACTACAGCTGCTGAGAGGACAATCACACCCCAGTGTTTCTCTTCTGTAGCACTCACCCAACATGAGCACATGAGCACATGAGCACATGAACATATGAACACATGAGAACATGAGCACATGAACACATGAGAACATGAACACATGAGCACATGAGCAAATGAACACATGAGCACATGAACACATGAACACATGAGCACATGAGAACACGAACACATGAGCACATGAGCACATGAGCACATGAACATATGAACACATGAGCACATGAGCACATGAACACATGAACACATGAGCACATGAGCACATGAGCACATGAACACATGAACACATGAGCACATGAACACATGAGCACATGAACACATGAGCACATGAACACATGAGAACATGAACACATGAGAACATGAGCACATGAACACATGAGCACATGAACACATGAGCACATGAACACATGAACACATGAACACATGAGCACATGAACACATGAGCACATGAACACATGAACACATGAGCACATGAGCACATGAACACATGAGCACATGAACACATGAGCTCTTCTTTAATGGGAGTTTGTGTTTGAGGAGTGGGGAAGCGTTCTGAGCGTCAGCTCTGCTACACCCGTCTCCACCCTCATTATAACTCCACTGCACTGTGACAGTTTCACATGCACTGCTCTCTTTGGTAAATACAGTTTAATATACTACCACTGTGTATAGCACTAGTATATACTACACATAAACGCCTGTCACCTACTGCTGCTACTCCTGTCAAGCTTTGTGCTTTAATGCCACATACAGCCTGCAGTTTACAGTGATCATGGGGAAGAATCACCATCAAACCTCTCTTTGGAGCGATGGGTCGTTGCCCTCGGACAGAAGCAGACAAAAGCAGCTTCTCGTTTCAGGCCAACAACTCTGAAATATGCACTTGATGGCTGCATCCATGATATCATGGTAAAAGACTGATACTGATACCAGCAAAATGTCAGCATTCTCAGCAGGTGAGGTCTTTGTAGAAGACCCAGAAATAAAGGAGCAGCAGGGCGGCCTGTTACAGCACAGCACAGTAAGACTACATGTAGGATCAGACTTGATATACTGCTGTACCCCTTTTCATGTGCTACTGTAGACGTAGTAAAGACCGAGATATCACAGTTCACCTTATTGCTACAGGACAAAAAGCTTTGAGGATGCATCTGGGAAGCGTGACCATTGTCTCAGGTGCCGCTACGATAGCCTGACCTGGGATATAGTGGATGTTCAAGTCCTGAAGCTGGCCTGTCTGCAGTGGGTCAGCAGTACAGTAAGTGCATAGTTACAGTTACTAAGCTGTGATTGGACAGTTGTTGTTTGGGGAATGTGAATCCATTGTTGTCTTTTTGAAGTTTCACAGTTTTACAGCTTTGTAGTTTAATACCTTGACTGTAACTACATAATACCCTTTAATCCAACATGTAATGCTTGATGTGCACTAACAACATCATCCCATAAATACAGGAACTGACCTGCATGACACTCAGCAGCACCTGCCTTCTGGGGCGTTTTACCTTGGGAACCAAATACAGTTTAAAAATGTATATCAGAGAAATATCCCTCACTTAGTCTCTGTTGGCTTTAACCCTAGAACACTAACGTCGGGTGATTTTCACCCACACAATTCTTGTTATGTGATTTTCATTGTGTTGCCATTGTCTGAGTTTCATGGGTCCTTGGGTAGCTTCAGGCTGCTTACTGATGTTATTAATTGGATGTTTGTTTCCCTCCTCCCATCTATGGTTTTTTCAAGAGGCATGCGTTCGGGTGATTTTCACCCGACTTTAGTGATAGAGAGTAACATATTTTACGGGTGGAATTTACCCAAATTGATAAAACTGCTTTTTATCAAGGATATTGTATTAGGTAAAATATACCCAACGTTAGTGATGGTGTGACTTATTTTAACGTTAGTGTTCTAGGGTTAAAGGTCATATTGATTCTTGGGTTTACCGAGTCAGCACTCGGCAGCCTGCTGCCCGAGATGTAAACACAGGAAACTGCAGCCAAGACGAATTTCAGCACCGTGTCTGACTTCGGCTCATCATCAGCCCTGAGTCTTCCATCAGTGTCATATTTAGCTATGTACATATATGCTCGACATCTTCTCCCCTCACACACACACACACACACACACAGACCTGTACAAACACACACAGGCAGCAGATTGATCATCTGCATCATCTGCTACGCTGCAAAGCCTGTCCATCACTCAGCTCCCTCTCTCTTTCCCTCTCTCTTTCCCTCTCTCTTTCCCTCTCTCTTTCCCTCTCTCTTTCCCTCTCTCTTTCCCTCTCTCTTTCTGGAGCGACATCGTCACCAAACCGCTGGGGGGGTTAACTTCACCACTTCAGAGAAAGTTTGTAGTTGCTGTTTCAGAGTCTTATGATTATGTCAGAGCAGCTCAATAATCAGTTGTTAAGGAGCCTGCATGAAGTTTAGTCAGTGATTGATGAGGTGAAGGCCCAACTGACAGATTCACAATATCAGAAAAACAGTCAGCACTCTCTGAGCACTGCAATCACATAACGCACATAACTAAAGGAGAACTAAAATCACATTAGAGCTCCTCTTGACTCACAATTACCAACAATCTACCAGTCATCCATGAAAATCAGTTAAAATAAAGATTATGACGAAACATGTAATGAAGGCACTGCGATCCCAAGTCCCTGGAGAAATTAGGGAATGTGAGCTTCCTCAGCAGCTGATGATGCATGTGGAAAACCCTCACATCATAGTCCATATTATAGGAAACCAGAATCACGGTCTCGGTGGTGTCCCTCCTTCAACCAGTCAAGTGTCAGGTCACATCCAAATCTGTCCAAAATGTCATCGCCTCATCATTTTATCTTGTTAGACATTTGTGTAAAATTGTCATAATTAGCTGATGAATTCTTCAGTTATGGCCGAAAATTTGTTTTGTGAGGTCACGGTGACCTTTGACCTTTGACCACCAAAATGTTACCAGTTCATTATTGAGTCCAGGTGGACGTTTGTGTCAGGTGTAATGCAGGTGGACCGACGGACGGACAGACAACACAAAAACATGATGCCTTTGGCCACGTCTGTCGCCGGCATGGACGCATATTAGATCAGCTGTTCACTATCAGTAATAACTAACCTGGACCAACAACCCAGCCGTTACATTTATGCTTGATAGGACAGAGGGATTCAAAGTTGAGGACAAAACCAGTTTGGCAAAGTTATCTTGAGTGAACTTCACCAAACCCAGCTGTTAGGTAGCCTTACCTTAACCTGGTCCTCAATGGAGCTTTTTATACCACAAAGATGTTATTGGTTAATGATCGGCTAACTTCTGGCCTTGGGAGTAATGCGACGGTGGTACTGTAGGTACAGGGATGCATATTCTAGAGGCCTGTGTTAGAGCAGACAAACGCACAAATAAAAGACACCATTCTCCAAACACTAGCAGTAGTAGTAGTAGTAGTAGTAGTAGTAGTAGTAGTAGTAGTAGTAGTAGTACTGCTCTTACTGCAGCTCCACGCTGCCAGGTCACAGTTGCTAAGCTATGATTGTTTTGTTGGGGGAGGAGTTTAGAAAATGGTCAGTTGTCATTTTACAGTTTCATTCTGTCAATGTGAGAATAGCAAAGGACACCCATGATGGAGTATCAGAGGATTTAGTTTGCAAATCAGTGTGCACTACGACATCTGCAGCTGCTTAAGCCTGAAAGACTGAAGCTGAAACCTACAGAGACCAAACAGACCACACACATAGAGACAACCAGGAAGCAGCATAGACCTGCTGACTGAGAAAATACCCTGAAAGACTGGTCCGGTCTGGAGAACTGTTGGTAGACAACGCAGCAAATCCCAAAACAGTCACATGTTCTTGTAGCGAAGCAAACAACAAGTTTACACTGTTTTCATGCAGCTCAGCAGCGTTAATGTGTGTCCTCACCTTTAGGACTCTCTACAGACAACAGTGTTGTACCTTTGGGATGAAATGCAGCGTTACACACATTCCAGTCTTACCTTTCTCCACAGCGGTGGCTCCCATGGATGGCTGACCCAGGCTGGCCCTCGTCTCCCATTTGCCCTCGTCAGGGTGATAGATCTCCACAGAGGCCAGCGGGGTCTGCTGCTGGTTCATGCCCCCGAGCACCATCACCTGGACCCCCAACGCCACGGCCGAGGCCCCCGCCCGCGCCGTGGGCAGCGGCGGCAGCTGGCTCCACGTCTGGCTCTCTACGTCCAGGACCTCCACGCTGTCCAGGGGCGTGCCGGTCTCGCTGCAGCCCCCCAGCACGTACAGCAGGCCTTCGTGGTAGACGGGGGTGCAGTAGACGCGGCGCTGCGACATGGGGGGGAACTGCTCCCAGTACAAGGACTTGACAGGACTCACCGCCATCTCCTGCACAGGCATGTCTCCAGGACAGAGAAGAGGGGACACACCATCACACACCACGCCGGGGAGGAGGAAGAGAGGGAGCGGTGGAGGGAGAGGTGGAGTGGGGGGCTCGCAAAGGTGGGAAAAACTGAGTGAGAGCGGAGGTGTGTTTGACGGACCGCCTGAACGCCTCGTCCACAGAGAAAGAGAGACACTGGAAAGTGAAAGAAGGATAGAAGGGATGAAGAGGAGAGGGATGCTAGAGAGAGAAAGAGAGGTCAGAATAATAAAAAGAGAGAGAGAGAGAGAGAGAGAGGGAATGAGCAGAGTGTCTAACTCCCTCCTCAGCCAGATGTCACGACTCTCTCTCTCTATTCAAATGTTTTATTCATCCGGCTGTTTGTGTTTTTCAAGCAGTGAAGCCATCTGCCCTTCAATCCCCCTCTACTACCCCTCTACTACCCCTCTACTACTCCTCTACTACCCCCTCTACCACCCCCTCTACTGCCCCTCTACTGCCCCTCTACTACCCCTCTACTACTCCTCTACTACCCCCTCTACCACCCCCTCTACTGCCCCTCTACTGCCCCTCTACTACTCCTCTACTACCCCCTCTACCACCCCCTCTACTACCCCCTCTACTACCCCTCTACTACTCCTCTACTACCCCCTCTACTACCCCCTCTACTGCCCCTCTACTGCCCCTCTACTACTCCTCTACTACTCCTCTACTACCCCCTCTACCACCCCCTCTACTACCCCTCTCTACTGCCCCTCTACTGCCCCTCTACTACCCCTCTACTACTCCTCTACTACCCCCTCTACCACCCCCTCTACTGCCCCTCTACTACTCCTCTACTACCCCCTCTACCACCCCCTCTACTACCCCCTCTACTACCCCTCTACTGCCCCTCTACTACCCCCTCTACCACCCCCTCTACTACCCCCTCTACTGCCCCTCTACTGCCCCTCTACTACCCCTCTACTACTCCTCTACTACCCCCTCTACCACCCCCTCTACTGCCCCTCTACTACTCCTCTACTACCCCCTCTACCACCCCCTCTACTACCCCCTCTACTACCCCTCTACTGCCCCTCTACTACCCCCTCTACCACCCCCTCTACTACCCCCTCTACCACCCCCTCTACTACCCCCTCTACCACCCCCTCTACCACCCCCTCTACTACCCCCTCTACTACCCCTCTACCCCCCCTACTACCCCTCTACTACCCCTCTACTACCCCTCTACTGCCCCTCTACTACCCCCTCTACCACCCCCTCTACTACCCCCTCTACCACCCCCTCTACCACCCCCTCTACTACCCCTCTACTACCCCTCTACTACCCCCTCTACCACCCCCTCTACTACCCCCTCTACTACCCCCTCTACTGCCCCTCTACTGCCCCTCTACTACTCCTCTACTACTCCTCTACTACCCCCCCCTCTACCACCCCCTCTACTACCCCTCTACTACCCCTCTTCTACCCCTCTACCACCCCCTCTGCTACCCCTCTTCCACCCCCTCTACTACCCTTCTACCACCCCCTCTACTACCCCCTCTACTACCCCTCTACTACCCCTCTACTACCCCCTCTACCACCCCTCTCTACTACCCCCTCTACTACCCCTCTACTGCCCCTCTACTGCCCCTCTACTACCCCTCTACTACTCCTCTACTACCCCCTCTACCACCCCCTCTACTACTCCTCTACTACCCCCTCTACCACCCCCTCTACTACCCCCTCTACTACCCCTCTACTGCCCCTCTACTACCCCCTCTACCACCCCCTCTACTACCCCCTCTACTGCCCCTCTACTGCCCCTCTACTACCCCTCTACTACTCCTCTACTACCCCCTCTACCACCCCCTCTACTGCCCCTCTACTACTCCTCTACTACCCCCCTCTACCACCCCCTCTACTACCCCCTCTACTACCCCTCTACTGCCCCTCTACTACCCCCTCTACCACCCCCTCTACTACCCCCTCTACCACCCCCTCTACTACCCCCTCTACCACCCCCTCTACTACCCCTCTACTACCCCTCTACTACCCCTCTACTACCCCCTCTACCACCCCCTCTACCTCACACCCCTCTACTACCCCTCTACTGCCCCTCTACTGCCCCTCTACTACTCCTCTACTACTCCTCTACTACCCCTCTACTGCCCCTCTACTACCCCTCTACCACCCCCTCTACTACCCCTCTACTACCCCTCTACTGCCCCTCTACCACCCCCTCTACCACCCCCTCTACTACCCCCTCTACCACCCCCTCTACCACCCCCTCTACTACCCCTCTACTACCCCTCTACTACCCCCTCTACCACCCCCTCTACTACCCCCTCTACTACCCCCTCTACTGCCCCTCTACTGCCCCTCTACTACTCCTCCCCCTACTACTCCTCTACTACCCCCTCTACCACCCCCTCTACTACCCCTCTACTACCCCTCTTCTACCCCTCTACCACCCCCTCTGCTACCCCTCTTCCACCCCCTCTACTACCCTTCTACCACCCCCTCTACTACCCCCTCTACTACCCCTCTACTACCCCTCTACTACCCCCTCTACCACCCCCTCCACTACCCCCTCTACTACCCCTCTACTGCCCCTCTACTGCCCCTCTACTACCCCTCTACTACTCCTCTACTACCCCCTCTACACCCCCTCTACTACCCCTCTACTACCCCTCTTCTACCCCTCTACCACCCCCTCTGCTACCCCTCTTCCACCCCCTCTACTACCCTTCTACCACCCCCTCTACCACCCCCCCTCTACTACCCCTCTTCTACCCCCTCTACCACCCCCTCTGCTACCCCTCTTCCACCCCCTCTACTACCCTTCTACCACCCCTACCCCTCTACCACCCCCTCTACTGCCCCTATACCTCCTACCCCCTCTGCTACCCCTCTACCGCCCCTCTACTACCCCTCTAATACCCCCTCTGCTACCCCTCTACCACCCCCTCTGCTACCCCTCTACCACCCCCTCTACTACCCCTCTACCACCCCCTCTACTACCCCCTCTACTACCCCTCTGCTACCCCTCTACCACCCCCTCTGCTACCCCTCTACTGCCCCTCTACTACCCCTCTACTACCCCTCTACTACCCCTCTACTACCCCTTCTACTGCCCCTCTACTACCCCTCTACTGGCCCTCTGCTACCCCTCTACTACCCCCTCTACCACCCCCTCTACTACCCCTCTACTACCCCCTCTGCTACCCCTCTACTGCCCCTCTACTACCCCCTCTACCACCCCCTCTACCAGCCCCTCTGCTACCCCTCTACTACCCCCTCTACCACCCCCTCTACTACCCCTCTACTACCCCCTCTGCTACCCCTCTACTACCCCCTCTGCTACCCCTCTACTGCCCCTCTACTACCCCCTCTACCACCCCCTCTACCAGCCCCTCTGCTACCCCTCTACTACCCCCTCTACCACCCCCTCTACTACCCCTCTACTACCCCCTCTGCTACCCCTCTACTACCCCCTCTGCTACCCCTCTACTACCCCCTCTACCACCCCCTCTACTACCCCTCTACTACCCCCTCTGCTACCCCTCTACTACCCCCTCTGCTACCCCTCTACTACCCCCTCTGCTACCCCTCTACTACCCCCTCTACTACTCCTCTACTACCCCCTCTACTACTCCTCTACTACCCCTCCACTACCCCTCCGCTGCCCCTCTACTGCCCCTCTGCTACCCCTCTACAACCCCTCTACTACTCCTCTACTACCCCCTCTGCTACCCCTCTACTGCCCCCCCCCCCCCCCCCCCCTCTGCTACCCCTCTACTGCCCCTCTTCTCGCCATCATCTTGAGTATATTCCTGGGAAAAGATGCTTGAGGAGCTGTCCTACAGCTTAATGCTTAATCCCACCAAAACCTCAAAGTCAAGAGTGGAGGAGTAGAAAAAGAGAAAGATGAAGAAGTGAGGAGATGGTCGGGATCAAAGCTCCGGGAAGAGAGAGTTAAGGAACACTGACCTTCAGTAGCGCGCCGATAATCCCAGAGAAAGCCTTTATGGCAGAGACTTTTATACCTTCAAACAAAAGAAAAAGATCCAGGGCTACCAGTCCCCCTCAGCCTAAAGTGGAAAAACCTTTAATAAACGAACCAAAGTCTTCAAACCAAACCTCTACCGGAGTGCAGCGACTGCAAGGCTTTCTTGCATTTTAAGAAAGATTTTCTTCTCTTAATTAAACACGGGTTTCAAATCCCTGAGAGCCGTTCTACCCCTCGCCGTCAGGCACACGGTCCGACGAGCGTCGCTGCTTCCTGGTGGCTTTGGAGAGGATGAGGGTCGCTGGGCGGCACCCAACCTGGAAGAAAAGACAACGCAGGATCAGACAATGTATACTATATCTATACATCTATATCTATATATAAATATATAAAGAACCGAACCGGTCGGTTCTCTAGTCACGGTTCAGGTCGTATCTGTACCGTTCGGTTCATCTGAAATAGGTTATGAGGCCGATTGTGAATTTATCTCGTTGTGTTTATTGTCCCACTAGAAATCAAGGCCTATGAAAGAGGCTGGGACACGGTGGACAGGAGTATGAGGTACAACATGCTCAGTGTAACTGAAGCTGAGGTCCTGCGTTCTGATTGGCTCAGTTTCAGTGAGGACAGACCAGATTTTACTGAGCATGTCTCTCAGCCACCACCACTGTGTTCACACTACCACAGTTATTAACTCCTCACGTTAGCTCAGCGGCTAACACTGAATGGTAACCATGTCAGTAAATGACTGTAGTTCCTTCTAGTCAGCAGTGATCAGTGGTTGTTCAGGAGTTTATTGTGAAGGGAGGAACAGCAGCAGTGAAGAGGTGATGATCTGTTATTGACGAGGGTCTGAACTACAGAGCCTCCATGTTATTAATATATTATCCTCATAAAGTTTAGGAGCAACGTAACCCTCGACTACACAAGCTGAGACTAAAGCTGGCAGTAGACTCTGTAGTCTGTTTAGCTTAGTTTGTCATGTATCTCAGTAGTAAACTAAAGCTGGCAGTAGGCTCTGTAGTCTGACTGTTAGGTTAGTTTGTCATGTATCTCAGTAGTAAACTAAAGCTGGCAGTAGACTCTGTAGTCTGACTGTTAGGTTAGTTTGTCATGTACCTCAGTAGTAAACTAAAGCTGGCAGTAGACTCTGTAGTCGGACTGTTAGGTTAGTTTGTCATGTATCTCAGTAGTAAACTAAAGCTGGCAGTAGGCTCTGTAGTCTGTTTAGGTTAGTTTGTCATGTATCTCAGTAGTAAACTAAAGCTGGCAGTAGGCTCTGTAGTCTGACTGTTAGGTTAGTTTGTCATGTATCTCAGTAGTAAACTGAAGCTGGCAGTAGACTCTGTAGTCTGACTGTTAGGTTAGTTTGTCATGTATCTCAGTAGTAAACTAAAGCTGGCAGTAGGCTCTGTAGTCTGTTTAGGTTAGTTTGTCATGTATCTCAGTAGTAAACTAAAGCTGGCAGTAGACTCTGTAGTCTGACTGTTAGGTTAGTTTGTCATGTATCTCAGTAGTAAACTAAAGCTGGCAGTAGACTCTGTAGTCTGACTGTTTAGGTTAGTTTTTCATGTATCTCAGTAGTAAACTAAAGCTGGCAGTAGACTCTGTAGTCTGACTGTTAGGTTAGTTTGTCATGTATCTCAGTAGTAAACTAAAGCTGGCAGTAGACTCTGTAGTCTGACTGTTAGCTTAGTTTGTCATGTATCTCAGTAGTAAACTAAAGCTGGCAGTAGACTCTGTAGTCTGACTGTTAGGTTAGTTTGTCATGTATCTCAGTAGTAAACTAAAGCTGGCAGTAGGCTCTGTAGTCTGACTGTTTAGGTTAGTTTGTCATGTATCTCAGTAGTAAACTAAAGCTGGCAGTAGACTCTGTAGTCTGACTGTTTAGGTTAGTTTGTCATGTATCTCAGTAGTAAACTAAAGCTGGCAGTAGACTCTGTAGTCTGACTGTTTAGGTTAGTTTTTCATGTATCTCAGTAGTAAACTAAAGCTGGCAGTAGACTCTGTAGTCTGACTGTTAGGTTAGTTTGTCATGTATCTCAGTAGTAAACTAAAGCTGGCAGTAGACTCTGTAGTCTGACTGTTAGGTTAGTTTGTCATGTATCTCAGTAGTAAACTAAAGCTGGCAGTAGGCTCTGTAGTCTGACTGTTTAGGTTAGTTTGTCATGTATCTCAGTAGTAAACTAAAGCTGGCAGTAGACTCTAATCTGACTGTTTAGGTTAGTTTGTCATGTATCTCAGTAGTAAACTAAAGCTGGCAGTAGACTCTGTCGTCTGTTTAGGTTAGTTTGTCATGTATCTCAGTAGTAAACTAAAGCTGGCAGTAGACTCTGTAGTCTGACTGTTAGGTTAGTTTGTCATGTATCTTAGTAGTAAACTAAAGCTGGCAGTAGACTCTGTAGTCTGAGTGTTTAGGTTAGTTTGTCATGTATCTCAGTAGTAAACTAAAGCTGGCAGTAGACTCTGTAGTCTGTTTAGGTTAGTTTGTCATGTATCTCAGTAGTAAACTAAAGCTGGCAGTAGACTCTGTAGTCTGAGTGTTTAGGTTAGTTTGTCATGTATCTCAGTAGTAAACTAAAGCTGGCAGTGGGCTCTGTAGTCTGTTTAGGTTAGTTTGTCATGTATCTCAGTAGTAAACTAAAGCTGGCAGTAGACTCTGTAGTCTGACTGTTAGGTTAGTTTGTCATGTATCTCAGTAGTAAACTAAAGCTGGCAGTAGACTCTGTAGTCTGACTGTTAGGTTAGTTTGTCATGTATCTCAGTAGTAAACTAAAGCTGGCAGTAGACTCTGTAGTCTGACTGTTAGGTTAGTTTGTCATGTATCTCAGTAGTAAACTAAAGCTGGCAGTAGGCTCTGTAGTCTGTTTAGGTTAGTTGTCATGTATCACAGTAGTAAACTAAAGCTGGCAGTAGACTCTGTAGTCTGACTGTTTAGGTTAGTTTGTCATGTATCTCAGTAGTAAACTAAAGCTGGCAGTAGGCTCTGTAGTCTGACTGTTAGATTAGTTTGTCATGTATCTCAGTAGTAAACTAAAGCTGGCAGTAGGCTCTGTAGTCTGTTTAGGTTAGTTTGTCATGTATCTCAGTAGTAAACTAAAGCTGGCAGTAGACTCTGTAGTCTGACTGTTTAGGGTAGTTTGTCATGTATCTCAGTAGTAAACTAAAGCTGGCAGTAGACTCTGTAGTCTGACTGTTTAGGTTAGTTTGTCATGTATCTCAGTAGTAAACTAAAGCTGGCAGTAGACTCTGTAGTCTGTTTAGGTTAGTTTGTCATGTATCTCAGTAGTAAACTAAAGCTGGCAGTAAACTCTGTAGTCTGACTGTTAGGTTAGTTTGTCATGTATCTCAGTAGTAAACTAAAGCTGGCAGTAGACTCTGTAGTCTGACTGTTTAGGTTAGTTTGTCATGTATCTCAGTAGTAAACTAAAGCTGGCAGTAGGCTCTGTAGTCTGTTTAGGTTAGTTTGTCATGTATCTCAGTAGTAAACTAAAGCTGGCAGTAGACTCTGTAGTCTGTTTAGGTTAGTTTGTCATGTATCTCAGTAGTAAACTAAAGCTGGCAGTAGACTCTGTAGTCTGACTGTTTAGGTTAGTTTGTCATGTATCTCAGTAGTAAACTAAAGCTGGCAGTAGGCTCTGTAGTCTGTTTAGGTTAGT
>CAMQGK010000048.1:4172500-4227500 GCA_947000775.1 Pterois miles | reverse complement strand
GAGGAGCAGGAGCAGGAGGATGAAGAGGAGGAGGAGGAGCAGGAGGATGAAGAGGAGGAGGAGGAGGAGCAGGAGGATGAAGAGGAGGAGGAGCAGGAGGATGAAGAGGAGGAGGAGGAAGAGGAGGAGGAGCAGGAGGATGAATGCAGAAACGTAATGATGGATTAGAGGATGAAGAGGAGGAGCAGGAGCAGGAGGATGAAGAGGAGGAGGAGGAGCAGGAGGATGAAGAGGAGGAGGAGGAGGAGCAGGAGGAGGAATGCAGAAACGTAATGATGGATCCGAGCTGCTTGAATCTCTCTGCTGCTGAACCTCCTGGTGGTTTGATCGGTATTATTACTCCGCTCATGTCCTCACATTTCATTTCCTCACACGCTTGTGAATTTCTCCCTGAGACTAATAAAGGAATATCTTATCTTATCTTATCTTAATGGCTCTCGAGGTGAATTACTGTCTCGTGACAGATGTGAATATCAATCACAGTGAGTTGATCCAGAAATAACTGCCCCTGCTGTGAAGGCTGACAGCAGCTGAGCTGCTTTGACTAATAAATGTCTATTAATTCATTTATATATTAATAACGTCTCAGGAAACTGCTGCTTCTTGAGTGTTTCTAGAGGACCAGACAGTATTGAAGCACGACACCATATCACGAAACGTACTTCAGGGTTTTAATTTAGCAAGCGTGTCTCTAGTAGTATAGCAGTAGTAGTAGTATCTGTTAGTTTTAGCGAGCTCAGTCTGAATACTACATCTCTCCGTGTCACAGCCGGGTGGGTGGAGCTATTTCAGGCTCTACTGGTTCTCACGCTGATTTTCACCCAGACACCGTGAAGCATGTGCCTCACTGCAACTACGGTGATTTCCTCACAAATTCAACACCAGGTTCAGCCTGGCTTCTTCTCCATGGCAACGGTGGCCGAGGCTCATGGGTACTGCCAAAAAGACAAAACACGATTGACATGAAATGATTCAAACTGGTGACGGTAACATAAACGTGACATTATCCGGAGGGTCTCATGTTTTTAACCCTTTAGTTATTGTGAATTTGCTTCATACGCCGTGGATGCAGACTGCAGCCGAGACCGTGCACGCATTGTGCACGCTCCACGCGTACCTAGGAACCATTTGCAAGCACTGGTTTCTCGTAGACCGGTCGGAATGAGACCTACGTCCGGTTTACAGAAGTGGACGTTGTGGATCGCTGTAAGATAAAAATACGTACAAGCTTCTTGTTTGCTGATACAGCTAATTCAAGATTTCAAAGATTTCATGTGACGAATGTTTCTTGTCGTCATTTGAAGATGTCGGTTTAGCGAAATCACGACATCCGTCCATGATGGCTACCTCCGGTCATAACGCCTGGTTTTATTTTTTCTACAGCAGCTGGTGGAAGCAGCAGCAGTGATGAAGACTCTGGACGCTCTTCGTAGCTCCGGGGCCCAAAGGGTCCGATCTGGCCCGGTGGATGATCTTTGTTGGTTTGACCCCTGTTCTCGTTGGTCTCTAGGTGGTTTTATAATGTAAATACCTGTAAACAATTTGTGGCTTAAATAATGCAAATAAATACATTTTGCATGAAAAGTTTTGTCATAATTTCATTATTATTGCTTGTTGTCGCTAATTGGTCCTCTACAGTCAAAACCCAGTCCAACTCAAATCTCCTGTCATGTGGATGTCCAGAAAGTCCGGTCCTGGCCTGGTCTCGGTGGTCCTCGTCCTCCCAGCTGTCAGCACATGAACAGAATGTAAATCTCCTGGAAACGGCAGCGAACTGTAGCAGCGTCTGTAGACAGAACACAGCTGAGCTATTTAAAGAAGCGCTCGTGACCTTTTCTGAGACTAAATATAACGTCGGAGAAGAGAAGCAGGCTCTCAGCTGACAGTCTTTACGACAATATGCCAGAATACAGGAGGGCCGTAAGGAACGTGGCTGAAACTGTCACTGTGGTCACACAGGAAAGCAGAGCCTACGGAGTTATCCCAACAGCAGTGTTGTCTTTACACGTTACAGGATATGTGGGTGTAAGAAACCCACAAAGGTCTCACAGCTGATTGGATGATCAGTGGGGGGTCGCGGGGGTCGCTGGAGCCGATCCCAGCTGGCAGCGTCACCAGTCCGTCACGGGACACGTCGAGACAGACAACCATTCACACCTACGGGACATGTAGACTCATGGGTTAACCTGCTAACCAACTGCTAACTAACCCCAGCCCGCGACCCTCTGAGGTGACTGCTGACCTCTGCACCACCGATTACTGGCCTTTTTAATGACAATTACCAACAAACAGTAACGCGCTGTAATTGTATATAACTCATGTAATTACGACTAAATCCCCGTAGGGTGGAGGTCTGGGTGGATGGTAGGTCTAAGAGACGGCGGTTAACTTCCCGTGTGACACCACAATCCAGCATTGGCTTATCCGTCAGGTAACTTCCATACTTCAGTCATTTCTTTGATTAATATCCTGTTAACTACAAAGTTGTTTTCACCCAGTGTTAGTCTCAGCAGTGTGCCTGTCTGCAGTTGCACTGGGCGAGATGTGCTTAATGGAGAAGCATTAGTTATAATAATACCTGAAATATGATAAGACACGTGAGCTGATTCACGGCAGCAGATCTCCTCTCTGAGCAGGACGAGCACCAAATGCTCGAGACATCTTGTGCAACAAAAAGGTCAAGTGTGTTTATGTGTCACTTCCCACAGCTCGGAGCTGGAGAAGCTCTCCATGCACAAACTGTGAAGTGTGTGGAGACGGGCGAGAATCCTCCCAGGCCTTTTCATTTCCCCTCTGCTATCTCGCTGTGAAGGCTGCTTTCTAACGCAACAAACAATACACTGAAATCCGAGTCCGCCCCGACCCAGAATAGTACGAGACAGCTTTCCTGTGCCCTGCCTCTCCTGCATCCCACATTCAGTCTGAAAGCTTGATGCCGTTCGCTTGTCATTCATAATTGAAACGTGACATGAATATTGCTCCCCACTTCCACATCCCCCTCCCTTGGTTCATTACTCCCCTGAGGTTTCCTCCTCTTTCTGTCTCTGCTGTTGTACTGTCACCTTAGTTGCTGTTATTTTGGATTATTTTTTTTTATTTATTTTTTGACATTTCAGTTTGATTTGATAGTGAGACAGACAGACAGGGTCTGGGGGGGCGGCGGCATGCAGCAGGGCCCTGGGCTGGACTGGACACTGGGCTGGACTGGACCCTGGGTGGGCTGGACCCTGGGCTGAACTGGACACTGGGCTGGACTGGACCCTGGGCTGAACTGGACCCTGGGCTGAACTGGACCCTGAGCTGGACTGGGCCCTGGGCTGGTCTGGACTGGGCCCTGGGCTGGACTGGGCCCTGGGCTGGACTGGACTGGACCCTGGGCTGAACTGGACCCTGGGCTGGACTGGGCCCTGGTCTGGACTGGGCCCTGGGCTGGACAGGACCCCGGCCGCTGTGGTGGGACTCAGGCTTAACGGTACGCTGCTCTACCGGGGCGGACGGCAGGCTGAATGACGCCGAATGATGAGATATCATTTAATATATCTTTATAACGAGAGGTGGAGGAGGAGCTCTACAGCAGTTTCACGCTTGCTGTTTTAAAGGCTGAGGAAGATCATTCGGCGGTATTCAGGAAAGTTTCCTGAAATAAAACTGTACTCTGATGTAGTAGGTTACCAAATGCCCAGTGTTACATCTTACAGTAATGAATCTGCCTGCTGCAGCAGTTTCAGTGTTTCCTCCTTCACACTTGCAATGATCAGTTTTATTTACAAGAATAAATAAGCAGATAAAGGGTTTATATGAAGCAGCTATTACAGGACATAACAGCATGTACCGGAACCAAAGTTTAACTGCAGACTTAAGCCAAGTTCACACTACAAGACTTCCACAGTGCCCAGATCTCAGTACCGCTCACACTACACAAGCTGCTGTCTTATAATCAGGAGCCTTGAAGTCGCTGGATTTCACACTAGAAGGCTGACTGGCGACAGGAAGTCACACCTTACAAGAGCTTTCACCACGAGGATCCCACATGGTCTCCACGCTACGTCTGCGAGGAGCCGTACTGGTTGATTAGTGTTATTGGTTTCCACTCGTCTTTACTATTCCTGCTGTGTGGATCATCGTCGCTGTCTTATGTGTTATATTTATTCCTGTAAATATCCAACGCCTTATAGGTGTAAATGCCACACATGCAGTAAGCTGATGTTGGTGCAGGTTTCCTGTCAGCCCTCATCTCGAGCTCTCATTGGCTGTAGCTCCCTGACAGCTCCAGATATGTCGCCAGCTCGGTATCCGAGATGCATCAGCGAGTCTCGGCTCGCGTCGTTGAACAGTTGACACACGACACTCAGCACAGATGTGCAAGCGGCGAGCCCACGGCGATGTCGGGGAGCAGACGATCGGGCTGAAATCGTGTCGTGAATTTTTTTTTTTTACACCTCTGTGATGCTGCACTAAAGAAGTGTGTACTGTATGGTACTGTAAGTTCACGCACCAATCAGAGGATGTTCATACTCACGTTCAGGTTTTTAACAGTGTAGATGCTAAAATTGGTCAAACTTTGTAGGTCTGAGTACTCTGCTCTTTCAAACCCAGACTTCCTTCCTGCTTTGTGCTCGGTGAGTTTTCCAGCTGGTTGATATTACAAGTGCAGATTATACCAACTGGAGCCAGCTGACATTAGCTAATTAACGTTAGCAGTCAACGCTACGTGTCGGCTGAAAACGTCTCTGTTAAAGGCTCATAAATATGAACATATTTATATTTATACAACATACGATCAGTCAGACTGGGACGTAGTTACATGACATAGAAGTAAAGCAGCAGTTAGCCACACTAATAATCTAATAATGTATAGTCGTAGCTGACATTGGTCAGGTCATGTCAATGTTGGGCCAGCGTGAGGCGGCGTGAGGCGGCGGGCGGGCCGGCGTGAGGCGGCGGGCGGGCCGGCGGGCGGGCCGGCGTGAGGCGGGGCCGGGCGGGCGGGCCGGCGTGAGGCGGCGGGCGGGCCGGCGTGAGGCGGGCGGTCCTCAGGACCAAGAGCAGCCGGTCGTGTTCTGAGTCTATGAACGGTTCACAATCAGCATTAAAAAAGTGTAATTCATTTCAACTAGATTAAAATATATATCAAATATAAGATGAACTGAGGCTTTAAACACATAAATACATATAAAACATATAGTATAAATATAATATACATGTAAAAATAGGAGATTAACGTAAAAGGGAAGGTTTCCTTCTACAACCTGTAATTATTTAACTTGCTTTGGTTGAACAGCTTCCTGTTAATAGAAGATATGCTGGCGAAGCCCGACACGTGAATTCATGTCCATTTAATGGCAGAATTAGTTTGTCTCTGTGTTTTCAGCTCGTCTGTAGGGACAGACCAGGTATTCGACCTGTCGACCTGTCGACCTGCGACCTGTCGACCTGTCGACCTGCGACCTGTCGACCTGTCGAGGGCGGCGCAGTAGATGAAGCCCTGGCTGTTTCTCTTTGAGCTGAACCAGGCTGGTTGTAAACTAAGCTTCAGTTTCTAACAAAATGCCCCTCGGGTATAAAAGTTTTACCTTTTCTTAACATATGCAAAGATTTTACAAAAAGTTGATTTCTTAATATTTCTGTATCCACATGATTCATCTTTCAGTCCTGTAAAACTAAATATGACATGTGCTTATGTAACCTAGTCCAAAATATTCAGGGCCAGTGAACACAATGTAAAAGATGTGCTTTATTACAGATTATTATTATTTATTATTATTTAATAATAATAATAAATAATATTATTTATTATTATTATTATTACATCCCAGCTGAACAGAACCATGCTGCAGGACGTTCGACCCGACGAAACATCAGCTTGGCTCTCACATCTGGCCATGTCTGATTACTATGTTATGCTGATGATGACTTCGCTTCCCTAGTTTAACCGAGTGCATGGTTATGGCTGTCGAAGTCATTGGCCTTGTGACCGTGGCAACCACTGAAAGCCTGTCACAAGGCAGGACCTGGTTCACTGGTAGCTGATCTGGGCTCTGAATAATTACAGCCCTTCACCTCGCCAGCGTGCTAGCAGGCTCACAGCGACAATGGCTGTGTTTGAAACTTTATACCATCTACTGTATCCCACAATGCAAAGCGCTGGAACGCTAAAGGCTACGGTTACGACAACAGCAGCAGCTAAAAAGGGCTTAACCGGACTCTCATTGATCAGCTAGCCAAATCGCTGCTTGCTTGTGGAGGTGAATGGGCTGATTATCTGAAGCGTGGCGTTAGCCTGTCTGCTCATGCCTCACCAGATACCCTTCTTTCTGCCTCTCAGGGCCAGGAAGCCTGTCCCGATGGATCCCCTGGATGCTGTGGTGCCGTCTCAGACTTGACTCTTCCTCACGCCGTCTTCCTCACGCCGACTCTTCCTCACGCCGACTCTTCCTCACGCCGACTCTTCCTCACGCCGACTCTTCCTCACGCCGACTCTTCCTCACGCCGACTCTTCCTCACGCCTCTGCCAGGCCGCGTGGTGCCAACAAGAACTGTACCATAACGGAGTAGTTCACCGTCAGCCTTATACAGAACGGGAAACCCTCATCATCTCGTAGAGAAACCAGCAGCCAAGTCCTATCTGGAATGACTTCAGCTTCAGGATCAATGGTCTTCAGGATCAATGATCTTCAGGATCAATGGTCTTCAGGATCAATGGTCCTCAGCATCAATGGTCTTCAGGATCAATGGTCTTCAGGATCAATGATCTTCAGGATCAATGGTCTTCAGGATCAATGATCTTCAGGATCAATGGTCTTCAGGATCAATGGTCTTCAAGATCAATGGTCTTCAGGATCAATGGTCTTCAGGATCAATGATCTCTTCAGGATCAATGGTCTTCAGGATCAATGGTCTTCAGGATCAATGATCTCTTCAGGATCAATGATCTCTTCAGGATCAATGATCTTCAGGATCAATGATCTCCAGGGATCAATGATCTCTTCAGGATCAATGATCTCCAGGATCAATGATCTCTTCAGGATCAATGATCTTCAGGATCAATGATCAGGGTGAAGCCACTAACAGCGAAGCACCACTGTTCAAACACTGATATAAAACATGTCTGACCAAGAGACTTGAACCTGGTAAAACCTCTGAGGACCAGCAGCTGATAGACTGATATATAATAGTAATATATATATATAATAACTGCTAGACTGATATATAATAGTAATATATATATATAATAACTGCTAGACTGATATATAATAGTAATATATATATATATAACTGCTAGACTGATATATAATAGTAATATATATATAATAACTGCTAGACTGATATATAATAGTAATATATATATATAATAACTGCTAGACTGATATATAATAGTAATATATATATATAATAACTGCTAGACTGATATATAATAGTAATATATATATATAAACTGCTAGACTGATATATAATAGTAATATATATATATAATAACTGCTAGACTGATATATAATAGTAATATATATATATACTGCTAGACTGATATATAATAGTAATATATATATAAATAACTGCTAGACTGATATATAATAGTAATATATATATATAATAACTGCTAGACTGATATATAATAGTAATATATATATATAACTGCTAGACTGATATATAATAGTAATATATATATATAACTGCTAGACTGATATATAATAGTAATATATATATATAATAACTGCTAGACTGATATATAATAGTAATATATATATAATAACTGCTAGACTGATATATAATAGTAATATATATATATATATATATATATATATATATATATATATATAACTGCTAGACTGATATATAATAGTAATATATATATATATATAACTGCTAGACTGATATATAATAGTAATATATATATATAATAACTGCTAGACTGATATATAATAGTAATATATATATATAATAACTGCTAGACTGATATATAATAGTAATATATATATATAATAACTGCTAGACTGATATATAATAGTTATATATATATATATTTTAATATATATAATAATAATTATTTAATAGTAATAATATGTATATAATAGACTGATATATAATAGTAATATATATATAATAATTGCAGAAAAAAAAAAAAATGTACTATATATAGTAATAATATATAATTTTTTTTTTTTTTTGATTAATTGATGAGCGTTCTATTGATAGATGAGGTGTAGATATCTATTGATAGATGATAGTGAATGTATCTATTGATAGATGAGCGTTCTATTGATTGATGAGGCTATTTAAAGAGGCAAGAAGCGTTCTATTGATAGATGAGCATTCTATAGATAGATGAGTGTTCTATTGATAGATGAGCGTTCTATTGATTGATGAGCGTTCTATTGATAGATGAGCGTTCTATTGATCGATGAGCGTTCTATTTTTGATAGATGAACGTTCTATTGATTGATGAGCGTTCTATTGATAGATGAGCGTTCTATTGATCGATGAGCGTTCTATTGATAGATGAGCATTCTATAGATAGATGAGTGTTCTATTGATAGATGAGCGTTCTATTGATAGATGAGCGTTCTATTGATCGATGAGCGTTCTATTGATAGATGAGCGTTCTATTGATAGATGAGCGTTCTATCGATAGATGAGCGTTCTATTGATAGATGAGTGTTCTATTGATAGATGAGTGTTCTATTGATAGATGAACATTCTATTGATCGATGAGTGTTCTATTGATCGATGAGCGTTCTATTGATAGATGAGCGTTCTATTGATAGATGAGCGTTCTATTGATAGATGAGCGTTCTATTGATCGATGAGCGTTCTATTGATCGATGAGCGTTCTATTGATAGATGAGCGTTCTATTGATAGATGAGTGTTCTATTGATAGATGAGTGTTCTATTGATAGATGAACGTTCTATTGATCGATGAGCGTTCTATTGATCGATGAGCGTTCTATTGATAGATGAGTGTTCTATTGATAGATGAGTGTTCTATTGATAGATGAACGTTCTATTGATAGATGAGCGTTCTATCGATCGATGAGTGTTCTATTGATCGATGAGCGTTCTATTGATCGATGAGCATTCTATTGATAGATGAGTGTTCTATTGATAGATGAGTGTTCTATTGATAGATGAACGTTCTATTGATCGATGAGCGTTCTATTGATCGATGAGCGTTCTATTGATAGATGAGTGTTCTATTGATAGATGAGTGTTCTATTGATAGATGAACGTTCTATTGATTGATGAGCGTTCTATTGATAGATGAGCGTTCTATCGATCGATGAGTGTTCTATTGATCGATGAGCATTCTATTGATAGATGAGCGTTCTATTGATAGATGAGTGTTTTTTTCATTCTATTAAC
Source organism: Pterois miles (assembly GCA_947000775.1). Lineage (NCBI taxonomy): Eukaryota > Metazoa > Chordata > Actinopteri > Perciformes > Scorpaenidae > Pterois > Pterois miles. The sequence goes on along the minus strand of CAMQGK010000048.1, from coordinate 4,218,142 downwards.
TGCTGATAACAATTTCTCCTAAAAATTTCATCTGGTCAGAATAACAGAGAGATGCAGTGATTTCAGATGTTGGTGTTTTGCATCGTGTTTTATCCTTTATTTCCTCCACCAAGGAGGTTTGTTTCTGCCGGCGTTTCTCTGTTTGTCTGTCTGTGTTCAACATAACTCAAAAACTTATAGACGGATTTTGATGCAATTTTCAGGGTGTGTCAAAAATGTGAAAAGGAAGAACTGATTTAGGGGGTGATCCGGAAGAAATCCGGGATTCTGGATCACTTTGAAATTTGGGGTCAATGGGACCCCAAAAATAGTTTCTCAATATCTCTGGTAATTGTTTGTCTTCTATCAAATCCCAAAGGCTGATCCAGATCTGGTCCAGATGGAGGATTTTATAGCAATTTATATAAAAAATGTGGGAACTCTTACATTTTATTCAAATTTCCCTCCGGGGATTAATAAAGGTTCATCTTTTCTTATCTTATCTTAGAGATTTCTAACCAGCGGCATCGTGTAGCTGAGACAATTCTTCATCTGAAGTATGTCAACCAATCTGATCCAGCTTTAATACTTGAGGAGACGGATCCAGAAGAAACCGCCAGGGGGGAAACTATGGTGCTCGGCGGAGGTCTGCGCTCTCCGACTGCTTTTCTAGTTTTACTTATTTTAACATTCTGTATTAGAAAAGCCTCTTTGTGCTATTTTATTTAATTTAATGATGTGTTCTCCTTTTATTTGGAAAAAGTATCAGAGTATCAAAATACATGTCGGTACCGGTATCGATACCAATATGTTGGCATCGTGACAACACTGTTATATACAGAAGGAAAAAAAATTCTTTTTTTATTCCCCCCATAGGGAAATTATTTTTTTTTCCCTTTTTTTCTTTTTACAAATTAATTATTAATTTTTTTTTTTTTTTAAGGAATTTTATAATGAGGGGGCTCCCCCCACCACCCCCCCCCCCAATTCGGGGGTTGGTTCCTTCCCCCCCGCGCCCCCCCCCCGCCCCCACCAGAGAAACCACCCCCCCCCCCCCAACCACTTGTTCTTCTTCCTTCGGGGATTTGACCCCCCGCCCCCCCCCCCCTCACCCCAATCCCCTCCGACTCAGCTACTCCCCCCCCCAATATTATATATATTATATATATTATTTTTATTATATTATATATAATATATTTATTATATATATAATATATATTATATATATATATATTATATATATTATATTTTCCAGACTATCGGGGTTGTCGTCGGGGTAAAATAAGGGTTTGCACTGTAACGTCTAGTCTGAGCAGCAGCATGTGTGGTGTCTTCGAGTCCACGTCTTGTCACCACTTCAAGGCCATGTAGGTGTACATACATATATTCATCAGCAGTACGTATGCTGCTTTTATGGCCTTGTGACAAACACAAACACTATTTTACAACAACCAAATCCTGTGTCACAAAATGAGTGTAATTATCATAATTACCCACATGCCTGAAGCAATCACTGAGTCATTTTCATCAAGGCTAGTCAACAGGATTATGATGTGTAATACCACTCAGCTCTACTCACATTTCCTTTTCCCTGTCTGACAACTAAAGGTGTGACATACAGTCGCTGGTGTGCTGACAGGCAGCCCAGCTGGGTGTGTATAGCTGTAATATCAGGATAGCATGCTGCAGAGCCAGCTGTCAGCTTTACATGGACACTACACAGACATGCAGGAAAACTTCCAGATTATTTCCTGTGGGGTCAAGTTAAAAGCATTTGTGTTGAGCTGTTAATACCCTCTGAAGTGTTAAATTGGATCCCAGCGTTACATGCTGAATCATCCCTAAAACACTACCAGGCGGTTTGATGGAGGGCTGCAGGTTGCAGGATTGTCATTCCAGCTATTTTCATTGCTCATTGCTTCAGTATCCCAGTAGTGCACCAACACAACAATACCTCACACACTTTGAAGCATAATAGTATGTCTGTTATACATACAATTAACCAAGAGATGAAGTCTGGGATGTGCTATCCTGTCACATTTCTCTGCATTAATAACTCCATTCTGGTCTCGCTCACACACACCGGCAGTAACTGCTTCGCTGAAGCGATACTGTGGATGCTGAGTGGCACAGAACTGAGACACAAATCCACCGGTACTCCTGAGTCTAGCAGACCCAGGTATAACCAGCTGGGTATAAGGTTGTAACGTGAGACGTCATTCGTGGTGCACACTCCGTTGAAGAAATGATTTATTACTATTTATTTATTTACATTTTCTATAGGCCTATATTTCCTCACAGTGTTTGACATAAAGCCCATTTAAAGGCAGGGGTTTGGTGATGCCGGTCAGTTGGTCTGTGTGCGTTGGTGTTGGTATCAAAAGTGTCTCATATGCCAACATGAAACTATGATGGGGCAAAACGAATCGTTAAAATGAACATTTAGCAGCCGGATGATGCAGTAAACAAAGATACCACGGAGATGGTAAGGTCTACTTACTGCCATGTAGTCCCCCCAAAATCAGCACACAAAACATAATTACAGTACATATACCAGTACACCCAACTACCCGACCCCCCTCCTATCCTCCCACTTGGTTCCTCCGGGAACGTTCATGTAGCTGTTTGTACACCTGGGGACTCGTTTGGCCGAACACCTTGGAGCAGACAAAGGACAGGAAAAGTGAGTATTTACACCACTCTACAAATCCACTAAACTAATGCACTAGCACACACTCTTTATACTAGGATATATAACACAGAGCACCACTGAACTACCGACGGTGGAGTCGGATCTAAAACCACGCTCTTTCAGGTTCAGAGGATCACACGTCACAATTTAAAACATTCATTAAATACCCCATATTCAATAAAAGGTCCATACATATCTGATACACAATGTGCAAATATGCAATGTGTAAAATGTTCTGTGCATCTAATGTGCATAGTTCAGTTATTTGTTAAAAGTGCAAACAAAAACCCAGCTGTGCAGTATTTACAAGGCCAAAGCCGTCAGTCCCTTCATTACATGAATTTAATATTACGTTTACAACAATAGATTACTGGGAAAACAAGCTTTGGCAAACTCATCGGCTCTTGGCTTTCTGTCTAAACGCTGTCGATCCCAGAGGTCATCCTCTATCGGGACAACCCTCCAAGCTGACCGACTGCCCGGCAGCCCTCTAAATAACCAGCAGAACGAAGCCATATCTCCTGGACCAGTGAAAATGAATCGCGTTATTAGATGTACACATAATGTCTTCAGTTCATAAAACTGCAAACGGCTACAACCAAATATTTTATCCAACTATAAATATAAAACCAGCCAGTGTGAGCAGGATAAAGAGTACTGCCCTTGTAGAACCTCCTATTAAAATATGAAGGGGTTCTGGCTCAGTCATCCCATTCTCCATAAAGCTTGTGTCACCACTAGACTAGAGAAGGATTCAATACTGGAACCAGGAACCAGGAACCAGGAACCAGGAACCAGGAACCAGGAATCAGGAATCAGGAATCAGGAATCAGGAATCAGGAATCAGGAATCAGGAAAACTAGTGGATGGTATGGAGTCACATGCAAACACACAGCTGAGTCACATCAGGACCAAAGAAGAAGTGCAGAGACGATATTCGAAGAGAGGAGGGAGGGAGGAGGGAGGGGGGAGGGAGGGAGAGAAGAGGGAGAGAGGGAGGGAGGGAGGGAGGGAGGAGGGAGAGAGGGAGGGAGGGGGAGGGAGGGAGAGGGAGGGAGAGAGAGAGGTAATGAAAGGCTGAACACGAAATGCAAAGTAGCTGCAATTTGCATGAAAGAGAAAGATAAAGCAGGATGGAACAAAGGACGACAAAAGGAAGAGCAACTGAAAGATGTGAGCGAACAGAAATGCAGGCGTGAAAAGACGAGGAAGGAGGGAGGTGGGGAGAAGAGGGAGGACGGTCACAGTCAATGAGGCCGGGAGAGCACGGGAATCAAACCGACGCACGCCGTCGGCCAGCTCACTAAATCAAAGTGTTTCTGTCCGCCGCACATTACCCATCAGCCCCCCTCAGAGGAGCAGCAGGCCACAGATGCCCCCGGAGTCAGCTGTCCAATCAGTCGCTCCGCTACCCGTCTCCACGGAAACAGCCTCAGTGACATCATCTGGGGTGAAGGCTGTTCGCGTATACCACAAACAGATAAACCACCACGTGACCGGTGTCGTGACCCCCGACACAAACAAGACTTCAGTCTGCAGGGTTTAATCTTCTGGATGTAATCCTGCTCTCCGTCCGGCTCTCTCCTCCTCTCCCTCCCTTCAACCACGACTAGCTTTCAAACACCACCATGCATACATGAAATCCAGCAGTGTGGTAGCTCCCCTCGCAGTCCTACAGAGACAGTTTTAACCAGGTGTCCTGGTGGGACTGACACCACCTCTGTGACCTACACCCAACCCCACCCTCATTAATCCAGACTCCTCTCTGTGTAGGCTGTCAGATTTCCCATCAGCACTGTGTCTCCACCACTGGTGTCCCCCATCAACATCACCTGTGATGTCTCAACCTAACGAAGGGCATGACCTTTCTGATCTGACAGACCCAGAGGCCCCTGATGGAGTCCAGCTGAGTCCAACTGAGTCCAGCTGAGTCCAACAGCTGAGTCCAACTGAGTCCAACTGTGCTGAAGTACCACTGGTACCTCCATAACTGAGCTAATACTGCAGCCAATTGTCCTTAATGGTGTTTATGTCACAGGAAATAAGTACTTTTAACTTGTTATTGCATAGAGCAGATTAATAATTACCAGTAATTAATATCAATGTATTCATAATTAATAATCCTAAATTATTAATTATAAGACATTGTGGCAGTTTCCCTGCCTCTGGTAACACACCACACCAGACCACACGTTAGCCAGATAGCATGTTAGCCAGGTAGCATGCTAGCCAGGTAGCATGTTAGCCAGGTAGCATGTTAGCCAGGTAGCATGCTAGCCAGGTAGCATGTTAGCCAGGTAGCATGCTAGCCAGATAGCATGTTAGCCAGGTAGCATGCTAGCCAGGTAGCCAGGTTAGCCAGGTAGCATGTTAGCCAGGTAGCATGTTAGCCAGGTAGCATGCTAGCCAGGTAGCATGTTAGCCAAGTAGCATGCTAGCCAGGTAGCATGTTAGCCAGGTAGCATGTTAGCCAGGTAGCATGCTAGCCAGGTAGCATGTTAGCCAGATAGCATGTTAGCCAGGTAGCATGCTAGCCAGGTAGCCAGGTTAGCCAGGTAGCATGCTAGCCAGGTAGCATGTTAGCCAGGTAGCATGTTAGCCAGGTAGCATGTTAGCCAGGTAGCATGTTAGCCAGGTAGCATGTTAGCCAGGTAGCATGTTAGCCAGGTAGCATGCTAGCGTTACACACACTGAGCTACATTTAACACTCAGTAAGTTTCCGGTGCTATTTTTTCCAAGTAAGCTTTGTTCAAACACACACTAACACACATATATTGGTTGAAGTTAACTCGGTTGTATTTATAGAGTGAAAATCATGAGTTGTACTTAATTTGGTTGCATGTTCTCACCACAGTGCTTCCTGGTGCTGGCAGGGAGAAAGGACCCGAGCACAGCTTCAGGCTGCCTCTTATAGTGCCTGAGTGGTCTGATGGGAGGAGCATGCTCAGTCCATCTCCCTCTGGACCAAACCTGTTATACAGTTAAACAGTTCAGTCTTATGATGGCCCACGTTATGGGTGGAAAATAAGAGTAAATATAGTTTGAAGGATTTTCATATAGAAAATGACCTATGAGGTTGAATTGATTAGGTAATTGATTTCAATTAAAGGTGGTATGGTCCAGTGGGAGGGGCCTAGCCTTTAAATAGTGGGGCTTCGACACTGCCAGGCGAGTCAGAGAAGGACAGTGGTACTGAACAGACCTAACACTGAGTATGGTTAGTACTTTGTAAATATTTTTTTGGTGCATTTTTGGTTTGTTTGGCATTACTCCGTCAACTGTATTTAAAGGGCAATAAACCACTTCATTTTTTTTTTCATCAAACAGACCTCATCTTATGACCCTCCTTTAACATTTTAAGATTAAACTACACCTTTTGCAGTCAGCCTTCCGACACACGACCCTCAGTCCAGGTCGGACTGTGACAGACAAACATTACGGTAAAATGTGAAGGATTGTGGTGACACTCGACTTCACATATTACCCACAGTTAGTTTTAATGTCAGGATTTACCCAGGCACCCCCCAGTTTTATAAAAAAAAATCCAGAATTTCCCTCCGAGGATTAATAAAGGTTTGTTTTTATCTTATCTTAAAAACTGGGAAAATATTCAAATTTGATATTAATCAGTTGAGTCTCATAATCTCAGGGTTGCTACGGAGGTCTTGGCCTGAACAGCAGCAGAGCGTTTAACAAACACCAGGGAAAGACTGAGAATTAATCTCAGGTTATAAAGTTAGACCTAGTCTAACTCAGGGTTAGAATGAAGGTCTACAGATCAACAGGTCTACAGATCAACAGGTCTACAGATCAACAGGTCCACAGAGCATTAGGGCTACAGAGCATCAGGTCTACAGATCAACAGGTCTACAGATCAACAGATCTACAGAGCACCAGGTCTACAGAGCATTAGGGCTACAGAGCATCAGGTCTACAGGTCTACAGATCAATAGGTCTACAGAGCATTAGGGCTACAGATCAACAGGTCTACAGAGCACCAGGTCTAAAGATCAACAGGTCTACAGATCAACAGATCTACAGAGCACCAGGTCTACAGATCAACAGGTCTACAGATCAACAGGTCTACAGATCAACAGGTCCACAGATCAACAGATCTACAGAGCACCAGGTCTACAGAGCATTAGGGCTACAGAGCATCAGGTCTACAGATCAACAGGTCTACAGATCAACAGGTCTACAGATCAACAGGTCTACAGATCAATAGGTCTACAGAGCACCAGGTCTACAGATCAACAGGTCTACAGATCACCAGGTCTACAGAGCATTAGGGCTACAGAGCATCAGGTCTACAGGTCAACAGGTCTAAAGATCAACAGGTCTACAGAGCACCAGGTCTACAGATAAACAGATCTACAGGGCACCAGGTCTACAGATCAACAGGTCTAAAGATCAACAGGTCTACAGAGCACCAGGTCTACAGATCAACAGGTCTACAGAGCACCAGGTCTACGGATCAACAGGTCTACAGAGCACCAGGTCTACAGATCAACAGGTCTACAGAGCATTAGGGCTAAAGAGCATCAGGTCTACAGGTCAACGGGTCTAAAGATCAACAGGTCTACAGGTCAGCTGGTCTACAGATCAACAGGTCTACTGAGCACAGGCACAGACAACACACAGTCAACAGGCACAGAGCACCAGGCACAGACAACGCACGAGCACCAGCACCAACCACCAACAGAGCACAGCCACGGCAACAGGCAAAGACCAACGGCACAGAGCACCGCACAGACAACACACAGGCACCGCACAGACAACGCACGACAGCACAGCACCACAGGCAACGCAAACAACGCACAGCAGCGCACCAACGCACACCGCACGCCGCCCGACCGCACCGGCACGACAACGCACAGACAGGCACGGCAACAGGCAGACAACACACAGGCACCCACCACACCCCACCCCCCGCCGCCCCCCCGCCCGCCCCCGCCCCGCCAGCACCGCCGATCAACAGCTACAGAGCACCAGGTCTACAGATCAACAGGTCTACAGAGCATTAGGGCTACAGAGCACCAGGTCTACAGGTCAACAGGTCTAAAGATCAACAGGTCTACAGGTCAGCTGGTCTACAGATCAACAGGTCTACAGAGCATTAGAGCGACAGAGCATCAGGTCTACAGGTCAACAGGTCTAAAGATCAACAGGTCTACAGAGCACCAGGTCTACAGATCAACAGGTCTGCAGAGCACCAGGTCTACAGATCAACAGGTCTAAAGATCAACAGGTCTACAGAGCACCAGGTCTACAGATCAACAGGTCTACAGAGCACCAGGTCTACGGATCAACAGGTCTACAGAGCACCAGGTCTACAGAGCACCAGGTCTACAGATCAACAGGTCTACAGAGCATTAGGGCTACAGAGCATCAGGTCTACAGGTCAACGGGTCTAAAGATCAACAGGTCTACAGGTCAGCTGGTCTACAGATCAACAGGTCTACTGAGCATCAGGTCTACAGATCAACAGGTCTACAGATCAACAGGTCTACAGAGCACCAGGTCTACAGATCAACAGGTCTACAGAGCACCAGGTCTACAGATCAACAGGTCTACAGAGCACCAGGTCTACAGATCAACAGGTCTACAGAGCATTAGGGCTACAGAGCATCAGCTCTACAGGTCAACAGGTCTAAAGATCAACAGGTCTACAGAGCACCAGGTCTACAGATCAACAGGTCTACAGAGCACCAGGTCTACAGATCAACAGGTCTACAGAGCATTAGGGCTACAGAGCATCAGGTCTACAGGTCAACAGGTCTAAAGATCAACAGGTCTACAGGTCAGCTGGTCTACAGATCAACAGGTCTACTGAGCATCAGGTCTACAGAGCATCAGGGCTAAAGATCAGCAGGTCTACAGATCAATAGGTCTACAGATCAACAGGTCTACAGAGCATCAGGTCTACAGATCAAGCCCACAGGTCTACAGAGCATCAGGTCTACAGATCAACAGGTCTACAGAGCATCAGGTCTACAGATCAATAGGTCTGCAGATCAACAGGTCTACAGAGCATCAGGTCTACAGATCAACAGGTCTACAGAGCATCAGGTCAACAGATCAACAGGTCTACAGATCAACAGGTCTACAGAGCATCAGGTCTGAAGAGCATCAGGGCTACAGATCAACAGGTCTACAGGTCAGTGGTCTACAGGTCAACAGGTCTTCAGATCAACAGGGCTACAGATCAACAGGTCTACAGATCAACAGGTCAGCAGGTCTACAGATCAGCAGGTCTTCAGATCAGCAGATCTAAAGGTCAGCAGGTCTACAGGTCAGCAGGTCTACAGGTCAGCAGGTGTACAGGTCAACGGGTCTACAGAGCGTCAGGTCTACAGAGCATCAGGTCTACAGATCAACAGGTCTACAGATCAACAGGTCTACAGATCAACAGGGCTACAGAGCATCAGGTCTACAGATCAACAGGTCTACAGAGCAACAGGTCTACAGATCAACAGGTCTACAGATCAACAGGTCTACAGATCAACAGGGCTACAGAGCACCAGGTCTACAGAGCATCAGGTCTACAGATCAACAGGTCTACAGATCAACAGGTCTACAGAGCATTAGGGCTACAGAGCATCAGGTCTACAGGTCAACGGGTCTAAAGATCAACAGGTCTACAGGTCAGCTGGTCTACAGATCAACAGGTCTACTGAGCATCAGGTCTACAGATCAACAGGTCTACAGATCAACAGGTCTACAGAGCACCAGGTCTACAGATCAACAGGTCTACAGAGCACCAGGTCTACAGATCAACAGGTCTACAGAGCACCAGGTTTACAGATCAACAGGTCTACAGAGCATTAGGGCTACAGAGCATCAGCTCTACAGGTCAACAGGTCTAAAGATCAACAGGTCTACAGAGCACCAGGTCTACAGATCAACAGGTCTACAGAGCACCAGGTCTACAGATCAACAGGTCTACAGAGCATTAGGGCTACAGAGCATCAGGTCTACAGGTCAACAGGTCTAAAGATCAACAGGTCTACTGAGCATCAGGTCTAAAGAGCATCAGGGCTAAAGATCAGCAGGTCTACAGATCAATAGGTCTACAGATCAACAGGTCTACAGAGCATCAGGTCTGCAGATCAATAGGTCTGCAGATCAATAGGTCTGCAGATCAACAGGTCTACAGAGCATCAGGGCTAAAGATCAACAGGTCTACAGATCAGCAGGTCTACAGAGCATCAGGTCTACAGAGCACCAGGGCTACAGATCAACAGGTCTACAGGTCAGTGGTCTACAGGTCAACAGGTCTTCAGATCAACAGGGCTACAGATCAACAGGTCTACAGATCAACAGGTCTACAGGTCAGCAGGTCTACAGAGCATCAGGTCTACAGAGCACCAGGGCTACAGATCAACAGGTCTACAGGTCAGTGGTCTACAGGTCAACAGGTCTTCAGATCAACAGGGCTACAGATCAACAGGTCTACAGATCAACAGGTCTACAGGTCAGCAGGTCTACAGATCAGCAGGTCTTCAGATCAGCAGGTCTAAAGGTCAGCAGGTCTACAGATCAACAGGTCAGCAGGTCTACAGGTCAGCAGGTGTACAGGTCAACGGGTCAACAGAGCGTCAGGTCTACAGAGCATCAGGTCTACAGATCAACAGGTCTACAGAGCATCAGCTCTACAGAGCAACAGGTCTACAGATCAACAGGTCTACAGATCAACAGGTCTACAGATCAACAGGGCTACAGAGCACCAGGTCTACAGATCAACAGGTCTACAGATCAACAGGTCTACAGAGCATTAGGGCTACAGAGCATCAGGTCTACAGGTCAACAGGTCTAAAGATCAACAGGTCTACAGAGCACCAGGTCTACAGATCAACAGGTCTACAGAGCATTAGGGCTACAGAGCATCAGGTCTACAGGTCAACAGGTCTAAAGATCAACAGGTCTACAGAGCACCAGGTCTACAGATCAACAGGTCTAGAGAGCACCAGGTCTACAGATCAACAGGTCTAAAGATCAACAGGTCTACAGAGCACCAGGTCTACAGATCAACAGGTCTACAGAGCACCAGGTCTACAGATCAACAGGTCTACAGAGCACCAGGTCTACAGAGCACCAGGTCTACAGATCAACAGGTCTACAGAGTATTATGGCTACAGAGCATCAGGTCTACAGGTCAACGGGTCTAAAGATCAACAGGTCTACAGGTCAGCTGGTCTACAGATCAACAGGTCTACTGAGCATCAGGTCTACAGATCAGCAGGTCTTCAGATCAACAGGTCTACAGGTCAACAGGTCTACAGATCAACAGGTCTACAGAGCACCAGGTCTACAGATCAACAGGTCTACAGAGCATTAGGGCTACAGAGCAACAGGTCTAAAGATCAACAGGTCTAAAGAGCACCAGGTCTACAGATCAACAGGTCTACAGAGCAACAGGTCTACAGAGCACCAGGTCTACAGAGCACCAGGTCTAAAGATCACCAGGTCTACAGAGCAACAGGTCTACAGATCAATAGGTCTACAGAGCACCAGGTCTACAGATCAACAGGTCTAAAGATCACCAGGTCTACAGAGCACCAGGTCTACAGATCAACAGGTCTACAGAGTAGTAGGGCTACAGAGCAACAGGTCTACAGGTCAGCAGGTCTAAAGATCAGCAGGTCTACAGATCAACAGGTCTACAGGTCAGCAGGTCTACAGATCAGCAGGTCTTCAGATCAACAGGTCTACAGGTCAGCAGGTCTAGAGATCAGCAGGTCTTCAGATCAACAGGTCTACAGGTCAGCAGGTCTACAGATCAGCAGGTCTTCAGATCAACAGGTCTACAGGTCAGCAGGTCTACAGATCAGCAGGTCTTCAGATCAACAGGTCTACAGGTCAGCAGGTCTACAGATCAGCAGGTCTTCAGATCAACAGGTCTACAGGTCAGCAGGTCTACAGATCAGGCGCTGCAGGCAGCATTCAGCTTCAGTCTATTGATTCACTGAGTTGAATTCTAAGTTACAATAAAGGCACAAAGTTATCAACATTCATCTTTCTGTGACGTCCGTCAAACATCGGTGATGGGTTTCCTTTGTTTTTCATGTTTCATGTGAGCACTTCCTGTTTGATTGTGAAATCCTAATCCTCCCTCTCGTTTCAGTGCACTTCACTTCCTGCCTGCATGCTCCCGCCCCTCTGAATGAATGACTGCACTGACCTACTTTTCGTCTCCACTCACCTGCGTCCCCTGATTGTGTCCACCTGTTCATAGTTAGTCACTCCCCTCGCGGGTATTTAAGCTGCGTCTTCCTGCCCTTCTGTGCCAGTTCGGTTGTTCTCTTTGACTAACCTACCAGCGTTTTCCTAGTGTGTATGACTTCCGTGTTTCAGACTTCTGCTTGTTTTTCGACCCTGAGTTTTGCCTGCCAGACTGGATTTGTTAGCCTGTAAGTTTTGCCTTCCCATGTACCGACCCATTTCTGTAATAAAGACCTAGCGTTGTTCTAAATCCAACTGCTCTCTGAGTTGTGCATGTGAGTCCTGTTCTGCCTGTCCAGCCCGGCGTAACACTTTCTACTACTGACATAAAAACCTTCTGTCAAACACACATACAATCATAAATACATAAATACACAGGATATCGCACCCAAATACCAAACCCCAGTCTGATAGGATTCATGGATGGATTCTTTCAGCAGCAGCCATTTACAGTATTTCCTCAGTAATCACGTCTCCATGGGGAAGCTGTCATTGTTGGTGGCGGAGTCCAACATTTCCACCCTGCAGAGCTGGAGCCCTGTTGCTGCTCATCTCCAGCCTGGTGGAGGACTCTCAGAGCGTCCCTCCAACTCTGTCCACAACCATGAGACCCTCATCCAGGTCTGATCAGCCTGCGGTGGGCCGTCCTTGACCAAGGCTGTCTGGTGATGAAAGGCTGAAACACCTAACGACGTCGATATCATCGACGTGTTGCTGAACCTCAGGGACTGTAACACCCAGTCCTACCACTGAAACCGTAATCATCAATCCAACGTTTAGATTTCGATTTTTTATTTCTTAGTGTATACGTGTGACAGGCCCGCCTTGTACTCCAGTAGGGGGCTGTTGTGAGAGCTCCCATTGGTCTGTAGCCTCTGTGTTGTTGTTGTCTTTGTTATTGACAAATGGAGAAAACTGTCTGTGGCGTGTGGATCATCACGACCATCTGATGGGATTTGATTTGCATTCAGATTCATTGATTTGGAGGTGGATCAAACGAGTTAGTATTAGAGTTTGTGAACTGGTTACAGCATTGACTGTTTGCATGCCAGCCCAGCCCGTCATCCTCCCAGTCCATCTGTTATAATGCCAGCCTTAAGTTTTAATCTGCAGCTGGGTTGAGGTCACAGTTCTCACACAGAGAGACTCTGGACATAATCCCACTGCTGGACTGGTTTAAGTAGACCCGGAGGGATGCTGGGTGGGCTACAGTGTCTGCACAATGAATACATGCAATACAGCATTTCTGTGCAGAGCAAGATGAAAATATCCATTTGAATTATTATTATTACTCTTCATAACACTTGACACTCTTTTGTCTCCACTGCACTATTGCTTATGTCTAAAAGAGAAACTCTGACGGACGGGCTTTCCTTCAGGTGTCACCCTGCAGGAATATCGAGTGATGCGCCTCCCAGCAGAGACAGCGTGAAGCCAACGGCTCGTACAGCATCTGAGGTTTCCAGAGATCACAGCAGTGTGCTGGAGAGCTGCAGCAGCATCACTCTGCAATGAAAAAGGAAGAGGAGGGAGGGAACACTACCTCCGCTAAGCGACCAAGGGAAATCATGAAGTAGGTCAGACCGCTAATAAAAAATCTGGGCTGGTTGGGTGAGGAGAGGATGTTGAGAGGCCTGTTGTAAACATAAACACAGATACAGCAGCAGATGTCGGCACGGCGACCGACGGCTGTTCCCTTCCTCTCAGAGGGGTTGCCTGGAAACAAGACTTAAACGACGAGGAGACGAGTCGAGGAGGATGAGCTGACAGAAGGTCAGAACAACAAAGAGGTGAAGCCTGAACCTGGAGCGTCTATGAGAGGAATCCAGACGGTTCCTCCAAGAACAGATTTCTGCTTCGTTAGCTTTGAGCTGAACTAGGTTCATCTTATCTTATCTTATCTTAACTAACTGACCCACTGGATCCATGGCCATGCTATGGCTCTCTGATGGTTCTCCACCACATGATCTCAGGCTGCTGAAAACAACCTGCTTGGTGTGAATGTGAATGTCGGCAGAGAGTCAACAGCTCCTGATTCATTGATCTGAAACGTTCACCAGCTTCAGCTGAGTGCTCTGCTACTGACAGAAACACTCTGATCTGCTTCAGCGTATTAAAACTCCCTCCCCACTCCCACCCACAGTTTAACCCTCGGAAAGCGAGCCTGTATCAATGCCGGCCTCGTGGCCACGAGTTCACCACGGAGCACGCTTCATACAAATGTGACTCCATGCAACGAACTAAGAGACATTAAATACTGTCATATAGACAGCTAGAGGTTACGATACATCTAGGATCAAATGTCTCGACATGTTCATTTGATTGTGAGGTCTGCAGTATTTACACAGAAATGCTGCCACAGAAGTATATTTCATTTTTTTTTGTTTTTAGTTCTTATATAAGTTATGTATATATATGTTTCTATTTTTAGTTCCTATACATTAGTGTGTATTGGGTATTCTGTTCATCCTTAATGCTGTGAACCTTTGCAAATCCCCTGGAATAAATATCTTTGGACGTTCCTACCAAGTCACTTTTTTCTTTTATATATTTGTTTCTTTTTATAAACCAAAACACCAGATTCCTTGTATGTGAAACCTCAAAGGAGTTTCTGTATCTGTCAGATCCATATTTCACTGGTGTGACGTTCATGTGTTCTTGTGAGTGCAGCTGGCTGCTGATTCATGCAGACATGATGGGATATGCCATTATGTGTAGACACTAAATGTTTGTGTAAACCACACCCATCTGGCTCTCCAGCACTGTTATGATCTGGTTTGGAGCGCAGCAGATTATTTTGTAATTGCCTCCCTCTGCTATCTGATTTAGATTTCCCCCTCTACCATTTCTCTCACACTCATACACGACAGGCTCGCTGTAAACCTTCAAACATAGTGCTAACTTGTTGGAGCGTGGATGGTGATGATAACATAATAATAATAATAATAATAATGATAACATCATACCTACCAGACTACTTGCTGGAATCTAAGAGCAGGGTGACAGTTGTACAACAGTCAGATCAAGAAGCACAAGCATTCAGAGGATAAGACAGCTTAATAAAACACTTCAATCCTTCAGCCTCTAAACTGTCTGCTGTAAATTGCGATGAAACTTGCTTCTTGGACTCCCTGAAGGGCCCTAATGGAAGAAAAATACCAATTACTGCAGCACCCTGCAGCAGCAGCCTGTAGCCTGCAGCAGCAGCCTGTAGCCTGTAGCAGCAGCCTGTAGCCTGTAGCAGCAGCCTGTAGCCTGCAGCAGCAGCCTGTAGCCTGTAGCCTGTAGCAGCAGCCTGTAGCAGCAGCCTGTAGCCTGTAGCAGCAGCCTGTAGCCTGTAGCCTGTAGCAGCAGCCTGTAGCAGCAGCCTGTAGCCTGTAGCCTGTAGCAGCAGCCTGTAGCAGCAGCCTGTAGCCTGTAGCAGCAGCCTGCAGCCTGTAGCCTGTAGCAGCAGCCTGTAGCAGCAGCCTGTAGCCTGTAGCAGCAGCCTGTAGCCTGTAGCAGCAGCCTGTAGCCTGCAGCAGCAGCCTGTAGCCTGCAGCAGCAGCCTGTAGCCTGTAGCAGCAGCCTGTAGCCTGTAGCAGCAGCCTGTAGCCTGTAGCCTGTAGCAGCAGCCTGTAGCCTGTAGCCTGTAGCAGCAGCCTGTAGCAGCAGCCTGTAGCCTGTAGCAGCAGCCTGTAGCCTGCAGCAGCAGCCTGTAGCCTGCAGCAGCAGCCTGTAGCCTGTAGCAGCAGCCTGTAGCCTGTAGCAACAGCCTGTAGCCTGTAGCCTGTAGCAGCAGCCTGTAGCCTGTAGCCTGTAGCAGCAGCCTGTAGCCTGTAGCAGCAGCCTGTAGCAGCAGCCTGTAGCCTGTAGCAGCAGCCTGTAGCAGCAGCCTGTAGCCTGCAGCAGCAGCCTGTAGCCTGTAGCAGCAGCCTGTAGCCTGTAGCCTGTAGCAGCAGCCTGTAGCCTGTAGCAGCAGCCTGTAGCCTGCAGCAGCAGCCTGTAGCCTGCAGCAGCAGCCTGTAGCCTGTAGCAGCAGCCTGTAGCCTGTAGCAGCAGCCTGTAGCCTGTAGCCTGTAGCAGCAGCCTGTAGCCTGTAGCCTGTAGCAGCAGCCTGTAGCAGCAGCCTGTAGCCTGTAGCAGCAGCCTGTAGCCTGCAGCAGCAGCCTGTAGCCTGCAGCAGCAGCCTGTAGCCTGTAGCAGCAGCCTGTAGCCTGTAGCAACAGCCTGTAGCCTGTAGCCTGTAGCAGCAGCCTGTAGCCTGTAGCCTGTAGCAGCAGCCTGTAGCCTGTAGCAGCAGCCTGTAGCAGCAGCCTGTAGCCTGTAGCAGCAGCCTGTAGCAGCAGCCTGTAGCCTGTAGCAGCAGCCTGTAGCCTGTAGCCTGTAGCAGCAGCCTGTAGCCTGTAGCCTGTAGCAGCAGCCTGTAGCCTGTAGCAGCAGCCTGTAGCCTGCAGCAGCAGCCTGTAGCCTGTAGCAGCAGCCTGTAGCCTGTAGCCTGTAGCAGCAGCCTGTAGCCTGTAGCAGCAGCCTGTAGCCTGTAGCCTGTAGCAGCAGCCTGTAGCAGCAGCCTGTAGCCTGTAGCAGCAGCCTGTAGCAGCAGCCTGTAGCCTGAGCAGCAGCCTGTAGCCTGTAGCCTGTAGCAGCAGCCTGTAGCCTGTAGCCTGTAGCAGCAGCCTGTAGCCTGTAGCAGCAGCCTGTAGCCTGCAGCAGCAGCCTGTAGCCTGTAGCAGCAGCCTGTAGCCTGTAGCCTGTAGCAGCAGCCTGTAGCCTGTAGCAGCAGCCTGTAGCCTGTAGCCTGAGCAGCAGCCTGTAGCAGCAGCCTGGCCTGTAGCAGCAGCCTGTAGCAGCAGCCTGTAGCCTGCAGCAGCAGCCTGTAGCCTGTAGCAGCAGCCTGCGGCAGCAGCGCTGCGTAATGGTGGAGCAGAGACATTAAGAAGCTTTCCCAGCAGGACAGGCCACAGCAGAGGTGGCGCTCACTGCTTCTTTTCTTTCCTCCCTGTTTCCATTGTGAAACTTCTGCTCTGTCCACTCAGTCACAGTTGTTTTGTCTTATTCCTGCTGTTGCCTTGTCCATATCTGTCGATCTGCTGCAGTCCATCACTCCCTCTTTTTTCTCTTTCTCTACTGCATGAGCCTCAATGGGGCATCTGGGGACTTGCTGTGCCATTCAGCTAAATCTCCAACACAGCCCAGCAGTTTCCCAGCACATGCTGCTTTCTTCCTTAAATAGATAGGATGTAAGGCCAAATTAAGAGATGAAGAAACAGAGGAAGGGAGGGGAGAGTAGATGATGGAACAGAGAGAATAAACAAGGAAAAACACAGAGGGTGGACTAAAATAAGGAGAGCTGGAAAAAGAAACCAGAGGAATGAGTGGGCTATAGGGTAGTACAAAAATGCAATAATACATCTGGCTGGCACAGCTCTGTTGATTATTGTGCAAAGTGGCAGCAAAAGCACAATATATTATAATAAAGAAAGTAATGTGAGGTGAGGAAGGGATAGCTGCATTCAGAGAGGAGACAAGATGGAGAACGAGAAGGAAAACAGACATGAGGAGAAACAGAACCACGGTTCTGACAGTCAGCAGCACACTGGGCCACCAGGGCTCATGTCTTCAACATAGAGCTCAGCCTGCATTCATCTGAATGGGAGACACCAGAGGGTCCAGCTGGGCTCGGTCTCATCCAGATTAAGAGACAGAGAAGCTCAGGAGTGAGAGCTCCAGAGGACAATCCCACCGATTACGTTCATTTGCTTAAATTATTGATCTGATATGAATGACCGATTAACTGGCAGAATGTGACTCCTGAGATTGACGCATATTTGCTTTTTTGCAGAGGTAAGAGCATGAGATGATCAATACCGCTCTCATGTCTGCGCGCAGCCAGGTTAGCTTAGCATGAAGCTAGGCAAAGGGGGAGGCCTCCTAGCGCGCTGTTTTATAGGCGGTTATGTGCCAGACTATTTCATTTCCTTGAGCCTCAGCTGGTTGCCTGGCAACAGTCGGGCACATAACCCCTGAAAATCACAGAAATGTTATTTTTACTCTTTAATTTTTGATTTACAATTCATAAATTCACTGCCATCAGGTGACGTCATGTCCAGACATGATTCGAGCTTCGCGTCGACCACGTCATTAGTTTGTGTACATGATTTCTGTCTGGTCCCGTCGTCCATCGTCGTAAAACTCAGACAACATTTCTAATGATCTCACACCACTGAGGAAAACCACATCGTTCATCACCTCTGTCAGTCCTGGTAATTATACATATTGGCCATCTGCTTCTGTTATTAATATCTGTTTTGATGTTAGGTCCCTGGTGAATACGTCCTTCTTGTGTCGGGACTTCTGTCTCATCACTGAATCAGTGCTGGACTGGAAGTACATTTACTCAAGTACTACACTTCAGTACAAATTCATCACGGACTAGAAAATCCTGAAACCACAGCCATGAGGAGCTGAAAGGGGTTTTTTTTGTGGCATTGTAGTGGGAGACAGAGGGGACGACATGCAGCGAAGGGCTGGAGGAGTCAAACCCAGGACCGGGGCAGCAAGGACCAGCCTTGGTACATGGGGCGCCTGCTCGGCCAAGCGAGCTGCAACAGCACCCCTGCTGAGACGTTATTATGGAGATTTTGCCTAATGAGGCTGAAAACATACTGCCTACCATCACTTTAACAACACTAATCAATGAGATATTGCAGTCTTTTGGTGATCTTGATATCCATGTCTAATACGCAGCTTCTTCTCTCACCTTTTATTCATCTGATTGGTGCTTGCTGTCGCTGAGGACCTACTGTTTAAAGACATGACAGCACAAACCCATAACCCTGGCTACATGATCACATTAGGACATGAAAGAAAGAGCAGAAAGGCAGAAATAATTTGGAAAAAAATAACGTAATGACTCATTATCACTCATCATTACTCATTAGATGAAAACCTTCCACTCTAATGTAAAATAAGCAGGGAATGTGTATTTATCCCACCTGATGGTCTCAACAGCCACAACCCTGGAGTTTCAGTCCCTTTATCAATAAAACAAAGGCAATCAGGTGACACATTTCTCCCCATCATATGAAAGAGTTAGTTATGAATGAGTTAGTTCCCCTTCTCACCCATTTTCAACTGATCAGACTGTCTAAATGGCGCCTTGAGGAAACCCTCTTCCTCCCTGAACTGTAACCCACTTACACTGTTTTCACACCACTGGGCCTAATTTTCTTTCCATTATTACTAGTTGTCTGTCCTTTGACACTTTCCTGTCTAGTTTTAAGTCAACCGTCATCCACCGAGGCTGCTGTTGATTGAAATGTCACCGTTTGTGGGTATTTCTGTTATAAACCAAAGAACTAGTCAAAGCTGGACCTGCCACCAGAGGAGAAATCAGGATTCATCCTCTGGGAACCGTTACAGTATAATACTGAGTATTAATCCTGAAGGAACGTTTCTTTATTCGTTAGTTTGGATCCCTGTTAGTTGCTACCAGGATAGCAAGTATTCTTCCTGGGGTCCACACATCCAAACGCAACACCAACAACGTTACGAGGTCCTGGTGGTCCTGGTGGTCCTGGTGGTCAGCACCAATATGCCTTCTGACAAGTAGGAAAGAACAGTAATGAAGGCGATAGAGGTAGAGTGGAAGGAAGCACAGACCCCCAACGAAAGTGATGAAACCAGAACCCTGCTGACTGAAGGATTCTGGGACCGAATGCCAAAGAAATTAGAGCATCAATTATCCATCCATCCATTGTCTACCGCTTATCCCATTGGGGGTCACCGGGGGGCTGGGGACGATCCCAGCTGGCATTGGGCGAAGTAGGGTTCACCTGGACAGGTCGCCAGTCCATCACAGGACACATAGAGACAGACGACCAATCACATCCACATTCACACCTACAGGACGTCTAGAGTCATCAGTTAACCTGCATGTCTTTAGGAGGAAACCAGAGCACCCGGAGAAAACCCATGCTGACACGGGGAGAAGAGTCCCAAGCCGGAATCGAACCTGCGACCCTCTAGCTGTGAGGCGAAGGTGCTAACCACCGTGTAGCCCAGCGTATCAGTTATGCTGTAGTTCATTATGTCCTCCACAGTACAGTCAGTCCACTGACGACGGCATGTTATACAGGGATGAGACGGGACAAAAGCCCATCTGTCTGAACACAGCAGTGGGATTTTACACTATTTTATCCACTAAATGACAGGCCTGAATGATACGGAGAAATAATCTCATTACAGTTTCATTTGGACCAATATTGCATTTTTGAGTTCCTTATCATCTGTATTCATCACTATATATAAGCAGTAAATCCTTCTAGAGTCTGACCAACAACGCTGATCAATATACAGTTTAATAATCAGTTTCATCAGTATGAGCTGCTCTAAGTAGACCAGGCCAACGTCTTCTGATGAAAGGAGATGAACTGATGAATGAACTGATATGAATAACACACTGTATGTTGATTTGGTAATGAAACTGTAGATGATTAGAAGTTGGAACTTCAGGCCTCGTAAACATGCAATATAATCACCAAATAAAATCTGAGTAAGGGATAGTGTGCAGCGAGTCGGTCATTCGGGGCGATGCCCTCCTCATCGTCATGGCCACCAAAGTCTAACTCCCTCTAGGCGTTCAGATATGAAGAGAATGGGACAGATGGATGAAAATCCAAAAACATAAAGCCTCCCTGCCAGCGACAGCTGCGGCCGGAGGCTTTATGTTTTCAAGGTTTCTGGTCATAAAGCCTCCGGCTGCAGCTGTCGCTGGCCTGGAGGCTTCATGAGCGTCAGTGTTACTGGTCTCCAGACCGCCACCATGCTCATACTTAGACAAGTCAAAGCCTCGGAAACACTACAGCCTCCTTCTGTGACGGCGGTCCGGTACACGACACAGGAGCTCTACTGGAGGGCTGCAGGGTTCATTCAGACAAACTGAAACCTACACTGTACTTTTACTAAAACCTCACAACTGTACTGCTGAGTTTCACACCAGAGAGACTACATGTCACATTAAACTCAGCTGGAACAATCCCAAGGTTTATATCTACTTTTTTAGGATTCAGCATCTAGTTCAGGGGTCGGCGACCCAAAATGTTCAAAGAGCCATATTGGACCAAAAAACAAAAACCGAATCTGTCTGGAGTCACAAAAAACTAGAAGCCTGATATGAAGGCAACACAGGCTGTAAGTGTATATTAGCTATTTTAGCCTACTATCAAAAACAGGAAGCAGCTCTAGGAAGGAAGACAGAGGACAGAGGACAGGAGGACAGGAAGACAGAAGACAGAGGACAGGAGGACAGGAGGACAAGAGGACAGGAAGACAAGAGGACAGGAGGACAGGAAGACAGGAGGACAAAGGACAGGAGGACAGGAAGACAAGAGGACAAAGGACAGAGGACAGGAGGACAGGAAGACAGGAGGACAGGAAGACAAGAGGACAAAGGACAGGAAGACAGGAGGACAGAGGACAGGAGGACAGGAAGACAAGAGGACAAAGGACAGGAAGACAGGAAGACAGGAGGACAGGAAGACAAGAGGACATGAAGACAGGAAGACAGGAGGACAGGAAGACAAGAGGACAAAGGACAGGAAGACAGGAAGACAGGAGGACAGAGGACAGGAGGACAGGAGGGCAGGAAGACAGGAGGACAAAGGACAGGAAGACAGGAAGACAGAGGACAGAGGACAGGAAGACAGGAGGACAGAGGACAGGAAGACAGAGGACAGGAAGACAGAAAGACAGGAGGACTGAGGACAGGAGGACAGAGGACAGGAGGACAAGAGGACAGGAGGACAGGAGGACAGGAGGGCAGGAAGACAGGAGGACAGAGGACAAAGGACAGGAGGACAGGAAGACAGGAGGACAGAGGACAGGAAGACAGGAGGACAAAGGACAGGAGGACAGGAAGACAAGAGGACAAAGGACAGAGGACAGGAGGACAGGAAGACAGGAGGACAGGAAGACAAGAGGACAAAGGACAGGAAGACAGGAGGACAGAGGACAGGAGGACAGGAAGACAAGATGACAAAGGACAGGAAGACAGGAAGACAGGAGGACAGGAAGACAAGAGGACAGGAAGACAGGAAGACAGGAGGACAGGAAGACAAGAGGACAAAGGACAGGAAGACAGGAAGACGGGAGGACAGAGGACAGGAGGACAGGAGGGCAGGAAGACAGGAGGACAAAGGACAGGAAGACAGGAAGACAGAGGACAGAGGACAGGAGGAAGAGACAGGAGGACAGAGGACAGGAGGACAGAGGACAGGAGGACAAGAGGACAGGAGGACAGGAAGACAGGAGGACAGGAGGACAAAGGACAGAAGGACAGGAAGACAAGAGGACAGAGGACAGGAAGACAGAAAGACAGGAGGACAGAGGACAGGAGGACAGGAGGGCAGGAAGACAGGAGGACAAAGGACAGGAAGACAGAGGACAGGAGGACAGGAAGACAAGAGGACAAAGGACAGGAAGACAGAAAGACAGGAGGACAGAGGACAGGAGGACAGGAGGGCAGGAAGACAAGAGGACAAAGGACAGGAAGACAGAGGACAGGAGGACAGGAGGACAGGAAGACAGGAGGACAAAGGACAGGAGGACAGGAAGACAAGAGGACAAAGGACAGAGGACAGGAGGACAGGAAGACAGGAGGACAGGAAGACAAGAGGACAAAGGACAGGAAGACAGGAGGACAGAGGACAGGAGGACAGGAAGACAAGAGGACAAAGGACAGGAAGACAGGAGGACAGGAAGACAAGAGGACAGGAAGACAGGAGGACAGGAAGACAAGAGGACAAAGGACAGGAAGACAGGAAGACAGGAAGACAGGAGGACAGAGGACAGGAGGACAGGAGGGCAGGAAGACAGGAGGACAAAGGACAGGAAGACAGGAAGACAGAGGACAAAGGACAGGAAGACAGGAGGGACAGAGGACAGGAAGACAGGAGGACAGAGGACAGGAGGACAAAGGACAGGAAGACAGGAGGACAGGACAGGAAGACGGGAGGACAGGAAGACAGGAGGAGAGAGGACAGGAAGACAAGAGGACAAAGGACAGGAAGACAGGAAGACAGGAGGACAGAGGACAGGAGGACAGGAGGACAAAGGACAGGAAGACAGGAGGACAGGACAGGAAGACGGGAGGACAGGAAGACAGGAGGAGGAGGCAGGAAGACAGGAGGAAGAGGAAGGAGGAAGAGGAAGACAGGAGGACAGGAAGACAGGAGGACAAAGGACAGGAAGACAGGAGGGACAGAGGACAGGAGGAAGGACTGATACTGACTGATGTTTGTGTTCTTCACTCAGGAATCTGATTGATTTTATTGATCTGTCAGATTGTCTCCAATCAGATATTAATAGTTTCCATGGTGACTCTGTTGTTGTCAACATTACTGTTGCTGCTCTAGAAACAACATGTGTACTAGTTGGATTTAAATATTCAATTAATAATCTGGTTCTGACTTTAAACCAACCAGGCTGACATCAGTAGAGCTAATATGATCACTTCAATATTAATTTATCATCTCAGTATTGATCAGTGTTATTGATCATGGCAGATTGTCCTCATATGGTGCTGCCTAGTTTATGTTACTGCTGTTTAAAAAGCTCTAGTGCTGCTGACCTGATGCTGACCTTTTAGTGATGATTAGTTTTTATTTATTGATTCTTTTTAATAACTTTTCTTTTAGATCAGAAGTCCAGCCATCAGATGAGACAAGGAAGAAGAGTTTTGTTCCAGATGTTAGTCTGCTGTTGAGAGACAAACAGCTGTTGACTGATTTTACCTGATAAATGAAAAGCATGTTTAAATTGAAGCTGGAAATCAGCCTCCTGCTGGACCAGAAATGTACCGAACCGAACCGAAAACCGTGAACCGAACCATGAATGTGATGATCCACTGGTGTATACTGTATGTATGTGCGTCGTAGGGTGCCCCCCCCCCGTTCTCCTGTCTCCAGGCTCTGCTCATCAAGCACACCTGTCTGCACTCGGCTCACCTGCCTCTCATCAGACTGTCTGTCCTCACCGGCTCTGGCTCACCATTCCTCACCAGAGTTTCAGCCACAGTTACTGTCTCTGATGATTCAGCTTGTGATATGTAGCCCTGTGGACTGCACTGAAACCCGAGCATGGCTGTTATGGTGTTGATTAATGGAAATAATCATTTAAATCCACAGTTTTAGCGTGTCCACCTTTTCATGATGAATCTGGGCTTTCACACCTCCCCAGAAAGAGCTCGTATCAGAGCTGATGTTTCTGGTGGCAGCAGTCACACAAAGCTATCAAAGAGCTGATGTATCTCAGTGCCTCTGGCAGACTTGGAGAAATACCCATTACCACATGTGGCAGCAGCACACAAAGCACTCACACAGCGAGTTGTGCTTCAGGCAGCTCGAGAAGTGGAAGCAATCATAGCAAATAATCACACAGCCACGTCTCTACTGAGCTGGATTGTCTTAGTGCTCAACTGAAACTTGAAGCCATTTCAGTAATTATTTAATCAAACCTCCCCGCTGCATTAATGGGCCTCTAATAATCGGACTATTTCAGCCTGACAGTTATCGTCTGTTGTCATATGAAGCTCCACAACATGTCAGCCTGGAACTAAACCGGCACGCTGTGATGCTGATGTCTGTGTCACCATGGCAACATGTCGTCCTGGAGACTCCAGGAACTACCACAGAGGAGGGTTGGAGTACAACAAGAGGTGTTCATATCTGTCTGTCTGTCCATCTGTCTGTCCGTCCATCTGTCTGTCTGTGGACAGTCAGGAAATGTTACAGGTGTGTAGTTGAGATCAAAATGAAGATCAAGTTAGGAATGGGTGTAGTCTGAGGATGGTGTAGTCTGAGGATGGTATAGTCTGAGGATGGGTGTGGTCTGAGGATGGTGTAGTCTGAGGATGGGTGTAGTCTGAGGATGGGTGTAGTCTGAGGATGGTGTAGTCTGAGGATGGGTGTAGTCTGAGGATGGTGTAGTCTGAGGATGGGTGTAGTCTGAGGTTGGTGTAGTCTGAGGTTGGTGTAGTCTGAGGATGGTGTAGTCTGAGGATGGGTGTAGTCTGAGGTTGGTGTAGTCTGAGGATGGGTGTAGTCTAAGGATTGTGTAGTCTGAGTATGGTGTAGTCTGAGGATGGGTGTAGTCTGAGGATTGTGTAGTCTGAGGGTGGGTGTAGTCTGAGGATGGGTGTAGTCTCAGGATGGTGTAGTCTGAGGATGGTGTAGTCTGAGGATGGGTGTAGTCTCAGGATGGTGTAGTCTGAGGATGGTGTAGTCTGAGGATGGGTGTAGTCTCAGGATGGTGTAGTCTGAGGTTGGTGTAGTCTGAGGATGGGTGTAGTCTGAGGATTGTGTAGTCTGAGGGTGGGTGTAGTCTGAGGATGGGTGTAGTCTCAGGATGGTGTAGTCTGAGGATGGTGTAGTCTGAGGATGGGTGTAGTCTCAGGATGGTGTAGTCTCAGGATGGTGTAGTCTGAGGATGGGTGTAGTCTCAGGATGGGTGTAGTCTCAGGATGGTGTAGTCTCAGGATGGTGTAGTCTCAGGATGGGTGTAGTCTCAGGATGGGTGTAGTCTCAGGATGGTGTAGTCTGAGGATGGTGTAGTCTGAGGATGGTGTAGTCTGAGGATGGGTGTAGTCTCAGGATGGTGTAGTCTCAGGATGGTGTAGTCTCAGGATGGTGTAGTCTGAGGATGGGTGTAGTCTCAGGATGGTGTAGTCTCAGGATGGTGTAGTCTGAGGATGGTGTAGTCTGAGGATGGTGTAGTCTGAGGATGGGTGTAGTCTCAGGATGGTGTAGTCTGAGGATGGTGTAGTCTGAGGATGGGTGTAGTCTCAGGATGGTGTAGTCTCAGGATGGTGTAGTCTCAGGATGGTGTAGTCCTCTCAAAAAATAATATTAATAAAAAAGGGCCTGTTTCCATGTTCGCCCAATTACACGATCCACTATCACACTGGTTTCATCCCAGGAGGACTCTCTGTTCCCAGTACAAGAATGGGACTAGACAGGATTCCCAGAACCGTCCCTGAAATCATGATCCCGCCACCTCTCAGCTGGGCCGAGTCAGCGGGCCGGGTCAGCGGGGCCGAGTCAGCAGACCGGGTCAGCGGGCCGGGGCAGCGGGCTGGGTCGGCGCGCTGGGTCGGCGGGCCAGGTCGGCGGGCCAGGTCGGCGGGCCGGGTCGGTGGGCCGGGTCAGCGGGCCGAGTCAGCGGGCCAGGTCGGCGGGCCGGGTCGGTGGGCTGGGTCAGCGGGCCGAGTCAGCGGGCCGAGTCAGCGGGCCAAGTCAGCGGGCCGAGTCAGCGGGCCGGGTCAGCGGACTGGGTCACTGTCACAGTTAGGTTTAGGCAGGAAAAGCACTTAGTTATGGAAAGGAAACATGTCAAGGTTGGGCTGAGAATAATTACGAAACGACCACAGAAACACGACACCAACGTCAATAAAGAACTTCTGACAAACATCACTATCGTAACGACACCGGTCTACGGGGGTGTGACGATACACGATACTGGCTTCACCATGTAGATACGATACGATATTATAACAAGAATTTTAACAAAACCTGACTGCTGAAAATATACGACTGAAAAATCTGCCTTTTATTCAAAAGACACAAAATGTTAAGCAGTGCTGTAGTTTGTCCTGTAGTTCATTTATTATGTTATATATGTATATATATATATATCACCAGCTGTTCTACTCTTTAATAACTGTATTTATTTTATTTTTAATATTTACTTCTCTTGGTGTCTGTTTGTTTTCTTCATCATTTCTGTGTCTATTTAATCAGTTTTAATTTCACTCCTGCAACTTCACTCTGGACATCATCGGCATGTCCTCAACCAGAACCAGAACCAGAACCAGAGCTGCTTCAGAACAGACTCAGTAACATGAGTCCATAGTCCTGGTCCAGACTCAGAGGACAGACTAACACTAGTCGGTAGTCCTGGTTCAGACTCAGAGGACAGACTAACATTAGTCAGTAGAACTGGTTCAGACTCAGAGGACAGACTAACACTAGTCGGTAGTCCTGGTTCAGACTCAGAGGACAGACTAACATTAGTCAGTAGAACTGGTTCAGACTCAGAGGACAGACTAACACTAGTCGGTAGAACTGGTTGAGACTCAGAGGACAGGCTAACACTAGTCGGTAGTCCTGGTTCAGACTCAGAGGACAGACTAACACTAGTCGGTAGTCCTGGTTCAGACTCAGAGGACAGACTAACATTAGTCAGTAGAACTGGTTCAGACTCAGAGGACAGACTAACACTAGTCGGTAGTCCTGGTTCAGACTCAGAGGACAGACTAACACTAGTCGGTAGTCCTGGTTCAGACTCAGAGGACAGACTAACATTAGTCAGTAGTTCTGGTCCAGACTCAGAGGACAGACTAACACTCGTCGGTAGTCCTGGTCCAGACTGAGAGGACAGACTAACATTAGTCAGTAGTCCTGGTCCAGACTGAGAGGACAGACTAACATTAGTCAGTAGTCCTGGTTCAGCCTCAGAGGACAGACTAACATTAGTCAGTAGTCCTGGTTCAGCCTCAGAGGACAGACTAACATTAGTCAGTAGTCCTGGTTCAGCCTCAGAGGACAGACTAACACTAGTCGGTAGTCCTGGTCCAGACTGAGAGGACAGACTAACATTAGTCAGTAGTCCTGGTTCAGCCTCAGAGGACACTGTCCACTCTACCAGGACGCCCCTAAAAAAACATTTTGAAAATCCAGAATTCCCCGATGCTTTGGCCTGGTGGGGAGTCAACTGAGGCCCGGCAGAAAGCCGGTATCGGATCGGTGCATAAACTGGCGTACTCGTCGATACCCAATCCCGATAGCGGAACAACTCTAGTACAAAGGACACGCAGGAAATCAAGAAAGGCGTACTTGTTGCACGCTAAACGCTTCGCGCGAACATGCTGGTTGTAATGGGCGTGGCCTGTGGACCGGGTTACCTGAGCATCCTTACAGGTGGAGGGAAGGAACGGAGATGAGGGGAGTACTCTTCTTCTCTCTCACTTCGGCTGTCGCACATTAAATTGAAAATATGACGATTAAAGGAATAGATATTTATAATAAATAGATAGGGAGAGAGTTAGATTAGAAGTTTGATCCCACATATTGACCTACAGCCAGCAGCCATTTAGCGTAGCTTAGCATAAAGGCTGGAAGGAGGGGAAACAAGTGGGAAATCCCCGCAAGGCCGGGGTCATGTGACTGCTAGCGAGCTAACCTGTTAGCTTGTTGCCACCACCGGTTGACCACGTGGTCTGGTGAGCTAATACGAGTTTTTCAATAGACTGGACTGACTATGTGGCTTTATGAGAGTTATTACAAAACGATGTTTAAAGGGCAGATTTCATTAGGAATGGACAAACGAAAGTGAAACTGGATGGATTAAACTAGGAGTTAGCTGGGAGGCAGATTTTTCTTTCCTCCGTTAAGACAAGGCTAGCTTATGCTAAGCTAAGCTATCGACTGCTGGCTTCATATTAGTGTGCAGACAAGAGACTGGTATCAAAGCTCTACTAAGGAAGTGAATACGTATGTCGCCAAATGTCTATTTATCCTCAAACACTCCTGAATTTTCTGTTTCAGCTGTTTGTTATTTTCAGCTGTTTTAGGCGTTTCTCTCTCGTTCCCTCTCTGAGACGTCTCATCCACGCCTCTGTTGGCAGGCTGATGTCCAAACTGTCCTCTGTCAGCATCCCAGCATCCCACCTCATCCTCCGATGGGAGTACTGGCTCAGAGCCACACTCATCCAGCCGGGTTCATGTCTGTCGCTGCCACATCTAAAGACATTCGCTGCTGCACTCATACACCAACTCTGCAGTCAGCAGCCACATTTGTCAAAGCATGCAGTCAGTATTGGTATTTATGAAACATGCAGACTCTTTATGCATATACGGGTCATATATGGCCGATCACATCTCTCTGCAAGTAGAATTAACCTCGATGTCGAGACAAAAGTAGCATCCGAGAGAGATATAGACGTAAGACATCACAGACAATGAAGTTTAGATACTGGAGCATCCTGGATGTAGATGTGCAGGGAAGCTTCCCAGCATGCACCAGGGCCAATGGACTTATGGACATAATACTGTAAGTTGTAATCAGTAATTTCAAGTGACTGGGCTGATACCATGTGGGATGTTGTTCTACTTCTCCATACTGTTTATATATTGTTTTTTGTATTATTGTTCAAGCCTGTTAATACCCCACTGAAATCCTGTCCGATGTCGCGCGGTCACGGTACTGAAGCGTCACCAGACTCGACCGCCACAGAAATAAATGGAGTTCAGCTAAACCAACACACTAAATCAAGTGGCTACCGATAAAGAAATGAAGGTACAGAATGGGGACACGTAAAAAAGCAATACACAGTACTAAATACTGCTGTTCAGACTACAAACAGTAATACTACTCTGTAATCCATGGGTGTCAAACTGAAGGCCCGTGGGCCAAATTAGGCCCACCACCTCATTTTCTGTGGCCCGTGAGGGCTCGCAAAGAATACATTATGCTTATCATACAACTCTATGATGCTTTACAGCAGTACGGTGTCCTTAAACTACATGTCCCACAATGCATCTCCATGTTGTTCCAGGACGCGTCTCAGTATCAGCGGTTTCCAGCAGCGGCGCTCTAGCTGAGCGATGGAGTCGTAAAATAATCTGAATACAACCAAAATGTCCAAGAAAAGCAAAGTTGGTGCAGAGGGAAGGACAGAAAGAGGATCCATGTTAGTGGTTGATGGAGACCAGCCGGTATGTCTTCTTTACTACGAGGCAGTAAAACACTGTCACACCACTGTCATCTACCACATGATCTCAGCTGATCAGCTGCTGATCACTAACAGTTTATACGCCACAGACTGAACGTTAGATCAGAGCTCATTGATCTGTTGGACTAGAGTTCTGCCCCTCTCAACTCCCACCACAAAGTTAAGCTAAGCTAATGGAATAAACTATGTTTGATCATATTTGTGTGATGGTAAAAAAGACCTTTATTATTATTATTATTATTATTATGTTATAATAACTCATAGAAATGTGAGTGTGTGTCCACATACAGTAGTTTTGTGTCTACATGCAGATATATTGATGAACAAGCATGTGTTTTTGTTACTGAACTCATTTTTTAAATAAATAGTTCAATATTTCTGCTTTCAGAGCTAGTTATTAAACAAATTATTAATAACTAATAATAAACAAATGCAGAGGCAGTTTTGTAATATGATCAAGAGTAGATATATATTATATAGTCTTAATTATAATTCTTAATTATAACCGGCCCTTTGAGGGGAACCGTGGTGCTGATGTGGACCAGGATCAGACTGAGTCTGACCTCCCTGGTTTAATCCCTATCTAACCCACGTAATCGTGTGCCAGGACGTCCACGCTAAGGAAGCCAGCTGATGTAGCATAGAGAGCAATGAGGAGCGAGGAGGTTACTCCACTTTTACCTTACTGTTGTTGTGTAACTTACGTACTTAACTAACGCCAAGGAATGTCAAGTTACATAACAAATGTACATATTTTAACCCTTTTCCTAAACCTAAGCAGGTATTTTTGTTGCCTAAACAGGGTACAGGAGGACACAGTATGTCCCAGAGAGTCGACATCAGGCACAGCACCCCCTCAGTGTCATTCATAATCATATTCATATTTCACTTCACTATTTCAACAGTTACAGCACAACAGAAAACATTCATGGCTGAGTTGATTACGACCGAATATCATCATCACATCAGATTGTCTGAATCATGGTGGAGCCATCAGAGCTCAGCAGCTCAGTACCTCAGAGACGCATTAGGACGCAGTTACCCACGACGACAGGCTCAAAACGCACAAAGTGCACGGATAGCATAGCTGACAGAGGAGGCCCCATGAAGACCATCAGCTGGTCTCAGGTGATGCTTCCTGCAGCCAAATTTACAGCAGCACTGACTTCGACTCCTAAACCAGAGGCATCACGAGCAACGAGCAACAGGCAGAGCAGATGAAATGCAGTCACCGCTCTGGGAGAGGCTTCAGCAAAGCTACCTTTCTGTCATGTGACGACGGACTAGCTTCGGGCCGGCGGACTAGCTTCGGGCCGGCGGACTAGCTTCGGGCCGGCGGACTAGCTTCGGGCCGGCGGGACGAAGAGGACTCGCCGCCGTGGTTTGAACTTCAGAACACATCCAGCTGTTAGGTTGGCGGCTCAGCTGTTTATGCAGCAAGATTCAAGAAAGTCTAAAACACTACAAAATGAAATATATTTCCTCCTCCAGACAGAACCAATGCTAATTAAAACTATTAATGGATCAAGCAAATAACTTTTCACTGCTTACACTGTGTGAGAAAAGAAAACGTCATCCCTTTTAATTAATTGATATATAACAAGCCACTGTG
This sequence comes from Pterois miles, assembly GCA_947000775.1. Taxonomy (NCBI): domain Eukaryota; kingdom Metazoa; phylum Chordata; class Actinopteri; order Perciformes; family Scorpaenidae; genus Pterois; species Pterois miles. The sequence continues at coordinate 4,186,870 of CAMQGK010000048.1, read as the reverse complement.
CCAACTACTGCATCAACAGCTAATTTCATACGGGAATAATTAGATTCTCAGACGGTCCATTTCTCATTGTCCCTCAGCGCTTCTGCACTGACGGTGTAGAGGCAGGGCCCACAGCCTGGGGAGGTCTACTTGGGGGGGGAGGTCTACCTGGGGAGGGAGGTCTACCTGGGGAGGTCCACCTGGGGAGGGAGGCCTACCTGGGGAGGGAGGTCTACCTGGGGAGGCCAGTCTGGGAAGGGAGGCCTACCTTGGGAGGGAGGCCTACCTGGGTAGGTGTACCCGGGGAGGGAGGTCTACCTGGGGAGGGAGGTCTATCTGAGGAGGTCTACCTAAGGAGGCCTACCTGGGGAGGGAGGTCTATCTGAGGAGGTCTACCTAAGGAGGCCTACCTGGGGAGGGAGGCCTACCTGGGTAGGTGTACCCGGGGAGGGAGGTCTACCTGGGGAGGGAGGTCTATCTGAGGAGGTCTACCTGGGGAGGTCCACCTGGGGAGGGAGGCCTACCTGGGGAGGGAGGTCTACCTGGGGAGGCCAGTCTGGGAAGGGAGGCCTACCTGGGGAGGGAGGCCTACCTGGGTAGGTGTACCCGGGGAGGGAGGTCTACCTGGGGAGGGAGGTCTACCTGAGGAGGCCAGTCTGGGAAGGGAGGCCTACCTGAGGAGGGAGGCCTACCTGGGTAGGTGTACCCGGGGAGGGAGGTCTACCTGGGGAGGGAGGTCTATCTGAGGAGGTCTACCTGGGGAGGTCCACCTGGGGAGGGAGGTCCACCTTGGGAGGTCTACCTGGGGAGGCCTACCTGGGGAGGCCTACCTGGGGAGGGAGGTCTATCTAGGGAGGTGTACCTGGGGAGGGAGGTCTACCTGGGGAGGTCTACATGGGGAGGGAGGCCTACCTGGGTAGGTGTACCCGGGCTGCATGTTGCTGGCACAATGGGAGCTGGCACACGGCCCAGACGCTGCATGTCAACTGTAATCCTCATTATGCAAATGAACTCACACCAAGTTAGGAGCAGTCACGGCAGGTTAGATGGGAGACAGACAGAGGAGGGAGGACAGAGAGGAGGGAGGACAGAGAGGAGGGAGGACAGACAGAGGAGGGAGGACAGAGAGGAGGGAGGACAGAGAGGAGGGAGGACAGACAGAGGAGGGAGGACAGAGAGGAGGGAGGACAGACAGAGGAGGGAGGACAGAGAGGAGGGAGGACAGAGAGGGAGGGAGGACAGACAGAGGAGGGAGGACAGAGAGGAGGGAGGACAGAGAGAGGGAGGGAGGACAGACAGAGGAGGGAGGACAGAGAGAGGAGGGAGGACAGAGAGGGAGGGAGGACAGACAGAGGAGGGAGGACAGAGAGGAGGGAGGACAGACAGAGGAGGGAGGACAGAGAGGAGGGAGGACAGACAGAGGAGGGAGGACAGAGAGGAGGGAGGACAGAGAGGAGGGAGGACAGACAGAGGAGGGAGGACAGAGAGGAGGGAGGACAGAGAGAGGAGGGAGGACAGAGAGAGGAGGGAGGACAGACAGAGGAGGGAGGACAGAGAGAGGAGGGAGGACAGAGAGGAGGGAGGACAGACAGAGGAGGGAGGACAGAGAGGAGGGAGGACAGACAGAGGAGGGAGGACAGAGAGGAGGGAGGACAGAGAGAGGAGGGAGGACAGAGAGAGGAGGGAGGACAGACAGAGGAGGGAGGACAGAGAGAGGAGGGAGGACAGAGAGGAGGGAGGACAGACAGAGGAGGGAGGACAGAGAGGAGGGAGGACAGACAGAGGAGGGAGGACAGAGAGGAGGGAGGACAGACAGAGGAGGGAGGACAGAGAGGAGGGAGGACAGAGAGGAGGGAGGACAGACAGAGGAGGGAGGACAGAGAGGAGGGAGGACAGACAGAGGAGGGAGGACAGACAGGAGGGAGGACAGAGAGAGGAGGGAGGACAGACAGAGGAGGGAGGACAGACAGAGGAGGGAGGACAGAGAGAGGAGGGAGGACAGAGAGAGGAGGGAGGACAGAGAGGAGGGAGGACAGACAGAGGAGGGAGGACAGAGAGGAGGGAGGACAGACAGAGGAGGGAGGACAGAGAGAGGAGGGAGGACAGACAGAGGAGGGAGGACAGAGAGAGGAGGGAGGACAGAGAGAGGAGGGAGGACAGACAGAGGAGGGAGGACAGAGAGAGGAGGGAGGACAGAGAGAGGAGGGAGGACAGAGAGGAGGGAGGACAGAGAGGAGGGAGGACAGAGAGGAGGGAGGACAGACAGAGGAGGGAGGACAGACAGAGGAGGGAGGACAGAGAGAGGAGGGAGGACAGAGAGAGGAGGGAGGACAGAGAGGAGGGAGGACAGACAGAGGAGGGAGGACAGAGAGGAGGGAGGACAGACAGAGGAGGGAGGACAGAGAGGAGGGAGGACAGACAGAGAAGGGAGGACAGAGAGGAGGGAGGACAGAGAGGAGGGAGGACAGAGAGGAGGGAGGACAGACAGAGGAGGGAGGACAGAGAGAGGAGGGAGGACAGAGAGGAGGGAGGACAGACAGAGGAGGGAGGACAGAGAGGAGGGAGGACAGAGAGGAGGGAGGACAGAGAGGAGGGAGGACAGACAGAGGAGGGAGGACAGAGAGAGAGAGGGAGGACAGAGAGAGGAGGGAGGACAGAGAGGAGGGAGGACAGACAGAGGAGGGAGGACAGAGAGGAGGGAGGACAGACAGAGGAGGGAGGACAGAGAGGAGGGAGGACAGACAGAGAAGGGAGGACAGAGAGGAGGGAGGACAGAGAGGAGGGAGGACAGAGAGGAGGGAGGACAGAGAGAGGAGGGAGGACAGAGAGGGAGGGAGGACAGACAGAGAAGGGAGGACAGAGAGGAGGGAGGACAGACAGAGGAGGGAGGACAGAGAGAGGGAGGGAGGACAGAGAGGAGGGAGGACAGACAGAGGAGGGAGGACAGACAGAGGAGGGAGGACAGAGAGGAGGGAGGACAGACAGAGGAGGGAGGACAGAGAGGAGGGAGGACAGACAGAGGAGGGAGGACAGAGAGGAGGGAGGACAGACAGAGAAGGGAGGACAGAGAGGAGGGAGGACAGACAGAGGAGGGAGGACAGAGAGGAAGGAGGACAGACAGAGGAAGGAGGACAGACAGAGGAGGGAGGACAGCTGAGTGAGGGAACACTGCCGCGAGGATGGAGGGAGACTGGACAGGAGCGGGACTGGCCCTGGACACCGGGTGGCTCTGGAGACAGAATAAAGACTGTCTGCCAGCGGTTCGCAGCAGCATCCAGATGTTGGACGCAGCAGATGGCAGCGGCTCGTCCAGAAAAGACGCATCTCACTAAACAGCTGGATGGATTCACCCTGCAACCTCAAAATCCCCGAATCTGCACCAAAACCACGGAAGCTTTGCTGCTCCAACTCCACTGACTCAACCCGGATCCTGCGCAGCGGACCTGATCCACCAGAGATCACCAGGGAAACTTGTCCAGGACTACTCACCAGCCGGACGGACGGTCCGCGTGGATGTGGCGTGTTTCCTCGTGATATTTGTAGTGGTGCCTGTTGTTGTCTCTGCTCTGACCGAACGTCCGCGCTGCGGGACCAACACCGGATCCTCTGATCTTAATAGGAATGAACACGTTTCTAGCGAAGCCGGATCCTCGTCCACCATTTTATTGTGTCACTCAACTTCTGCGTCTCCAGACCTGTCCACGGCCACGGGGGTTCTAACAGCAGCTCCGCGGCGCCCAGCAGCAGCAGCAGCAGCAGCCCGGCCATCGGGACACATGTGCGCGGAGCGAAGGTGGAGCAGGCTGCATCCTGCACCGCCCTTCCGAACCTCAAGTCTACCTCGCAGCTCCAGAGAGTCCGCAGGAGCTCCGGCGCGTCTTTGGCGGCTTGGACCGAGGCGCAGAGCAGCGCAAAGTTTGGAGGCAGCAGTCCTTACCTGAGTGTCCGGCGGCGGCTGGACGGCAGCCCGTCAGCGGCGCGCTGCGTGGACGCGGCCGGTGGCGGCAGGGACACGGCGGAGATGTGGCTCCGCTCGATCCTGTTCAGAGACCGAGTCCAGAGAGACCGACAGCTCCCCTCTACCGTCCTCCCACCGCTGAGTCAGGAGCTCTCCCCCTCCTGCTCCTCCTCCATCCCTCTCCTCCCTCCCTCCTCAGTCATCAGAGAGCATTCCTGTAATCCCAGCTGCCCCCCCCCCCCACCAGCCCGAGTCTTCACCGCCCCTTTAACTCGAACCAGAACACGTACCGGTGCTGCTTGTTCCACGTCACCAGGTTACCAGGTAACTCCGGACTCACCTGACGGAGGGATGCTGCCTCCCGACGGAGCCGCGGTCTGCTGCCCTCATGTGGCCATGATGTTATTACATGATGTTAGCCAGATGTTATTACATGGTGATTACATGATGTTATGGTAACACTATCATGTATTCAGTGGTCTCATTAGATGTTATTACATGTTATTACATGATGTTATTACATGATGTTATTACATGATGTTATTACGTGATGTTACTACATGATGTTATTACATGATGTTAGGATTACTACGTGATGTATTAATGTTATTTACATGATGTACTACATGATGTTATTACATGATGTTAATACATGATTACTACATGATGTTATTACATGATGTTACTACATGATGTTATTACATGATGTTATTACATGTTATTACATGATGTTATTACATGATGTTATTACATGATGTTATTACATGATGTTATTACATGATGTTAATACATGATGTTATTACATGTTATTACATGATGTTATTAATTTTTTATGTTTTTTGATGTTTTTACGTGTTTTTATTCGTGTTGTTTTTTCATGATGTTTTTCGTGATGTTTTTACATGATGTTATTAATGTTATTACATGATGTTATTACATGATGTTAATACATGATGTCATTACATGATGTTACTACATGATGTTATTACATGTTATTACATGATGTGACTACATGATGTTATTACATGATGTTATTACATGATGTTATTACGTGATGTTACTACGTGATGTTATTACATGATGTTATTACGTGATGTTATTACATGATGTTACTACATGATGTTACTACATGATGTTATTACGTGATGTTATTACGTGATGTTATTACATGATGTTATTACATGATGTTACTACGTGATGTTATTACGTGATGTTACTACATGATGTTCTTCCGTGATGTTATTACACAATGTTACTACACGATGTTATTACATGATGTTATTACATGATGTTACTACGTGATGTTATTATGTGATGTTACTACATGATGTTATTCCGTGATGTTATTACACAATGTTACTACACAATGTTACTACATGATGTTATGACATGATGTTATTACATGATGTTACGATATGATGTTACTGGTGGAGATCCATCGCTCTGTAATATTAATAAGTAATATTTAATATTATAAGTAATATTTAATATTACAGAACGATGGAGATCCATCAGTCTGTAATATTAATAAGTAATATTTAATATTATAAGTAATATTTAATATTGCAGAGGGATGGAGATCCATCAGTCTGTAATATTAGTAAGTAATATTTAATATTATAAGTAATATTAATAAGTAATATAATAAGTAATATATAATATTATAAGTAATATTTAATATTACAGAGCGATGGAGATCCATCAGTCTGTAATATTAATAAGTAATATTTAATATTATAAGTAATATTAATAAGTAATATTTAATATTACAGAACGATGGAGATCCATCAGTCTGTAATATTAATAAGTAATATTTAATATTATAAGTAATATTAATAAGTAATATTAAATATTGCAGAGCGATGGAGATCCATCAGTCTGTAATATTAATAAGTAATATTTAATATTATAAGTAATATTAATAAGTAATATTAAATATTGCAGAGTGATGGAGATCCATCAGTCTGTAATATTAATAAGTAATATTTAATATTATAAGTAATATTAATAAGTAATATTAAATATTGCAGAGTGATGGAGATCCATCAGTCTTAATATTAATAAGTAATATTTAATATTATAAGTAATATTAATAAGTAATATTAAATATTGCAGAGCGATGGAGATCCATCAGTCTGTAATATTAATAAGTAATATTTAATATTATAAGTAATATTTAATATTACAGAGGGATGGAGATCCATCAGCCTGTAATATTAATAAGTAATATTTAATATTATAAGTAATATTTAATATTACAGAGGGATGGAGATCCATCAGCCTGTAATATTAATAAGTAATATTTAATATTATAAGTAATATTTAATATTACAGAGCGATGGAGATCCATCAGTCTGTAATATTAATAAGTAATATTTAATATTATAAGTAATATTAATAAGTAATATTTAATATTACAGAACGATGGAGATCCATCAGTCTGTAATATTAATAAGTAATATTTAATATTATAAGTAATATTTAATATTACAGAGCGATGGAGATCCATCAGTCTGTAATATTAATAAGTAATATTTAATATTATAAGTAATATTTAATATTGCAGAGCGATGGAGATCCATCAGTCTGTAATATTAATAAGTAATATTTAATATTATAAGTAATATTTAATATTGCAGAGCGATGGAGATCCATCAGTCTGTAATATTAATAAGTAATATTTAATATTATAAGTAATATTAATAAGTAATATTAAATATTGCAGAGCGATGGAGATCCATCAGTCTGTAATATTAATAAGTAATATTTAATATTATAAGTAATACTTAATATTATATCCATCAGTTTAATATTAATAAGTAATATTAAATATTGCAGAGTGATGGAGATCCATCAGTCTGTAATATTAATAAGTAATATTTAATATTATAAGTAATATTAATAAGTAATATTTAATATTATAAGTAATATTAATAAGTAATATTAAATATTACAGAGCGATGGAGATCCATCAGTCTTAATATTAATAAGTAATATTTAATATTATAAGTAATATTTAATATTGCAGAGCGATGGAGATCCATCAGTCTGTAATATTAATAAGTAATATTTAATATTATAAGTAATATTAATAAGTAATATTAAATATTGCAGAGCATTTTTATAGTAATATTAATATTGCAAGCGATGGAGATCCATCAGTCTGTAATATTAATAAGCAATATTTAATATTATAAGTAATACTTAATATTATAAGTAATATTAATAAGTAATATTAAATATTGCAGAGCGATGGAGATCCATCAGTCTGTAATATTAATAAGTAATATTTAATATTATAAGTAATATTAATAAGTAATATTTAATATTATAAGTAATATTAATAAGTAATATTTAATATTATAAGTAATATTAATAAGTAATATTTAATATTATAAGTAATACTAATAAGTAATATTTAATATTATAAGTAATATTAATAAGTAATATTAAATATTGCAGAGCGATGGAGATCCATCAGTCTTAATATTAATAAGTAATATTTAATATTATAAGTAATATTAATAAGTAATATTTAATATTATAAGTAATATTAATAATAAGTAATATTAAAAGTAATATTATATTGCAGAGCGATGGAATATCAGTCTGTAACATTAATAAGTAATATTTAATATTATAAGTAATATTAATAAGTAATATTAAATATTGCAGAGCGATGGAGATCCATCAGTCTGTAATATTAATAAGTAATATTTAATATTTAAGTAATATTAATAAGAATATTAAATATTGCAGAGCGATGGAGATCCATCAGTCTTAATATTAATAAGTAATATTTAATATTATAAGTAATATTAATAAGTAATATTTAATATTGCAGAGCGATGGAGATCCATCAGTCTTAATATTAATAAGTAATATTAAATATTGCAGAGCGATGGAGATCCATCAGTCTTAATATTAATAAGTAATATTAAATATTGCAGAGCGATGGAGATCCATCAGTCTGTAATAAAAAAATATCAGGCGATGGAGATCCATCAGTCTGAGCAGCTCCAGGTAGCTGCAGGATGCTGATCAATGTGCCTGTGATGAATATTTGCTTCTGAGTATTTCAGCCCGTTTTCATGTTCATGATAACATGGAGTCACACCAAGTCGTGTACTCACCGACCTCTGCTCTTTCTTTAATTAAATCCCAGTGGACCTGACCCAGTCTCTCTCTCACACACACAATAATTGATCAACAACCTATCAACCATCTATACGTGTGCTGTGCTGCAGATGGCTCCATAAGCATTTTGCCCTATTGATCGTACCGTGACATTGTTCATGGTGTCGGAGCAGAGACGGACCGATCAGCTGCTTGTTACCAGCCTGCAGATCATCGAGAAGAAACACAGTATTTCTGGCTTTTAGATGCTCGGACTGAGGCCCTTTAAATGCACCACGGCCTGGTACCTTCAACGTGACAGTAGACGTCATACTCGCATCATTTCAGATACTTCGTCTTGTAGTACAACCTCACATTATAAATCAGGAGGAACACAGACTGTATGAAGAGCTGATACAGATATTTTATTTGACCAGTAGATTCACCTGCATGATAAAAGCTACTTATATATATATATATATATATATATATATATATATATATATATATATATATATATATATATATATATAAAAGTTACTGTCTTTACTGTTCTTTAGATTATTGACACTATTTGCATTCAGCCGTCTCTAAACTTTGACCTGAGAAAACAGGAATTAAAACTTTCCCTGAAAACCTAATAATTAAATCACAAATCCTTAAAAGCAAAGTAAGAGGTAACCATGAAATACAAGTATTAACTTCCACCCAAATCCAACTTATCCAGTGTGTCAAACTATTAAAACAAATCCCAAACCTTGGCACTCGTCACTCACCATCACGGGTATGGATTACACTTCTGTTATGAATCTGATCATTTCTGATTCTAACCAGTAATACAGTCACATTACACTATGTTAGTATCTGGAGTCCTCTTTCTAATGCGGTGCGCTTTGAGGTATTACCCTTTAGTATTCAAGTATTACTCTGGTTGTGAGTGGATGTGAACAGCACAGACGATGGCTAACGGGGGAGGAGGACAGCTGAAGGGTTTCATCAGACCCGGTTCTGCTGCCTCACACTAATTTCAGACAGTCAGGGCGATTATCCTGCGCCGTGATCAGACACGTCTCGGCCACTTTAGTGCTTAATCGAGACAAAGCCTGTTTCTGTGGAGGCTGACCTGAGGACAGCAGACAGCAGTCTATCTGGGAGACGCCGACGTCCTTCAACTGCTCCCCAGCAGACTGAGATGACTCTGAGTCCTCCTCATCATCCATTTATCTTCATCATTTATTCCTGTAACGCTCCTCCAGTCCTTCAAGAAGCCGTCAACCGTTGTGTTCAACCACCGAACGGGGCACCCGGCTGAACCGGGTCCTAGCCTGCCCCCTGCTGGACGTTCCTCTCATAGTTCTCCAGGCAGATGTGGACTCGCTCCGTGAAGTAGTCTGGTTGGGAAATGGCCCGGAGGAGGTCGGTCTGGACCAGGGTGATGTCGTAGAGCTCAGAGGTGGAGGCTGTACGAGTCTCAGCACCACCTGGGTCCAAGAAAACCTGAGACGCACCCACATACACATAGGTAGACATGTACACATATATACATATATATACATATAAATATGTATATAAATGTGTATATACATATATACATGTCCATATATATGTGTATACATATCCATATATACACATATATATGGATATGTATATACATATATATACATATCCATATATATATGTATATACACATATCCATATATATGTGTATATACACATATATATACACATATATATATATGTGTATATACACATATATATATGTGTATATACACATATATATATGTGTATATACACATATATACACGTGTATATACACATATATATATGTGTATATACACATATATATATGTGTATATATACATAAACATATATACATTCCACCCTGCAATGTGAATGTTTACTTGTTGTGTGCAATAAAAACATGAAATCATATCATTTTTGTGCAGTTTAAGCAGACTGGTTGTCATTTTATGACCAATTTATGCAGAAATCCAAGTAATCCCATCTTGCAACTGTGTGAGTTTCATTTCTAAATGTATTCATATAACACTTATTAATAGGATTTAACTGCTATTAATAAGCATGGTTAATATTTGCTGATAAGCAGACATGCTCTGTGTTCAGGTAACAGACACGAACCTCTAGAACATAAAGCTGCACGTTAACATCTGAACTGTTAACATTTTCCCACAAAACAGAAATTAATTAATGCCGAATTAAAATGAGAGAGAGAGAGAGAGAGAGGGTGGGCGATCAGAGAGCTTTCACTTCTTCCAGACCAGCTGCAGCTGTAGCTCAGTACTAACACAGTACTAACACAGCTGTAGCTCAGTACTAACACAGTACTAACACAGCTGTAGCTCAGTACTAACACAGCTGTAGCTCAGTACTAACACAGTACTAACACAGCTGTAGCTCAGTACTAACACAGTACTAACACAGCTGTAGCTCAGTACTAACACAGTACTAACACAGCTGTAGCTCAGTACTAACACAGTACTAACACAGCTGTAGCTCAGTACTAACACAGTACTAACACAGCTGTAGCTCAGTACTAACACAGTACTAACACAGCTGTAGCTCAGTACTAACACAGTACTAACACAGCTGTAGCTCAGTACTAACACAGTACTAACACAGCTGTAGCTCAGTACTAACACAGTACTAACACAGCTGTAGCTCACAGCTGTACTAACACAGTACTAACACAGCTGTAGCTCAGTACTAACACAGTACTAACACAGCTGTAGCTCAGTACTAACACAGTACTAACACAGCTGTAGCTCAGTACTAACACAGCTGTAGCTCAGTACTAACACAGTACTAACACAGCTGTAGCTCAGTACTAACACAGTACTAACACAGCTGTAGCTCAGTACTAACACAGCTGTAGCTCAGTACTAACACAGTACTAACACAGCTGTAGCTCAGTACTAACACAGTACTAACACAGCTGTAGCTCAGTACTAACACAGTACTAACACAGCTGTAGCTCAGTACTAACACAGTACTAACACAGCTGTAGCTCAGTACTAACACAGTACTAACACAGCTGTAGCTCAGTACTAACACAGTACTAACACAGCTGTAGCTCAGTACTAACACAGCTGTAGCTCAGTACTAACACAGTACTAACACAGCTGTAGCTCAGTACTAACACAGTACTAACACAGCTGTAGCTCAGTACTAACACAGCTGTAGCTCAGTACTAACACAGCTGTAGCTCAGTACTAACACAGCTGTAGCTCAGTACTAACACAGTACTAACACAGCTGTAGCTCAGTACTAACACAGTACTAACACAGCTGTAGCTCAGTACTAACACAGTACTAACACAGTACCAACACAGCTGTAGCTCAGTACTAACACAGCTGTAGCTCAGTACTAACACAGTACTAACACAGCTGTAGCTCAGTACTAACACAGTACTAACACAGCTGTAGCTCAGTACTAACACAGCTGTAGCTCAGTACTAACACAGTACTAACACAGCTGTAGCTCAGTACTAACATAGTACTAACACAGCTGTAGCTCAGTACTAACATAGTACTAACACAGCTGTAGCTCAGTACTAACACAGTACTAACACAGCTGTAGCTCAGTACTAACACAGCTGTAGCTCAGTACTAACACAGCTGTAGCTCAGTACTAACACAGTACTAACACAGCTGTAGCTCAGTACTAACACAGTACTAACACAGCTGTAGCTCAGTACTAACACAGCTGTAGCTCAGTACTAACACAGTACTAACACAGCTGTAGCTCAGTACTAACACAGCTGTAGCTCAGTACTAACACAGTACTAACACAGCTGTAGCTCAGTACTAACACAGTACTAACACAGCTGTAGCTCAGTACTAACACAGCTGTAGCTCAGTACTAACACAGTACTAACACAGCTGTAGCTCAGTACTAACACAGTACTAACACAGCTGTAGCTCAGTACTAACACAGTAGCAACACAGCAGTAACTCAGTACTAACACAGCTGTAGCTCAGTACTAACACAGCTGTAGCTCAGTACTAACACAGTACTAACACAGCTGTAGCTCAGTACTAACACAGTACTAACACAGCTGTAGCTCAGTACTAACACAGTACTAACACAGCTGTAGCTCAGTACTAACACAGCTGTAGCTCAGTACTAACACAGTACTAACACAGCTGTAGCTCAGTACTAACACAGTACTAACACAGCTGTAGCTCAGTACTAACACAGTACTAACACAGCTACAACACAGCTGTAGCTCAGTACTAACACAGTACTAACACAGCTGTAGCTCAGTACTAACACAGCTGTAGCTCAGTACTAACACAGCTGTAGCTCAGTACTAACACAGCTGTAGCTCAGTACTAACACAGTACTAACACAGCTGTAGCTCAGTACTAACACAGTACTAACACAGCTGTAGCTCAGTACTAACACAGTACTAACACAGCTGTAGCTCAGTACTAACACAGTACTAACACAGCTGTAGCTCAGTACTAACACAGCTGTAGCTCAGTACTAACACAGCTGTAGCTCAGTACTAACAAAGTACTAACACAGCTGTAGCTCAGTACTAACACAGTACTAACACAGCTGTAGCTCAGTACTAACACAGCTGTAGCTCAGTACTAACACAGCTGTAGCTCAGTACTAACACAGCTGTAGCTCAGTACAAACACAGTACTAACACAGCTGTAGCTCAGTACAAACACAGTACTAACACAGCTGTAGCTCAGTACTAACACAGCTGTAGCTCAGTACTAACACAGTACTAACACAGCTGTAGCTCAGTACTAACACAGCTGTAGCTCAGTACTAACACAGCTGTAGCTCAGTACTAACACAGTACTAACACAGCTGTAGCTCAGTACTAACACAGCTGTAGCTCAGTACTAACACAGCTGTAGCTCAGTACTAACACAGCTGTAGCTCAGTACTAACACAGCTGTAGCTCAGTACTAACACAGTACTAACACAGCTGTAGCTCAGTACTAACACAGCTGTAGCTCAGTACTAACACAGTACTAACACAGCTGTAGCTCAGTACTAACACAGTACTAACACAGCTGTAGCTCAGTACTAACACAGCTGTAGCTCAGTACTAACACAGCTGTAGCTCAGTACTAACACAGTACTAACACAGCTGTAGCTCAGTACTAACACAGCTGTAGCTCAGTACTAACACAGCTGTAGCTCAGTACTAACACAGCTGTAGCTCAGTACTAACACAGTACTAACACAGCTGTAGCTCAGTACTAACACAGCTGTAGCTCAGTACTAACACAGCTGTAGCTCAGTACTAACACAGCTGTAGCTCAGTACTAACACAGTACTAACACAGCTGTAGCTCAGTACTAACACAGTACTAACACAGCTGTAGCTCAGTACTAACACAGTACTAACACAGCTGTAGCTCAGTACTAACACAGCTGTAGCTCAGTACTAACACAGCTGTAGCTCAGTACTAACACAGTACTAACACAGCTGTAGCTCAGTACTAACACAGTACTAACACAGCTGTAGCTCAGTACTAACACAGCTGTAGCTCAGTACTAACACAGCTGTAGCTCAGTACTAACACAGCTGTAGCTCAGTACTAACACAGTATTAACACAGCTGTAGCTCAGTACTAACACAGCTGTAGCTCAGTACTAACACAGCTGTAGCTCAGTACTAACACAGCTGTAGCTCAGTACTAACACAGCTGTAGCTCAGTACTAACACAGCTGTAGCTCAGTACTAACACAGCTGTAGCTCAGTACTAACACAGCTGTAGCTCAGTACTAACACAGCTACTAACACAGCTGTAGCTCAGTACTAACACAGCTGTAGCTCAGTACTAACACAGCTGTAGCTCAGTACTAACACAGCTGTACTCAGTACTAACACAGTACTAACACAGCTGTAGCTCAGTACTAACACAGCTGTAGCTCAGTACTAACACAGCTGTAGCTCATACTAACACAGCTTAACTCAGTAAAAATACTAACACAGCTGTAGCTCAGTACTAACACAGTACTAACACAGCTGTAGCTCAGTACTAACACAGCTGTAGCTCAGTACTAACACAGCTGTAGCTCAGTACTAACACAGTACTAACACAGCTGTAGCTCAGTACTAACACAGTACTAACACAGCTGTAGCTCAGTACTAACACAGTACTAACACAGCTGTAGCTCAGTACTAACACAGTACTAACACAGCTGTAGCTCAGTACTAACACAGTACTAACACAGCTGTAGCTCAGTACTAACACAGTACTAACACAGCTGTAGCTCAGTACTAACACAGCTGTAGCTCAGTACTAACACAGCTGTAACTCAGTACTA
>CAMQGK010000048.1:4027500-4167500 GCA_947000775.1 Pterois miles | reverse complement strand
CGTTGTCAGCCAACGACTGATTCACAAGCAAACGACAGAAAACGCCAAGTGTCTAAAAGCTGCACCTGAAATTTCTCAGATGTATTATAATTATGAGCTGCATGATGGCCGACACAAACAGTCGCCTCCATAACTACTGAACCAATGAGACTTTATTTAAGGTAAGATAAGATTAACCTTATCTTACCTTAAATAAAGTCTCATTTGTTCAGTAGTTATTTCTTCTGATCAATGAAAACAGATCAATCAGAGACCAGAGATCAGTGTTTCAGCTTCTGTTTCAGGTATTTCCATCTAGATCTGATCCACCACTCAGCAGATAGCACCGTTGGTTTGAACCCAGTTTTCTACTGAGCTAAATTATTGATCATGTGACTGACAGGTGTGTCCTGTTACATTGATTATTCATCAATAAATAGAGCTGAATGTCTCCTCTCAGTTTCAGCTTTGGGTTTTTCCTGTTCAGACTGATTTCTAGTTAAAAGGTGAAACCAACATGAAGACCAGAGAGCTGTCTCTGGGAGAAAAGCTGAGAGAAGATGGAAATCAATCAGAGCCATTGATCCGACGTCAGCCATAGCCGGTACAACCATCTGGACCGTCCTGAAGAAGAAAGAAACCACCGGTGTACCGAGCAACAGACGGAGAACCAGTAGACCGAGGAAACATCAGCAGCTGATGACAGAAACACTGTGAGAGCTGTAAAGAAAAACCCTAAAACAGCCGTCAGGGACGTCAGCAACAACCTCCAGAGGGAGGAGAGAAGGAATCCCAATCCACCGTTCACAGAGGACTTCAGGACCTAAAGGACAGAGACTCCACCAGGAGAGGACAACCACTCATTAGCAATAAGAAGAGGAAGGACAGACTGGAACCAGACTACAAGGACAGAGACTCCACCAGGAGAGGACAACCACTCATTATCAATAAGAAGAGGAAGGACAGACTGGAACCAGACTACAAGGACAGAGGCTCCACCAGGAGAGGACAACCACTCATTATCAATAAGAAGAGGAAGGACAGACTGGAACCAGACTACAAGGACAGAGACTCCACCAGGAGAGGACAACCACTCATTAGCAATAAGAAGAGGAAGGACAGACTGGAACCAGACTACAAGGACAGAGGCTCCACCAGGAGAGGACAACCACTCATTAGCAATAAGAAGAGGAAGGACAGACTGGAACCAGACTACAGATCATCTTCATTGATGATGGATCACATGATGGCAGCAGCTACATGAACTCAGAGGTCTACAGAAACATTTAGTCTGACAGTTTAAGAGAGATGAACCAAACTGACTGAAAGAGGCTGTGGTGAAAGACCAGAAAAGCACCACAGAAGAAGAGTTTGGTGATGTCAGAGGGTCGCAGGCTTGATGCAGTTATTACAGCTAAATATGAAGTATTATTGACTGTAATCTATCTGAAGTCTATCTGATCCTGGACTGTGGATCACCGTAAAATGTGGAGTTCTATCTGCTGAGTGGTGGATCAGATCTAGATGGAAATATCTGAATAGAAGCTGAAACACTGATCTCTGGTCTCAGATTGATCTGGTGGTGTTTTCATTGATCAGCAGAAATACAGGAGTCGGCCTCTCTGGTCCAGCAGTTATGGAGGCGACACATTTATTACATTTCTTCACATCAGCTGAGTGAAAACTGTCTGAGGATGAAAGATGAGCTCATGCAGGAAACAGGAGTTTAAACTGGAAAGGTAAGTTCAGGGTTAACAACACCACAATCCTCAAAGTCAGGAGAAATATAATCCAAAATCAGGAATAATCAATCACTACAAGCATACTGAGTAATAGTGGAAATATTATCTAATATTATATATTATAATAAAGTACTATTTAAGCCATCTGTGTTATTTATGGGGCACTTCCTTCTTGCCGGGTGCTGCTGTTTACTGCATTGTATACCACGTAATCAAGGTTCTCCTTTCTCTGATGCTTGCCTTAGTGCCCTCGGGCCAGCGGAGCAGATCCAGATGCTCATCCAGAATCCTGCGGAAACGCCGCCCTGCAGCAGAGGTGAAACCCGGAGTCCGTCCAAATCGAGAGTAGTAACTGACCGCTTCCTCGCAGGGCGGGAACAGGGAGGTGGAGTCACTCAGCCACTCCCACCTTCCTGCACAGGGACGAGGACAACGGGGTTACTGTGAGGAGATCCTGCTGTCTGCCCAGGAAACCCGGCCGGTCCATCGGTACCAGCCTGCTGGGTTAGCTGGTCATGAAGAACCCCTCCCACCCCCTCTATGACCAACTGGTCCAGATGAGGAGTCCATTCAGCCAGAGACCGATCCCCCCTCGGCCCACTACAAACCGTCTGGGTCGGTCCTTTCTGTTGGTGGCCCTCAGGCTCCAGAACCAAGGTCTGAACCAGAACCAAGGTCTGAACCAGAACCAAGGTGTGAACCAGAACCAGAACCAAGGTCTGAACCAGAACCAAGGACTGAACCAGAACCAACGAGAACCAAGGTCTGAACCAGAACCAGGGTCTGAACCAGAACCAAGGTGTGAACCAGAACCAAGGTCTGAACCAGAACCAAGGTGTGAACCAGAACCAAGGCCTGACCCAGAACCAAGGTGTGAACCAGAACCAGAACCAAGGCCTGACCCAGAACCAAGGTGTGAATCAGAACCAAGGTCTGAACCAGAACCAATGTCTGACCCCCATGTGACTCTGATCATCTGCTCTGTATTTATTCCAAATGTATATAATTATATATAATTATATAATTACATATAATATATGCTGTGCATATAATTATATGTAATTATATGTAATTATATAATTATATAATTATATAATTATATATATATGTTAATTATATAATTACATGTAATTATATAATTATATGTAATTATATAATTATATGTAATTATATATTACATTATATATTTTTATTTTTAATTTTTATCATCTTCTGCACTTTACTGATTACAGTATTTATTTTATTGTCAGTTTCTTCATTGATCCTTCTCTTTACTTTTTACTGAGTTTATCTGTACTGTTGTTGATGCTGCTATGACCCCGAATTTCCCTCCAGGGATTAATAAAGGTTCATCTTATCTTATCTTATCTTAACAATGAGTTGGCTAACTGAGCAAACCCACAGTCCACAGTCCACAGTACAGAGTCCACAGTCCACAGTCCAAGAGTCCACAGTCCACAGTACAGAGTCCACAGTCCACAGTCCAGAGTCCAGAGTCCACAGTCCACAGTCCACAGTACAGAGTACAGAGTCCACAGTCCAGAGTCCAGAGTCCACAGTCCAGAGTCCACAGTACAGAGTCCACAGTCCACAGTCCACAGTACAGAGTCCACAGTCCACAGTCCAGAGTCCACAGTCCACAGTACAGAGTCCACAGTCCACAGTCCAAGAAGTCCACAGTCCACAGTACAGAGTCCACAGTCCACAGTCCACACCAGAGTCCACAGTACAGAGTCCACAGTCCACAGTCCACAGTAAAGAGTCCACAGTACAGAGTCCAGAGTCCACAGTACAGAGTCCACAGTCCACAGTACAGAGTCCACAGTCCACAGTCCACAGTACAGAGTCCACAGTCCACAGTACAGACCACAAAATCCACAATCCAAATCCAATAAATAAAAAGTCCAGAGTCCAGAGTCCACAGTACAGAGTCCAGAGTCCACAGTCCAGAGTCCAGAGTCCACAGTACAGAGTCCACAGTACAGAGTCCACAGTACAGAGTCCAGAGTCCAGAGTCCACAGTACAGAGTCCAGAGTCCACAGTCCAGAGTCCACAGTACAGAGTCCACAGTCCACAGTAAACAGAGTCCAGAGTCCAGAGTCCACAGTACAGAGTCCAGAGTCCACAGTCCAGAGTCCACAACAGAGTCCACAGTCCACAGTACAGAGTCCAGAGTCCAGAGTCCACAGTACAGAGTCCAGAGTCCAAGAGTCCAGAGTCCAGAGTACACAGTACAGAGTCCACAGTCCAACCAGTCCACAGTCCACAGACCAGTTTACCTCGTGAGCTCGTCTTTCCCCAGGTGACCGTGGACAGGAAGCCCTCCAGGGCCGCTGCTGGCCCGTGGGCCATCATGCTGTCCGACACCAGTATGGTGTTGTTCAGGTCCAAATGCAGGACTAACTTTTTCCTCCGGTCCTGATTTGAGGAGCACAGCCCCCGGGGGACCGTCTCGGGGACGTGTCTGCTGTTTGTCCCGTCACGTCCTTCAGCTTCGCGGCAGCGGGTCTCATCGGACTCCTCCATGTCGCGGGTCCAGCCGACCCCCGTTACCGGTTTAACGAGTACAACACGCTCCCGAAGCGGCTCCGGGCTCAGCCTGTCCCCACCGGGACTTCCGCCATGTCTTCTTCTGCTGCTGCAGTCCGGACCCGCCGGAGGACACAGCGCCATCTCCCGGGGCTGTAGAGCATCCCGCTCTGTTAATTTCTCCACTGTGAGACTAATGAAGGAATATCTTATCTTATCTTATCTTATCTTTGGCCTGTTTGAGCAGCTCAGGTCTCAGACTCGCTGTAAACTCTATTCCTGGTTCCTGCTCCAGCAGGATGAGGGCCGGCCAGGTATCAATAAAACCTCCCGGTAGTCCCTGCTCCCGGTAGTCCCTGCTCCCGGTAGTCCCTGCTCCCGCCAGCCAGCGGGTCGCTGCAGTAAACCGACTGCAGGGACCAGAGAGTCTCCAGCAGCAGTCTCTGTGACCTCTGTGACCTCTGTGACCTCTGGCTGCCGACATGAATAAGTGTTGGGTATCTAGTGATGGTGGGTGTCGGGATGGTGGGTTTCTCCCCATGTGATCCAGCACCCTCAGGTCAGCCTCAGTGTTGGAGACTCTGGCTCCAGTTCAGAAACTGAACAAATCCCGTCCTGTGACGGATTCGCCCCGTCCAGTCTGTCTAAAGCGAACCATGACGAGCAGCGCAGACGTTCAGCCTGCTGGAGAAGCTGGATTTCCAGTGAACTTGACAGTTTGAGGCAAACTATTGTTGTTATTACTGACATTAAGACGCTAAATACCACAGCAAAACATATCAGCTGTAGAAGTCAGATTTAGTTGTCAGTCACGATGAATATAAGAACAGCAGCTTCCTTCTAGACTCAGTTTAGCTCTGACGTACATGGCGAGCGTGGTGGGGTTCGTAGGTTCACCTGAACGCCTCTCTAGGTGTGATGTCTCCTGCTAGAAGAGCTCCGACCTAATTCACATTTAAACAGACTAACCTCCGATGCCCCACATAGGGTTAGTGTGGACGGGAGGCTCGGCTTTATCGAGCTCTGAATTTTATAGTTTAATAGTGTTAGAAGCAGGGCCTCCGTCACCGCAGGTTTTAGTAAGACTGTTCACAATCACACCTGTGGGAAATGTACAATCAACCGTTAGGTTGTCTATGAAAACCGGAGGCTGAATTAAAGCTACTACGTCCACAGGTTCAGTCCTGGACGGTCAAACAGCACTTTAACTGCATCCGGTGACAGACCTGTGGTTTCACGCCCACGTCCACCTGATCTGTGTGTGGAGTTAAAGAGGCAGAGAGCGATCTCACAGGAGGCCGGTATACACCGCAGATACAGCACCTCCCTATATAACCGTCTACTGAAGCTAAAAAACACCAGAAACCACTAATGTAAGCAGTTCTCAAAATTGTTTTTATTTATATTAACCATTTATATGTATCCACAGCAGCATTCAATGACCCCACTTTATATACTGTATACAGTCTATTACAAAGGAGAGGAGGGAGACTGGACACCTCACGCCAAACTGAAATAATGCAATGGAGACGTCGGGGGGGGGGGGGGGGGGGGCTTGCAGTAACATGCAGTCATGCACATTTCAGTTTATACTGAAGCCTCTGACAAATGCATCCACAGGATCGAATATCTAAACAAGTACAAAAAAGAAGAATACACTCAAGCAACAGAAGCCAAATGAAGTTTACAGAGCGACCAAAGACAAGCGTCTGCCCTCCATCGATAAAAGTATCCGGTCAGCACCCGTCGCACGCCGGTTGTCTTTACACCCAACTCACAGAATACCCCGCCACAAAGAAAACAACCCCGGTAATACCTCGACTGACAAAAAAGTACACACATTACAACAACCTGTACTCGGGCTCCCCAGACGAACCCTGGTCGACCGCAGCGTTGGCCGGGATCAACCCGCGTGGTTGAGACCAGACCACAGGGCGCGTCGGCGACAGGAAGCCCGGCAGAGCGCTGCACCGTCGGCTGGTCGACGATGAATCCCTGACGCAGCGCTTCATCAGCTGCTGACAGGAGCTCTCAGGTTACAGAAATGTGTTGGCTTCTGTCACTGCGTTCACCGAATGGATATAACGAGCTTATTCAGTGTTGATCTATGGGTACGGACAGGATATTAATATTACTACATCAATGATGTGTCTAGTTAGTACACTTCTACATGTGGATCTGAAGGTCTCTGAGGGTCTGAAGAGGGAGCAGTTGAATCCTCAAAGACCACCTCCAGATCTTCCAGCACTGCAGATTCAGACGCTGCTGGTTGTTAATGAGGGGGAGCCTCCCTGGATCGCCAGGCTCTGATCTGGATTCCCTCCAGTCCTCTCCATGACTAGTCCACCTCCTCCATGTTGCTGTAGGATGGTGCCGCACACTCTCCTGAGTGGGCGAAGAGGTCGGAGGGAACCTCTGGGGTCAATGTAGGCGGTCCTTCAGGGTCCAGGTCTGTCCCAAACAGTGACTGGCTAGAGGCCTGTAAAATAAACCAGTGTTAACGATGAATGTTGCTGCTTCAGTTAATGTCTGGCGGAGAAGATGAGGATGGAAATAACAGACAGATAGACAGGCAGACAGACAGGCAGACAGACAGACCACACACTGATGGACAGTTTATTTCCAAAAGGAGTACAATGATTCAGAAACTTGGAAAAAAAGTTTGGAAATTTGTGTTTGGTGGTGATTAGTCCGCAGCAACAGGCGAACACACGGTTTGGCTTTGGCATCGTCAGCAGCTCATCCCACAGATACAAGATCCTGACAGGGTGGAAGTCAACGGAGAAATAACCCATCAAACACAAATTTACTAACTTCAGGTTTCACGTTGATCTACAGTATAGATCACAAAGCAGTGTTCAGATGGAGGTATCTAGATTATTAAAACTGGTCATGATTCCTCTTTAAATAGAGAGCTTTAATGTACATTACAGACAGAACTAAATCATTTCCTGACAAAATACGAGTCCTGATTATTCTACATACAAACAGCTTCACCATCCAGTCTGGTCCATTTCAATCCAGTCACTCCCACAAAAAGCCAACAGCATTTAAAGGGTTAAACAGTGCAGCCTCGGGGAAAGCCGTCATGTACTGTTGGAACAAACAGTCTGAACTCTTCGGGATTACTGGGATTTCTGCATAACTTGATCATAAAATGTTCTGATCTTCATCTCAGTCTCAACAACAGACAAACACAGTCTGCTTAAACTAATACAGCACAAAATGATGTGTTTTCATGTTTTTATTGAACACATCATGTAAACATTCACAGAGCAGGGTAGAAAAAGTATGTGAACCTCTGGATTTAATACCTGGTCGACCCTCCTTTGGCAGCAACAACCTCAACCAGACGTTTCCTGTAGCTGCAGATCAGACCTGCTCAGCGGTCAGGAGGAGTTCTGGACCGATCCTCTTTACAAACCTGGTTCAGTTCAGTGATGTTCTGGATGTCTGGTGTGAATCTCTCTCTGGAGGTCCTGAGGTCAGGACTCGGACTGGGCCGCTCCAGAAGGCCTATTTTCTTCTGTTGGTGATCTACTTCTCTGCTTTGGGTCGTTGTCCTGTTGGATCACCATCCTCTGCTGAGCTTCAGTTGGAGGACAGATGGTCTGAAGTTTTCCTGCTAAACGTCTCCATAAAATAGTGAATTCATGTTTCCGTCGATGGCGGTGATCCGTCCAGGTCCTGAGGCAGCGAAGCAGCCCCGAACCATGACGCCCCTCCACCATATTTCACAGTGGTGATGAGGTTTAGATGTTGGTGTGCTGAGCCTTTTTCCCTCCACATAGCGTTGTGTGGTCCTTCCTAACAGCTCAGTTCTGGTTTCATCTGTCCACAGAGTATTTAGCCAGTAGTGCTGTGGAGCATCCAGCTGCTCTTTGGCAAACTTCAAACCTGCAGCAGTGGTTTTTGGACAGCAGTGTCTTCCTCCGTGGTGTCCTCCATCAGCTCCATTCTTCTTTAATGTTTCACTGATTGGAGATCAGTCAACTAAAATGTCAGCATGTACCAGAGATCTCTGTTAGTCTTTAGCTGACCCTCTAGGACTCTTCTTCACCTCATTGAGCGTTCGGCGCTGGGCTCTAGCGGCCATCTTTACAGGACGACCACGCCTAGGGAGAGTAGCAGCAGTGCTGAACTGTCTCCATCTGTAGACAGTCTGTCTCACCGTGGACACGTGGACATCAAGGCTTTTAGAGAGACTTCTGGAACCCTTTCAGCTTCATATCAGTCAGCAGGTCTTGATCGTAGGTCTTCTGAGAGTCTTTAGTGCGAGGCATGGTTCCCATCAGGCAATGCTTCTGGAGAACAGCTAACTCCAAACTGCTGTGTTTTTATAGGGCAGCTTTAACCAACACCTCCAATCATCACACAGACTGGACTCCAGGTTGGTCATTAGTCTCGGGGTTCACATACTTTTTCTACCCTGCACTGTGAACGTTTACATGTTGTGTTCACTAAAAACATGAAAACACATCATTTCTTTGTGCTGTATTAGTTTAAGCAGACTGTTTGTCTGTTGTTGTGACTGAGATGAATATCAGATCACATTTTATGACCAATTTATGCAGAAATCCCAGTAATCCTGAAGGGTTCAGACATATACACAGTGTGACGGCGCTCTGAGCGTTTAAGGCAAACATTGGTCACTTATGATGATGATCTATGGACAGTTTGAGCCTCGGACGCTGTTCAACACTTCACATCTAAAGAATCCATTTGACAATTTTTAAGCTGTTGTATGTAATCAATAAAGAACAGCTTTTGTTTAGTTTCTTTAAATAGCTGAGTTACATAATGTAAATTGTTGTCCAGCTCCAAACTGTCTATAATCAATAGCTTTCCACTCAAAACAGTAACACATTGAAACACATTACATTCAGAGGTGGACGGTAATTCCTTTATCAATAATCGCACATTCTTCGTTTAACTTATTATTTCATCCTGAGAATTTTGAATCCTCACCTGGCTATGGCTTCAGAACGTTACATTAAAAGCAACTTAAACAGGCAATCCAATAAAAAACAAAACACACGATGGAAAATCAATTTTAAAAACAGTGACCTGCAGTACATATTACTGAAACAGTCCATTTAACAACAGGATGGTGGCTGGAGGCAAACAGCACTTTAAGGCCCATCAATGGATTTGTGTTCAATTTAAAGGGATAAAAAAGACAACTGGTCACAAGAAGTAGATCTCTGTCTGAGCTTCAGGATACTGAAACGAGTCGCTGCTGCTCTCTACTCCATCCCTCTGCAGGAAGCAGCGAGCTCATTGTCTCCAGTCTTAGTGCAATAAAATCAGCGCTGTTGTTTCTCAGCGCCGACGTACCTCAGAGGTCACAGCGACAGTGTCTTCACTAAAGGGCCACTTCATAGCTTTTTCCACTGCTTTAGACCACACCTCATGGCCTTCCTGGTACTTGAGTTACAAACTGTTTTGTGAAACTGTTTCCATGGTGAAGATGACTAAATAGTAGTGTAGGTGATAAAAGGGATAGTTCAGATTTTTTGAAGCGGGGTTACATGAGGCAGCGTACTTCTCAATAGTCACTGTGTTAACTACAGTACGTGACGCCTTCAGTTCCCCGACAGAAAGGGCTGCCTGGTGGCATGAAAACGTTAGAAATATAGTGTGCAATTAAATATTTTAGGTGGGCCTGGATCGATTTCCAGTTTTGCTGGTCCGGTCCGGTGCATACGCTTAAACCGGTTTGATTTTATGCCAGCTGGTTGATTCTGCATGTCATCATTACACCTTCTAGCAAACTAAAAAGCAGCCAACATCAGCACCTCTGCCGATAGCATCCCAACGCTAAATCCAGGTCGTACTGCATCAGAAATAAGCAATGTGACGACATGATTAACATAATATCATGTTTGGTTTTGAGCCGACTAACAGAACCACCAGTGTGTGACAGGAAGTGTGCATCCTATGAGCCAAGGTCTGATTTCTACCGACACCGGCAACTAACGAGGCTAACTCTAATAACCTAACCCTAACCTTGGAAATTCTCCTAATAAAGGAATATCTTATCTTATCTTAACCGATTATTAACTGTTAACCAAGACTAACATGCAGCGTGAGCCAGCTGCAGTACATGAACGCAACAGACAGCCGAGTCTCCAGTTCACCGCCAGCAGAGTTACTATAGCGGCCGCTGTGCTGCGTTCACTGTCTCCAGTTCACCGCCAGCAGAGTTACTATAGCGGCCGCTGTGCTGCGTTCACTGTCTCCAGTTCACCGCCAGCAGAGTTACTATAGCGGCCGCTGTGCTGCGTTCACTGTCTCCAGTTCACCGCCAGCAGAGTTACTATAGCGGCCGCTGTGCTGCGTTCACTGTCTCCAGTTCACCGCCAGCAGAGTTACTATAGCGGCCGCTGTGCTGCGTTCACTGTCTCCAGTTCAGTTCTCAGACTCTCTTAAGGTGGGCTCTTAAAGTGGACCAGCTTTTCTTCTTTAAGTGACAGGCCGCTCAGCTATTTAATCAATTAATATATCTTTTACCCATTCAACTAATAGCATTAATCTGTTAAAATTCCTAATGGCAGTTAATGGTTAGTTAATCCTACCGGCAACATGAAGGAGCTCACATCTCAGTGGAGGTGCGACGGGAAGAAATGTACTCCACACCTTGTGTCAGTTTGCTAGAAAGTTCATGTGTTTTTTGGGGTGACGGACTGTAAGCCAGTGTTTTGCAAGCTGAGTGGCCCCTAACATTAGGTAGGGACGGACGGACGGACGGACAGTGAGTTATAACGTGTTAATGTGTGAATGTAGCAGTGCAGTGTGTAGCAACAACTTCAACTTCGGCCCAGGCTCACTTAAGGTGGGCTGTTAAGGTGGACCAGCTATTCTCATTATAGTGACCACTCCTCTGAGTTTCAGAGTGGCCGCTGAGTCAAGTGGGACACCGAGTGGTAAAATTCAGTACACCGGTCCGGTCCGGTCCGGTCCGGTGGCCTAACCCCGTCCACAGCAGCACACTGCGCTGCTGCCGAGCTGCTGCTCCTGTCTGTCTCTATCAGCTCTACTGAAGGTAATCCACTGACTATGGAGAAGTAGCTCATACAGCCCCACTGAGAAACATCCAAACCGAGAGGCCGTCGGCGCTCGTCATGTCATCTGAAAAGCACACATCCCCTGGAAGCAGGAGTCAATACCACGCATGGAGTCAATGTAGTGACTAGTTTAGCTCAATGTACCAGTGCTGTGTGCTGCCAGTTTCATCTACTGCAGCTTTAACTACGAGGGTCTCTTACGATGACCGGGACATTTTTGCCGTATTGCCGGGCTGAGCCAGGTCAAGTTCTAGGCACGGTTCGGGTGTAGCAGTGCTACGTAGAACCATGCCACTTGCTGAGGACCAGTGGATGACTGACTGGCTTCTTCACAAGGAGTGGAGAAGTATCACAACGTAAACTGCCTCTTCCAGAGTTTCCTATGTACGCTCTGTTTGCTTGACCAACCTCACATTCATTCTTCTGAATGCTCTGTCCAAAGCAAGTCACGGCCGCCGCTCAGGTCCAGCTGGATTTGTAAAGAAGAGGGTAGACCAAATTGACGAACAGAGCAAACAGGGCCGCCAGCGTGCCCAGAACAAAGTAGCGTACGCAGTCGTCGTCAGGATAGTCCGTCATCCTCTGCCCGAGGTGCCGCCGCACCGACCCGGTTCCGTCTTGGTCTTCCTCAGCTCGGTTCCTCGATGTTTGACGCCTCCGCAGCGCAGAGCGGAACAGTCCGCGGGGGCCTTCGTCGAGCCCCTCCTCTTCTTCCTCCAGTTCCCGCCATATTAGAGAGGCCTGCGATTGGCGGAAACCGGTGTCAGCTTC
This sequence comes from Pterois miles, assembly GCA_947000775.1. Lineage (NCBI taxonomy): Eukaryota > Metazoa > Chordata > Actinopteri > Perciformes > Scorpaenidae > Pterois > Pterois miles. The sequence goes on along the minus strand of CAMQGK010000048.1, from coordinate 4,155,411 downwards.
TGGGAAAAGGCGCTGTCTAACAAATACTCTGATTACATTTAGACATGTTTGGCTGGTCTACCCCACAGGTTCACATCTACGGTGATCTACGGTGTTGGTAGTTTAGGGACACTAATCAGATGGATGTGGAGGAGAGTCACGATTTAAAAGTGAACACAGTTGAGTAAATCAAACGTACCAGAACATCATACATGTTCTCCTCAAGCCTTTCCTGACAAATAACAGTGAGAAACGTTTTACCCCCCCACACTACAACACTTACCAACATGGTACATATCACAGAAACAAGTTGACTGTTGATTTAAATACATTCACTGAATATATGCTTTTAAAATAACAGAAACAGAGTGGATGTACTGTTAATGAGGAGAACCACTGAACCCTTTTATCCCAGATCACATACAGTCTGTCACTATCATCATCACAAGGTTACACCTGCCAACTGACAGTCTGTGATAAAACCGAACATTTGTTTAAGTTCTGCAGAGAGAGGAAGATCTGGATCATCTGGATACAGAAATTAAGTGGAGACATGATGAATGAAAGAGATCATAACCATAACCGTCTCCACTCCATATGGATGAACAAATGTTGAAGAGCATTCACAGCTCTCCCCCTCTCAGCCTCGTCAACCTAACAGAAATCCTTTCAATGTACGGCGTTAAAGCAGCGCCCTTCACTGGAGCTACTGCTGCCTGACAGCTGAGGTTGTTGGGATCAAATTCAGCGTAAGGAGTCTTTCCATTATGAACTGGGCTGTAGTTACAGAGACACTGATACTCAGAGACACTTAACACACAGGCGTCTCTCATAAGACCCGACAGATACTGTTAATTCTTGATTAGTGGCTGCTGACGCATCGATCAATTTCCCAAACCCCACTGAACACTTCAGATATAGAGTATACCTGATTGGTTTACAACACACAGTGCCTGGTTCAGTATTTGGGATCATCTGGAACAATCTGAATCTACACCATGTGGAATAAACACGCGACAGACTCTGCAAACTGATTCAAGTCAGTTTTCACAGGTGAGCAACACTTTCATTTCCTTAACTGTGACGCTGCAGTTCAGTGTTTTCCCAAAGCACTTCAACCCAAGCTAATCCATGCACCCTGGACTATACTGCCACACTTCACTCTGGCATTTGAGAGAGTTAGCGTTGCTTTTATTAACCTATTAAATTGGATTGTGATCACCACAGATGTTGCATGGAGAACAAGATGTCTGTACAGGGTGAAATTGTGAAAATTAAACTGAATATTCAGAGTCAGTTTAACCCAAATGTTGGTGTGAAATGTGAATTAGCCTGGGGATATTACAAGCTTAGATAAAGGCTTAACCTTGGCACATACATGTGAACGGCCCCTCTATAGGAGTCCCCCTCACCTGGCTGGCGGTAGCTCCTGCAGCTGTGGGCGACTCGGCTCCTACAGGCCTGAGGAAGCGTGGCGGCCTCTCCACGGGTGAGTTTCGTCGACGGTAGAACAGGACGTAGGCATAGCGTGTCACCACCTGACTCTCCTCCACCATTGTCACAGTACTGTCATCAAACAGACGCCAGCCTGCGGGACAGAGGAGGAGGAAGGGAGGAGAGGTCGGCAACAGGGTGGTTGAACACAGGAGAAACAAGGGAGGATAGATTACAACACAACAGTTATATATAAGCTGGGACTAAAGCTCACTGACTGCACACTCACCAACATCACTGCGCTGGCTGTTCTTGTCACTTGGCAGGCGAGCGTAGGCCGTGTAGTGGCCTCCTATCATTCCTCCGTAGTGGTTGATGACTGCGTATAAGTCGTAGATTGGGGGCTGTTGCATCTCATCCTTCTGGCCAATGCAGAACTTACTTAGATCCAGATTCCTAGAAGACAGGATTGTATTCAAGGCTGTTATCAAACTGTGGTGAACACGGTGCTACAAGCATTGCCTGAGGGTTTAATCATCAAAAACACGGTTTGCATGTTATCAGCTCATTTTACATTGAAGTCAGTGAAAATCAGTGATGTGCTGCAGATTGATATGTGGTGGAAACGCGATGCTTTACTTTGCTTTTACCTGACAGGAAAGTCAACCATGTCGTTGATCTTATCCCTCCAGATGAAGCTCCTGAAGGAGAAGCGTTTGAGCTGGATGATCAGAACGTTGGGCAGACGCCACAGCAGCAGCTGTTTGGAGGCCTCTCGGTGCTGCTGGCACTTGGGACAGTACCTTAAAAACAGAGACTGAGGATATAAAGCACTGCTCGGCATCACCCTGCTCCCCAGAGAAAAGGACCACGAACACTAGTCGAGTGATGAAATGTTGAAAGAAGTCGGTCAGTTTTCGGCTGACTACATTTTTGCACACCAACCATGCAGAATGGCTTTACAGCTTTTTTGTTCTTCATCACTGTAATGTGAATATCTTTAAGTTTTGGTGATTCAAATATTTGGGAAAGTAATTGATAATCCCATCTCATCATGACCAACTACCAGCTTGTCAGCTATCAGATCACCACAATCTCTACTTTGGGCTCAGTTCCTGTAGTTGCTTCATGTTATATCATCTTCATGATATGAAGTACTGCAGGTCATTCTGGGGACAACTGTGACTACTTCCTGTATCATTATTGAGAGAGTACCGTATTTTTCGCACTATAAGGTGCACCGGATTATAAGGCGCATTAAGCGAAACAAAACGGTCAGATAAGTCAAACTTTATTCAATTCATTTAATAACTCAATAACTTCAATAACTCTCAACATTTTTCAGTTGTAACACATGAAATACAAAACAATACACTCACTTTTCAGTTTATTCCTCTTCCACAAATCCATCAAATCCTTCATCAGTGTCTGAGTTAAACAGACACGAATCCCTCTCGTCATTATCCAACAATCCATCCAGCGGCGCGGCTTCGTAGCTACCAAAGTCATAATAAAACATTCTGACATATTTTTGAGCGCCCTGTACCACATAAAATTGGTTGGAAGTCAGTAAGCACAACCAGAATCGATACAGAAGGCGCGCCGGATTATAAGTGCGTCTTATAGTGCGAAAAATACGGTAGTCAAAATTGGTATTTTACCATTCAAACTGGAAAGAACTGAGGAAATACTCTAGAGAACAAGAAAGAGAGCAGAACGATCGACAGTGCTGCGTTATTGCAGATCCTCATCACAAGGTAAAGATCCCTACCAGGCCTCCTCTGGTGCCAGCACCTCTGGCTTGGTGAACAGGTTGAGGCACTGCTCCAGGGTGAAGTGTCCAGCTCTGGCTGTCTCGCTCAGAGAGCCGGGGTCCTCCTCATACTCCAGCTCCTTGGAGCTCACCAGGACGTACTCTTTCAGACGCTCATTGTTTTTCCACACCAGCTCCAGGGTTGCATCTTCAGGGAGGTCTGCCAGAAGGTCCTCTGCAGAGGGGTGGAGAAACAGTGCTGGGGTGTTAGACTGTATTTCTTCATTAAGCACCAGTTTCAGTAAAAGTACACACAGTGAAAAAGCTTAGAGCCTATCCAGAGATGAGAAATGTTGCATGTTGTAATCTGGTGGAATACACCACAAACTATGGTCTTCAACATTACTATAGAGCAGGGGTGTCAAACGCACAGCCCATGAGATGAGTATATATTATAAGTATAAAAATGAGCTGCAATTTTTCAATGACAGAAACTGCTGTTCTAAATGTGTCCACTGGATGTCGCTGTAGCAGCTCTGTTATGCAAGCACACTGGTATACCTGTATACCTGTATACCTGACCAAGCTGGCCTGGAGCTGCCTTGTTGTTCAGTCTGTTACGCCTCCCTTTGAGCAGAGCACTTGGATAACTTGAAAAACATGCTGCAAAAAGCCTGCAGTATTATGACAGCATGTGTGTTCAAGTTGAAGCTGTCACTGCTGACACACAGCCGGCGGGTGGTGACGCTGCTCTTTCCCGTCTGAAAGATGTGGCGATGCAACATGCTGCAGACATGAAGCGGTTCAAAGATAAAATAACTGCACTGTTGAGGGAGTTTGAGCAACGTTTTCAGATTTTTGGTGAACTGGAGAAAGACTTCAATGTTTTTTGCTCACCATTCACCATGAATGCCTCCGAAATTGTTCATGCATTGCACAGTTTTTATGTTTCTATCAATAAATAGTGTCGCCTACAAGGCAGGGAGTAACTCAGGCCTCTTCTGCCTCAGTCTGTATGGTGTGGTGAGTCAGCTCAGGATGAAGATGTGAAACTGAGGAATGAGGTATTTGATACCTCGAAGAGCTGTTTGTATTTTGTTCAGTCTCAGATAGGCTGTGACTTAAAGTTGTTGCCATTGTAGATACACTGAGTCCAAGTCTAAGGTCAATCACTGAGACGAGTGTTTTCAGAATATGATTGTACTATTTTGGACCAAACTAAAACAAAGGAAGCAATCTGGAGTTGTTGTTATTTTTAAGTTATTATGCCAGGATTTTACCGGTCACTGCTCTAGAGGAACAGTACATCAACAGCTCTCTAGAGTCTCAAAAACTCAACATTAAAAATGAACATGCGATTCTGAGCATCAGTCCTGAAGACCATTCTGGCCGTACCTTTCTCATCCAGCCTCTGCTCCTTGTTGTTGGAGTCCAGCAGAGCTATGTAGAACTGGCTGGCATGGCCTGATGCTGATTCACTTGGATGCTGATACCCTGTTACTGCAGCTAAAAACCAAGAGTCAAGAATGAGGAATAGTAGCAGAGACAACAAATAACCATCACAGAAATGCTCAAGAATCTGCCTATCGACAGCCACGTCATTACCCTCTGGCCGCACTGCCTTCTCACAGGACGTCTCTTTTTCAGCATGAGGGTCCAGAGAGCAGCATGAAGCAGAGGGGACTGTCTCGGAAAATCCTGAATCTGCAGTCTGCGTTGTGGAGAGTGATGTCTGGGAGGAGGCGAGGGAATCTGACTCCCCAGAGTGGAGGGCTGAGGCCTGAGCAAACTCTGCTTGGGATTCAGGCCGCAGAGAAGGAGTCTCCAGCTCCAGATCATCTGCTCCTACAGTACTGCTACCGCCCATGGCCTCAGCCCCTGGACCCAGACCCTCAGGGGAGCCTGATGGCATTGAGGGGAGGTCAACCCGGCACTGGGATGTTTCCGGGGATGTCCTGCCTGACTGGAAAGGAGGCTGGAACACGTTGACAGAAAACCTGCAGAGAGAGACATTGGTGAGATGACATTATCAGCTCACTACATAAGATAAGTGAGAGAGCCCATACATGAACAACGCATGCTTATTCATCTCTACTGAATATATATACCAGTAGATGTGACATGCAGTTTATTTTCTCTAATTATTTGTGGGGTGTCATGATGAGGGATGACGTCAGATTTTCCTTCCTCTTCCACTAAAATGTGAGATGGACATGGACATGTTGTAGTGCAGACATCATGCCACAGTCTAAAACAGGTACTGACTGAACACACTTTTAGTTTATAGCTTTTAAAAGGGAAGTGAAGGACAAACAATCAAGTGTGTGTTAATGTATCCTGGATATGGAATCAGTAGCATCGCTGGCTTCATTTCACACCTTACTAAGCTGCTCCAACAAGAATATGGGTGCGGCATGTTATGCTCTACATGAGGATGAGCACCCAGGCTCTGAGTTCGACTGAGTACCTGGAGTAGCCCTCCAGTAGCTGGGTGAGACGGGCGTAGGAGAGCCGGGACTCCGGCACACCGACCAGGAAGGGCAGGCCCACGTTCTCGGTGTTGGGTCGACACAGACCCTTGTGATTGGGCCAGTGGGTCTTCTGACACACTCTGGGAAGAGAGTTAACGTGTTCATAGAAATGTTAATGGATTTCATTTAAGAGGAAAATGTCACATTTTCCCCCAAGAAAACTCTTTAACAATACTTTGAGCAAGGCCAAAACAGTGTTTGCTAGGACTCACTGATTGCAGTAGCCCACGCGATAGCAGCGAGTGCACCGTTTCAGCTTGTCCTCCTCAGACACCGGAGGCTTCAGGCAGGCGGCACACTTTGAGATGGGGATATTAGGGACCTGGAGTCTCTGTAGGCCAAACAGAAAGTCCTCTCAGTATCTGTGAACTCATTTCTATAGCGTAAATGTACAATCAGGACTTGGTTTGCAATACCTGCTGCACTCGGAGCAACACCACTCTTTCTTTGGCCATGTCTTTGGAAAGCACCTCAAAGCAGAACAACATGTCAGACGAGGACACCGTGTCCAAGGAATGGGACGACAAGAACATGCGCTGGAAGCAGTTCTTCCCCACCTGAGAGTGAACAAACAAGTCCAGTTTTATCCTCAAGTGTCCTTAAATCATCTCCGATTGTCCCATTTCTGCACTTTGTGAATTTAGGAAATTATTACATTCATCTATTTTCAATAAGTGTTGACTGTAGGACTTAACAGGACTCTGGAGGTATTGTAAACATTTTGATCACAAGTCACAAAAAATGCTGTGCAGCCTCCGCAGGAATCTAATTCTACTAACGGTAGAATACTATTCACTACCGAGCCCGTTTGTAACTGGTACCAACGTTAGCTTCACTTCACCTGCCTGTCCTCGAGGAAAAGCCCCGCACTCAGAAATATAATGATTGGGTCAGATTTTATCTAATAACTCTGCTGCTGCAGAACAAATACAGGAGAAACACTGATTAGCAAAGGCTCATCTTTATCTGCAAATGTGCAGAAATACTTGGATGAAACACGATGAGCAGACATGCAGAAAAATGACTGAATATCAACGTTATGAATGGAGCGTCAAACTATTCGGTACAGCCCTATGATGAGTACAGAAAAACATCTGAATCTCATAGGAGATTTCTGTCAGAGTATGAAACTGTGCCTGACCTCTGCCAGTCTGAGGTTCTCTGGTTTGACCCGGACACTCCTGGAGATGGACTCGAGGACCTCAGCAGTGCTGGAGTTCTCCTTGCTCACACTCACCAAAAACTGAGACACACATACATATAACAGGACAGAGCGAGTCACAGCGGGAACATAACTTCACATCTTCTCAAATCAAAGCAAAGCCACATTTCTGCATTACACCATTAACTGACCATTTCAGTGCAGACTGGACACCAGTTATTCTATCTTACCTTGATGGGTTTTTTATGAGGCTCCTTTGCAAAGTAGAAAACTGAGAGCACCTTTTGTTTCTGGGGCAAGGGCACGGGCAGGTAGAGGAAAGGGTCAAAGGTGATCGATACCTGACCAAGAAGCAAGGAAGTAGGTTAGACACTGCTGAAACAACACAAACATTTAAAAGCATTAAACATTTAGTGGAGAGTTATTGTGCGTTACCTTGGAGCATGTGGGGCAGACCAGTTTGGATTTGAACTGGCCTTGGAAGAGGTCAACTATGAAGGAATCATTTCTCATCTTGTGCCTCTGCCACGCCTCCTCAGCCACCACCTGCACCACACACAACACCCAGCTGGACTAGACTGTAGGACCAACGGTAGCTGCTCCGTCAATAAAAACAGTTTTTAACCCTGTTACACTGTTATCCTGTGTCAGGACAACAGTTGCAATGCATTTACTGCCAGAGACTTCAAAACCAGACCACCTCTAGATATCTCATAGGGGAGAATAACACCCACCTCATCCAGCCGCCCGTCAGAGTCAACCGTCTCTGTGTAAGGTTTATTCTGGATGCGGTTCAAGTCCTCGTGGAGCCCGTCCAGCAAGAAAGCCATGAACTCCTGGGCATCGTGCTGGGCGTAACCTGTAAACTGACTGGCTTTACTGGCCACAATTGCCTGTATGGTTGCAGACAAAGCCACAAAGAGGAGGGAGAGGGGGAAGTAAAACACTGATCACATTGTCCTTACTAGCTCAGCATTAGCAAGTTTCCCCCGAGGGAAGAGTGAATGTTAAAAATGTGATCCATGCAGTCAAAGACAACACTGCTAAGAAGTAAACACTTATTAGCAGCTACAGCAAATAAGAACGGTTTAGGACATATTTCACGAGGAAAATGTCTGGGTGCTGCTTGTATACCTTGAGTTTTGAGGGTTGGAAAGCATGATGTGTTCCTTTCCAAAGGGCCCTGAGCAGCACAGCGAAGCCGATGGCCAGCCTGCCTCCTGTTCCCAGCGGATTATTGCAGTTGATTTCTGCCTCAAACGCTCGATCTGCAGGAGTACAGAAAATACAGCAATGAGAGGATAGGCCCAGACATCAATCACAGAAGTCACTGGGAGCTTAGACAGAAGGACAAACATGGACACATGGGACAGCATCACATGATTCCTGTGGAAACAATCCAGAAGTCTTTAAACACCACAGAAACACAGAGACTACAGAACTGCAGGTAAACCTTTCACTTGCTTTATAACATTTTAAATGTACACATCCCAGTCGCAGCGGTTAGCGCTCTCGCATCACAGCCAGAGGGTCACAGGTTCGAATCCGGCTTGGGGTCCCCCTGTGAGGAGTTTGCATGATCTCCCCGTGTAAGCGTGGGTTTTCTCCAGGTGCTCCGGCTTCCTCCCACAGTCCAAAGACATGCTGTTTAGGTTAACTGATGACTCTAAACTGAGAGTGAGCGTGAATGGTTGTCTGTCTCTATGTGCCCTGCAATGGACTGGCGAGCTGTCCAGGTGAACCCGCCTGGTCTCTGTCCTTGTAGTCTGGTTCCAGTCTGTCCTTCCTCTTCTTATTGCTAATGAGTGGTTGTCCTCTCCTGGTGGAGTCTCTGTCCTTGTAGTCTTGTTCCAGTCTGTCCTTCCTCTTCTTATTGCTAATGAGTGGTTGTCCTCTCCTGGTGGAGTCTCTGTCCTTGTAGTCTGGTTCCAGTCTGTCCTTCCTCTTCTTATTGCTAATGAGTGGTTGTCCTCTCCTGGTGGTCTCTGTCCTTGTAGTCTGGTTCCAGTCTGTCCTTCCTCTTCTTATTGCTACTGAGTGGTTGTCCTCTCCTGGTGGAGTCTCTGTCCTTGTAGTCTGGTTCCAGTCTGTCCTTCCTCTTCTTATTGCTAATGAGTGGTTGTCCTCTCCTGGTGGAGTCTCTGTCCTTTAGGTCCTGAAGTCCTCTGTGAACGGTGGATTGGGATTCCTTCACTCCTTCCTCTGGAGGTTGTTGCTGACGTCCCTGACGGCTGTTTTAGGGTTTTTCTTTACAGCTCTCAGTGTTTCTGTCATCAGCTGCTGATGTTTCCTCGGTCTACCGGTTCACCGTCTGTTGCTCGGTACACCGGTGGTTTCTTTCTTCTTCAGGACGGTCCAGATGGTTGTACCGGCTATGGCCGACGTCGGATCAATGGCTCTGATTGATTTCCATCTTCTCTCAGCTTTTCTCCCAGAGACAGCTCTCTGGTCTTCATGTTGGTTTCACCTTTTAACTAGAAATCAGTCTGAACAGGAAAAACCCAAAGCTGAAACTGAGAGGAGACATTCAGCTCTATTTATTGATGAATAATCAATGTAACAGGACAACCTGGGCAGTCAGTCGATACATACTGTATATCCCTCTGCATACAATGGCCCCAGTATGCTGTCGTACTTTGGACATAATGTGTATACAGCCAAAGGTTGAATGACTACGAATGTTGCAGGGATGATACATTAGCTGTTGAAACGACAGTAATACTAATATAAAATGCATTCAGATATTTTGCACTCAGTGGCTCACGTTACTGCAGTGTTTAATGGTGTCTGTGGTGTTTTTATGACTTTATAATCTCAACGAATATGCAAGTTTTCTCTCTGAATATTATCCCCCAGCTCTGTAATTTATTTTTTTTGTTTATCTACAGTGGCCCTAATTCACAGTTGTACCAAAGTGACCTAGAATGTTTTAACTGCTGAAAGTACAGAAACTACAGTCTTTCTGGCATATTTGGATGAAACGGGAGGGAGAGTCCTCATTAGATTGGCTCCTGTGGGTCACTTGGCACTGCCGCTGTGTCCATGTTAGCAGTCGCTTAGACCATCTGCAAGCGGAGGCACCAAATCTACCCAGAATTAATGAGGCCATAATTATCACAGCGCCGTCTGTTTAGCAGTGTACTCACGCACTAATAAAACACACCCTGTCTCATTTCTTAGCAACATAACCGGTTCCCGTCCTTGGAAGGAGAATTAAGTAGTGTCATAAATTATGCATCTGGTCAACGACTTTTTTTTTTTTTTTTTAATCACAATGGCATTACACTGTATAAAGCTGTACTAATTTGAATTTGTTTTTAATATGGTACCAAGCAAACAAACGAGATGCTATTTACCGTGGAAGTAATCCCTGAGTTCTCTGGTGTTGGACAGGGACTGGATGACACTGTTCATGAAGCAGGTGTTGCCGAGGTTGACCAACCCTGTAAAACCAGGCAGGCACACCTTCTTCTCCTCCTCCTCTTCTTCATTGCTGGCAGGAGTCGCATGGGTCATGGGCTGCACCATGCAGGTGGGTTTAGGCTGAGACAGGAAAGAGTTACACACCAGATCTACACATTACAACTCAGGTCTCATCTTCACTTCTGCTTCTAGCTGTCAGATTACATGCAACATAGATCATGTTTAAAATTCAACAACTACCCAAACATCAAGTTATATTGTCGGTATTCTTCTCTTCTCACCTTTCTGTTCGTACACTGACTAAATGCTGCCAGACTAACGACACCAAACCGACCAGTGTACCTTGATCTGCCTCATCTCTTCAGTTTAGATGGTTATTTATCTTTCTGCTCACCGTGGCAACAGTGGGCTCTGGCTTGCTGATAGAAACATGCTCAGAGACGGTGCGAGGAGCCACAGCATCCAGACCGCCATCCTCCACTCTGGATGAGGCCTTGGGGGGCTTGGGTTTCTCCTCCCCGACCCTGGGAGGCTCCTCCTTGGCTGGGAGGCTGTGCTGGCTGCTGCCTGGCTGGCTCTTCTCCATGCAGGACGGGCTGGAGGGCACAGCGACCTTGGCGCCACCCACTGCACCTTAAACAGAGGACAATGGAGCTTGTGCTTAGAAGGTGAAGGTCTACATCTGGACAGCACTGGGTGACACACAGCATTTCAAGCCTTTTCATTTGGAGATACCTTTGAAAAATTACTCTTCCATAAGTTGAAATCATACCATAGAATTAAAATGATTTACGCTCAGACTAAGCTAATTCACATATTTTGCTGTGTTAACATAAAATGTTTGTAATGCTTCATTTAACAGATCTGCAGTTTCCAGATTTTTACCTCATGTTAGAAGAATATCAGTTTGTACCAATTATAGGAAAAAGAGGAATATATACACAAACACACACACACACACACACACACACACACACACACACATATAAACATACATACATACAGTACAGACCAAAAGTTTGGACACACCTTCTCATTCAAAGAGTTTTCTTTATTTTCATGACTATGAAAATTGTAGATTCACACTGAAGGCATCAAAACTCTGAATTAACACATGTGGAAATATGTACTTAACAAAAAAGTGTAAAACAACTGAAAATCTGCTTTATATTGTAGTTTCTTCAAAGTACCTCCTTTTGCTCTGATTACTGCTCCACACACTCTGCATCCTCTTGATGAGCTTCAAGAGGTCGTCACCTGAAATGGTCTCCACTTCACAGGTGAGCCCTGTCAGGTTTAATCAGGGGGATTTCTGGCCTTATAAATGGGGTTGGGACCATCAGAAGTCAGGTGGAGACACAGCTGATAGTCCTGCTGAATAGACTGTTAGAATTTGGATTCTGGCAGAAAAAAGCAGCTAAGTAAAGAAAAACGAGTGGCCATCATTACTTTAAGAAATGAAGGTCAGTCAGTCCCAAAAACTGGGAAAACTTTGAAAGTGTCCCCAAGTGCAGTCGCAAAAACCATCAAGCTCTACAAAGAAAGTGGCTCACATGAGGACCGCCCCAGGAAAGGAAGACCAAGAGTCACCTCTGCTGAGGAGGATCAGTTCATCCGAGTCACCGGCCTCAGAAATGGCAGGTTAACAGCAGCTCAGACTAGAGACCAGGTCAATGCCACACAGAGTTCTAGCAGCAGACACATCTCTAGAACAACTGTTAAGAGGAGACTGTGTGAATCAGGCCTTCATGGTAGAATAGCTGCTAGGAAACCACTGCTAAGGACAGGCAACAAGCAGAGAGACTTGTTTGGGCTAAAGACCACCAGGAATGGACATTAGACCAGTGGAAATCTGGGCTTTGGTCTGATGAGTCCAGATCTGAGATCTTTGGTTCCAACCACCGTGTCTTTGTGGAACCAGAAAAGGTGAACGGATGGACTCTACATGCCTGGTTCCCACCGTGAAGCCTGGAGGAGGAGGTGTGATGGTGTGGGGGGGCTTTGCTGGTGACACTGTTGGGGATTTATTCAAACTGAAGGCCTACTGAACCAGCATGGCTACCACAGCATCTAGCAGCAGCATGCTATTCCATCCGGTCTGCGTTTAGTTGGACCATCATTTATTTCTCAACAGGACAATGACCCCAAACACACCTCCAGGCTGTGTGAGGGCTATTTGACCAAGAAGGAGAGTGATGGGGTGCTGGACCAGATGACCTGGCCTCCACAGTCACCGGACCTGAACCAGATCCAGATGGTTTGGGGTGAGCTGGACCGCAGAGTGAAGGCAAAAGGGCCAACAAGTGCTCAGCATCTCTGGGAACTCCTTCAAGACTGTTGTTGGGAGACCTCTTAAGCTCATCAAGAGGATCCAGAGTGTGTGGAGCAGTAATCGGAGCAAAAGGAGGCTACTTTGAAGAAACTACAATATCAGACATATTTTCAGTTGTTTCACACTTTTTTGTTAAGTACATATTTCCACATGTGTTAATTCATAGTTTTGATGCCTTCAGTGTGAATCTACAACGTCAATAGTCATGAAAATAAAGAAAACTCTTTGAATGAGAAGGTGTGTCCAAACTGTCTGTACTGTATATATGTACACACACACACACACACACACACACACACACACACACACACACACACACACACACACACACACACACACACACACACACACACACACACACAGCATCTGGAAAGTATTCCCAGCGCTTCACTTTTACCATTTTTTTTTATGTTACAGCCTTTTTCCAAAATGGATTAAATTCATTTTTTTCTCAAAATTCTACACACAACACCCCATAATGACAATGTGAAAAATGGTTGCAAATTTATTAAAAATAAAACATTTTGCATGTTCAGCCGACCTTGAACTTCCAAGGAACTTATAGGAAAGTAATTACGAAATTAAAGACTCAGAATAAACTGTTACTGAAATCTTCTTTTATCCCATTTGGAAGCATTTCCTGGTTTTTCCAGGTCAGCAAGCCTCGGGTGTCATGCAGTCTGCAGGGCTAGCAGGGCTAGCAGGGCTAGCAGGGCGAGGATAGACTGGCACCCATATCTATGGGCTAGCTAAGTTACAGAGTTCAAATTCCCGTCACTGAGAGCTCCCCTAAAGCACACATACCTTCGCCTCAGACGCATACAGTAAAAACACAAATCGTGTAAACCACAGCAGGAGAATGACTTCTCATACAAACAGAGACCAGCAGGCCACTAGTCCACATGGATATCAGACCAATTAGAGAACACCTCCTGTAGCTTTCAGCATACTGTGTAAAGATACAACTTTAAAAAGCTTTTAGGTGTACAGTATATAATGTACGTTGATTTCTGATCACCTGTTTTCAACGTGTTTGTGACTGACAGTGAGAACGTAACAAGGGTTTATATATCCATAACTGCGTAGCGTTAACTAGCAGAAGCCTGGCAGCACACCTTGTGTGACGGGGGCCTCCAGACCCCCCCAGCGCTGGCTGTGCCTCTTCTTCAGGGTGATGTCCAGTCGGGACGGGGTGAAGGAGTAGCTGCACTGGTCAGGCTGGATCAGGTTCCTGAGGCACGGGATAGACAGTTGATTTTGATTTATTTTTACCATAATGAATGTCTTAAAGACATTAAAAACATCTCAATTATGACTCAAAGCATGCCAACCAACTCTACTACTATCCCATGAGAGTGGGACAGACCAGACCATAGACAGAAAACAGGCTCATACCGATGGATCAGACATGAAAAGCTGCTCCTTTGGGGGAACTTTTCTTCCGAACTTGTTGTGGTTTGATTTTGAAAAGCGACCAGTGTTTATGTTTAATGAATGAGTGCTTCAGTAATAAGACACGGGACAAATGTCTCTTTATACCTTTGGGCTGACTATTTAAGGCAGTAAAATGAAACGTTGGTTCATACTGAACTGTAACGTCAGTATAAGTCAGGTTCTCGGCCTTATCAATGTCATGTCACCAGTGTTCACTTTATTCTTTCTTCTTATTCTTTATTCTGGCTCATCAGGCCAGAGAAGTGCTCCACGGTTTCCCACCAACTACACAGGACAACATGCAACCTCTGCTCTCTCCAACTGCTCATCTAAAAAATTACATTTTTAAAAGGAGAAAAACCCACGACGGGCACCAGTGAGTGCGACACGTACCTGAGTTTGACTTGCCACTTGAAGACTGTGTTTGGTCCACAGTCCGAATGGAGCCGCAGAAAGTTCGTATCACTGTGAAAGGATGACACACAGGGAACATCACTGGCTGTTTAAAGACTTCAACATGCCCAAATGGCATAACCATAGTCACTGTCACTACCTGGTCTGGAAGATGAGGGTGAAGTCCTGTTCCCTGAAGATGACCCTGGCCATGTCCCTGCAGATCCCCTTCATGTAAACATTAACCACCATCAGGTCCGTGCCCTTCTCGTACGAGTCATTCTTCACAAACTGCAGGTTAACCATCGGCTCTGGGACTGCAGGAAGTTATTACAGAATCAACAAGCTGAGGAGCAACACGCCGACCATGTACGTACAGTACTTTGATTCTGCTACATCTCTACACACAGGCTGTGACACTGGGGGGAACAAAGCCTGAACTCCACTGACTCAAACGAAGGGCCGTCTGCATTCCCAAACCCTTTCCAACTGACCTTCCTGTTGTTTCCCTTCCAGAGGAGGCTCCTCCTTCGACTGGTCCCGCTTCTCCTCTCCGTCCCAGCTGCCCTGCTTCTGGACCAGACTGGGCTCCCGTCCCTGTTTGGCAGCCAGGCCAGCAGCTGATACCGAACCTGCCTCTCTTGACTCACGCTGCTGGCGGATCAAAGTGTCCTGCTCCGACTCCTGCTGGATGGGCTTTTTCTCTGGCTCAGGGTCAGTTCTGTCTCCCTGTGTTTCTGGAGAAGCAGCAGAGCCCACCTGGTTGTTGAAGCCGACGGGTTCGAGGCACTGGTCGCTGGTGCTGACGGGAGCTGCTGGTTGGCTATCGCTGGCATGTGCTGTTGCTCCAGACCTGTCTGAAGACTGGTTTCGCTTCTCTGCCACCTGAATCAGAGAAAGATACGAGAAATTACACCCCCAGTCCTCCAGAGAACCGTTGGAGCACTGGAGACCAGCAGGGTCTCCACAACTCTACCTCTTCCTCTCCTCACTGCAGTTATCAAGGAGAGAGCTGACAGCTGCATTCCAGCTCAGACCAAGACCACATACAGCACAACATCAGCTGAAGCATCTGCTGAGTTGACTTTTTGACTGTAGATGCTGTGAAGACGCCTCACTGTACTACACACCAGACAGTTACCTCCTTCACTCCTCTTCCTCAGGGAAGCTGCTGTGAACGAACTGAGAGCAGCACCAGCTCATCTGCAGCAGCAGTGATGATGGAGGCTGTTAGCTGTCTGTAGTAATGTTTCAGAAAATGAGTCTGTTCAAAGCTCTATTCAGAGCCTGTGATCGTATTCAGCCACAGCACTGAATGACTTTTAGAGACTAAACTCCAGTCCTGTAGTTTTGGTCTACATGGTGAAACGAGATATGTTTATACAGATATATCATAATCACAAATCCTTCTGAATGAGCAGCATCAGACTGCTTGTTGCTGAGGTTCTCAAAGGGTTAAAACCAGCCAGTCAGTGTGAGAAACATCCACAATTAAATATAACTTCAAAATGAACTAGTTATGCTCACATTCTATACTATATTCCATGTGTGGTATACTTCACATTACTCAGTAATATTCAATCATAATAACGCCACTCAAAAGGACCATGAAACTGTGTGACGCCACACAGTTCGGTAATAAAGACTAATTGACACTTTTACAGCTGAAACCATACCGTCTGTCGTCACTTCTGTCTGTCAACAGACAGGAAATCTGCAACCGTTTCCATGTACAGTTGATCATTTAAGTCAGTTTTAGGCCCAACAGTTCCAGGTTTCTCAGACCTCTGTGGTAGTAAACTGGATATCTTTTGATTTTCAGTAAAATGCTAAAAACAATCATCAACTGCAGCACTACAATATAAGACTGCCAATCCTTTCTATTCTGACAGCTCTGCAGCCCAGATGCCTAAAGCTAACATTAGCATTTAGTACTTCCATATGTTTTCTTCAGTTTTTGAGACTGTTTGACTGGATGTCTGCTCCCTATAACATGACTCTGTTCACCGACGAAAACAACGCGAGTACATTTTGACCTTCTAAGCGAAAGAGGAGTGCCCAGGTAAACGACTAAGACGTCCCACCTGAGTGTTGTGGGCATGGCTGCCGGCGGCGACAGCAGCTCCTGGGTTCTGGTCCGGGCCGCTGCCTCGTCTCTCTCGCTGTGTCGGTGGGCTCCGGCCAGCAGGCGGGTGTGTGGGTGGAGCTTCACCACCGGCTGCTGCTGACTCCACAGAAAGCGTGACTCTGTCGGCCGGCGACGAAGCCTCCTTGGTGGTCGTGGGCCGACGTACAACGGTGCGCTTGGCGCTGGGTTCCTGAGGCTCGCCGTGTGTGACCGCGACAGGCTTGCTGGTGGTGGCTGGGCCGTCTCCAGCTCCACCTTTCACCCCTACGGAGTCCGTAGTGACTTTGTCACACGCTGGTTTGTTTTTCAGGCCACGCTTGACGCCCCGCTCAGCTTTGCCACCGCTGCGTCTTGACTCGCTGTGTGGCGCTGAGGAGGGGGGCGGGGGCTGGAGCTTTGGCTGCGAGCAGGACAGTTTGTGTTTCTCTAATGACTCTGAGGCAACAGGCTTCATCTCCAGCTCCTTGTCCTTTTTGGTCTCTGTAGCTGCTGCCTCCTTCTCCTTCTTGTTTGACTGAAGCAGCGGATAGAAAGGTAAAAACACTATTATCCAACCAAACGCAGAGAAGACCCCATCTACACTGTGAATGGCATTTAGGTGTCACTCATAACTAAAACGACACACTTAAATGCTACATGTATTACTGCAGATAAAACAAACATACAGCTGTTGTCATGCAAGTACAGATACAGAAATGACACCTTCTGTTATGTGACTCACCTTAAGCGAAGGCCAGATGTGAAAGGGGATCTTCTTGTGCATGATGACATGCAGGAAGCCTCCCTTCTCCTTGTACTGGACTCTGCTACATGATGCCTCAATCTCCTCCTGCAACTGGCAGCTCCACTGCCGTCCATCTGAAATATTAAAACAAGATTACAGATGTTATTAGAGCACAACTGGACTCCACAAAGACAGACGGTATGCGGGTCAGTGTGCAGTATGTTTAAGTTAATGTGGTGAACATGCAGACTCTGGAGAAAGGTTCAAAGTTCAATAT
The DNA here is from genome assembly GCA_947000775.1 of Pterois miles. Lineage (NCBI taxonomy): Eukaryota > Metazoa > Chordata > Actinopteri > Perciformes > Scorpaenidae > Pterois > Pterois miles. The sequence goes on along the minus strand of CAMQGK010000048.1, from coordinate 4,137,841 downwards.
GAACTAAACCCAAATGGGCAAGTGTGCCCGTTCTTCTTCTGTGGTTGGTTGCATTTTCATATTATTCAACTTCTGCTCCACTGTCGTGTCAGTTTCAGACTTACCGGGGAAGCACACATGGCAGTGAGTATCAGTGAAGGATGTGTTGATATCCTCTATCCTCTGCACCCCGTCCCCACAGCGCAGTCTGACCGTCACTTCATTGACATTCTGCTTCCAGTCCACAAACACATCTGAAAACACAAAGAAACAGACTGTCACACAGATGTGAAACCAGAGGTGGACTCTCCTTTTCCTTCGCTGATCCTTCCAGTACATTCACAAACAGTCACAGGCCTCAGCAAAGTGGACACTCATGAGACCAGTGGTGAACATACTGTATGTCCACCACCCTGAGACAAAGTCTTCAGACTGCTTCACTTCACATTATATTATAAAATCACGTAAATCATCTTCCCCTCATCAGTCTGCACTCAGTTCAACATGATGACAAAGTGGAAACTGAGTTTTAGAAATGTTTGCAAATGACTTAAAAGGGAAAAGCTGAAACATCACATTGACTTCAGTATTCAGACCCTTAACTCAGTACTTAGTCGAAGCACCTTTGGCAGCGATTTTGAGTCTTCTTGGGTACGACGGGACAAGCTAGAGCTGCACTGCAGGTCAACCAATATGCTTTTTTTATGGCCGATGCTGATTATTTTTTTTTTTTTTTTTTTTACAGACTCAGGGCAGCCGATGGCCAACACACAGTATGATGCCATTTTTTTTCGCTTATATATTTTAAATTAAAATTATGTATAATCTAAATACCCAATACATGAAACAGGTCATCAAAAAACTAAACTTTGTCGGATGAAAAAACAAAGTTTTAGTGCTCTCAGTAGCATTAATCACAGATGCAGAGTCTCTGAGGGTGTTTTAATCCAGGGTCTGATTCCCGCTCCTCTCTGTATTTAGTGTCCAGTTCAGACTGAGACATGATGAGCAGCCAGCTGGGTGCTGCTGAAGGGATCCCCAGTTCTGCTGTGCTGATGTCTAGAGAGGCTCACACTCAGTGGACGAAGTGAGGACGTGACTGAGGATGTGGGAGAGAAATGCAGCCATTTATTTAACATCCAGCCAGCGGCGGCTTCATGCATTCGATTCATTCAGTCTGGACTCGGAGGGATGAACATCTCCTGCTGTTACTGCTGTACGACGAGGACTGGGGGAGGGTCCTCGGCAGCTCCCTGCTCGCCGAGAAGAGGAAGAACGATCCCTGCTTTCACGTCAGAGCCTCCAAAAGTCTCAATAACACCAGAAAAAGTGGCTTTAGGGGTCACAGAGGGTCTGAGAAGTCACTAAATACAGAGACGAAGTCAGTAAGTTGACAACACTGCTGAGGTCTGCTGGTAGAACGCCAGTTTGATTGACACAAGGGGGGCGGAGTCACACCTGGTCTACAGCAACACCGACACTGGGCTGCCTGCTGATGAACCTGCTTGATAATCGGCTTAATACGCCAATTATGATAAAATGTCAAATCATCGGTCGACCTCTACTTTACACGCCTGGATTTGGTTTTCTCTTCTCAGCAGGTCCTCTCCAGCTCTGTCAGGGGGGATGGGGACTGTAGGTGTCCCGACATCTTCAGGTCTCCAGAGACTTTCGATTGGGATCAGGTCAGGCCTCTGCTGGACCACTAGAGGACATTCAGAGTGTCCCTAAGCCTCTCCTGTGGGTCACTGTCCTGTTGGAGGGTGAACCTTCAGCCCAGTCTGAGGTCCTGATCGCTCTGGACCAGGTTTTCTTGAAGGATGGTGTTGGGCAGGTGATGAGCCTGGTTTCCTCCAGACATGGCTCTCAGAACTGAGACCAAACAGTTCAGTCTGGGTTTCATCAGACCAGAGGACCCTGTTTCTCAGTCTGAGTGTCCTTCAGGTGTTTTCATGTGTCTCCCCCTGAGGAGAGGCTTCGGTCTGACCCCTCTGCCTTAAAGCCCAGATCGGTGGTCCTACTGGAGGGTTCTCCCACCTCCACACAGGATCTCTGGAGCCCAGTCGGAGAACCATCTGGTTCCCCTGATTGCTCGGTTGGTCGGGTGGCTCTAGGGAGAGTCCTGGTGGTTCCAGACTGTGCTCTCGGGGACCTTCAATGCGGCAGACATGTTTTGTAGTCTTCCCCAGACCTGTGCCTCGACACAGTCCTGTCTCCGAGCTCTGCAGGTTCAGATCTGGTTTTTATTCTGATCACTGTCAGCTGTGAGACCTTATATACACAGGAGTGTGTTCCTCAGATGAACTGACCTCAGGTGGACTCAGGTTAAGGTGGAGAAACACCTCAGAGGGTCGAGTGTCTTAGCAAAGGGCCTGAATGTGGAAAAAGCGAAGGGGTCTGAAGGTTTTCTCAGTGCACTGTACATACATCATAACCCACGACACACACAGAACTGCACCTGCTCACAGACTGGCATACAGCATAGCATCACACTCATGGGGGGGGGGGCCAAAGGGGGGGGTCCTCCCCCCCCCCCCTCCCCCCCCTTTTTTTTTGTTTTTTTTCTTTTAATTAAAAAAAAGTAATTATTTTTCCCCTTGGGACTAATAAAGGTAGATCTTCTTCTTCTTCTTCTTTTGCTCAAGTGGGTCAGTCCAGGACACTCAGGCCCAGACTGGAGCAGACAGTCCAGTGAAGTCAGCACCCACAGAGGGGACATCTAAAACAGTCTGCGCCACACAAGCTGTATCCTGAGTGGACAACGGCATTAAGACCCAAGAGCCACTGGTTTCAGAAAACATGCTACCAAGCCTGACACGCTTTAAGGTACAATCAAGAGCTGAAACTCTGACAAACACCTCCCAAACATGAACACACACGTACCATTTTTCATCGTGAGCTCAAAGTCGGAGCATTGATTGAAGAGAAAATATCCTCCCAGAAGGCAGCGAGCACTAGATTCCCCGCCGGCAGAGAAGCCACGTATGGATCCGACACACTCGTATTTCCATTTAGTCCTCATCAACTAGAGAGCCTCGACTTTCCTACCGCCACTTCTTCACTCTCTCTCCCCCCTCAAACTTAATCGCTCTAGAAAGGTCACAAGCAACACCCAATCCCTTCCAGCTGGTGACAGCGTCGTTTCCAGTCGAGCCACAGCCCAGTGTACTCTGGGTGAAACGCCACAGCGCCATTCATCACGCCGTATAGACAGAACTGGCACCAACGAAGCCCCCGCTGATTCGTTTCACACCAGACACGTCTTTACTCAGCCTCATCAGTTACACTGCAGAACGGACCAGCGCTATGAGACGCACCACACCACATACTGGTGAGACAAGTAAACGTTCAATAAGGACAATCATTTACCAGCTTTCATTTGTAATACCTACAACAATATTCCAGTTCATATTGTATTGATAGTAATATATGCCAGACAAGAGCTTTTTAAATATAAATATTCATATAAAATATGTTCATTCATATTCATAAAATATGTATACACACACACCCGTGTGTGTGTATACATATTTTTACTATTATATTTAGATTTATATATATATGTATATACACACACACACACACACACACACACACACACACACACACACACACACACACACACACACACACACACACACACACACACCCCCCCCCCCCCCCAGTCCTTTCAGAGTTTGTTGTTGTTTTTTATAGCATAAACTATGTAACGCTGACACTGTTGACCTAAAACCTATTTCTGTTCTGCAATTTATTACTTATTGACGACACACCAATAATAATATATCTGTAATAAGCCAACATCGACAGAGTCATCACTGTATTTTCTATTCAGCCGGACATTTGCTCAACATGGACATGAGTGCTGCTGTCAGCACAGTGAAGCAGCCAGTGAGACGAGGTTTAAAAGTCCCCATCATGTGTGCTGGCAGCGTTATTGACGAAGATGGTGAAGAGACAGAAACAGTATTCTCACCATCCTGACTGAACCCAGGTTTCCCAGACGAGAGGCTGACACACTCTGCTAAAATTACAACATGACACATAAAACCAGTAACACACCACAGCACGTGGACACAGAACCGGCTCGATACGTAGCACCGATCAATGAAAACACAGCCTATTCTACCGGTGTTCACTGTATAGGCACGAGGTAGCCTAGTCCATGATACTGTTCAAAATGCCTTCTGGTGATATTCAGCAAGGCACCACAAAGAGCAAACACCACATCCAGCATGATGGACCATCTGCCAAATAATGCACTGATCCAATATCAGGTATCCACACTGGAGCTGCTGCTGGTTAATTATGAAGGGCCTATCAGCTGGTGTTGTCATCAACATAAGATCCACTGCTGAGATGGATACAGATACTCTACATCTAATAAGCCAGTCCTGTGCAAACCAGTGAAAGTAGACCTGCTTAGCATTGCTTGAGTGCCTTGTGTCTTCACTGACTTTAGACTTCAGACGTAAATGAGACGGGGCTGTGAATTATCGGGCTCTTTGGTAAAGGGCTTATGGGGAATGCAAAACTGCCTGCATCACCATTTCACCTCCAGGGATGAATCCGTGTCAGGGATATTCATCACATGGACGCTGTCACGATACTGCAATGATTCCTGTGCAGAACAAATACAAAACGAAGAAGTAAGGCTGTTTTCTATTCGAACACCTACGAGATGAGCAAGCAGACCACCAAGTGTTTAGGGAGGAAACCACAGATCTAATGTACAAGTCTTAGATTATGCAGAATACTTTAATAACAATAATAACTACTTCAGCGGTCAGGCTAGACAACCTACACGTCCCTCCCTTTTAAACTCAAACAGGATGTGTCCTACATGATGTCTGTATGTATGAGACGCTCCCTGTATCTTTAACAATACCAAGCAAGCTTAACCGGCTACTACTGTAAGAAATGCTGACATGGTCTTATTGTAGAACGTTTGTGCGGGAATGTTTTTATATTTTAATAAGAAAAATAAAGATCCTCCTCTGAAGAGAAATCCTCCTAAAATAATATAATGCAAGCAAACTTCAGTGAAAGACATGACACCGTAAAAGGAGGCTGGAATCCACATCCACACGTGTATGTAACATGACCATCCCACAATAAATGGAAAGTACACTATGTACAAAGTGGTCAGCTCTTACACAAACAGGACTCAGGCAGCTGCATGAATTACAACAAAGGGATGAAATTAACAGCAAAAGGACAACCGCACAACTCCATGAGAGGCTGCATGTGTCTTAATTAGGGAATGGTGATCACACTATCAGATATCAATACAGGGCTGCAACTAATAATTACTATAATTATGGATATACTGTAATTTCAATTCATTAGTCAGTCAAAAAAATTGCTTGTTTTGTGCTGTACGACCATCACACCAACCCGAGATATTCAGACTACAATCACAAACAACCAAGTAAGAACACAACAGTGGTGGGATTAAATCCTGAATATGTTCAGACAATTCAAAACAACATTAAATGACACTTGTAAAATGTATACGTGTTAATGTTTGCTATCCGACATGGCACAGCATATTACAGCAGTAAATCCTGTTAATCTGCCAGCAGGTAACGAGTACTGGCTGCTGGTGTTGTGTAGTCCCTGTGTGTCTCGCAAACATTTAAATCCATTTCCTTCGTTAAACACTTGAAAAAGAAAGTATGCATTTTTTACACCCATGTTTGCTAGCTTGCAGCCTTCTCTTTGTTTCCCTTCGTCGATGGGTGGAACAGCGCGACACTGGCAGTAGGATGTGAATCACTGGTGCATGTTACGAACAAAAGTGACTGGCTCATAAAGATGCTGTTGTATAGCACTACTGGTGGTCATCCAGTGGAGATTTAGACCCGGCTGTACAGTGCACGCGTAGGAGGACGTACATGCACGTGGACAATGCAATACGCTCGTCCTCAGATTGACAGCTGGTGCTGATGACATTCAGAAGCATTGTGATGCACAACAGGCTGAAAAACCAGTAAACGTGGACGAAAATAATGCACAAGTTTAAACACTCAAAAATCCATTCAGCAAATATTTTGAGAAAAGAAATGCATTCAATGTGTTTGTTAGACTGCAAATGTACACACAAGATGTTCTGGTGATAAACAGTGGACGTGAACATCACTGACAAAGTGTGTTTGAGAAAACATCATGAGTCCCCTTGGTTCTAATTACGGTCTTGTTTCTGGGTCATACGGTCCTCATTGTGGGCTGCTGCCACGGTCAAACAGCAGTATACGGTACATGGCATTATGATGCATATGGTAATAAAGGAACCACACTACTGCAGTTACACTGCGCTTATTGAGTTTACAACACACTCCAGTATCTGTACTGCAGTGTGGCTCTAATCTGTTACTCCATCTGATTTTGTTAAATAGCAGTTTATGCCCACAAACACCAGGGAGTCCGACTCACCCTTCCTGACCTCTGCGATCACCCCGTCTACCGCAGCAGCGGCTGCCCTCTTGGCCTCTCTGCTCTCCTGGTTGGCCCGGTCCTTCTGCTTCTTCTTGCTGGTACTGGAGGACAGGTCTGAGCTGTTGTCCCTACCGCCGCCTCCTCTCTGCTGAGCCCCACCACGACGGCCCGCCGTCTCGGTACCGGCCACGCCGCCGCCGCCGCCGCCGCTGGCCATCTTCAGGCACTTGGCACTAACAGGCCGCCCGTCGCCGGAATCACTGCCGCTGCTGGGGTCTGGATCTGAGGTGTGCCTCTTCCTGCCTGGCCCGGCTATCTTGGCGATGATACTGGTCTGAACTCTCCCAGAACAGAATCAGGAAGGCTGGTTAGGGATGGGGACCTGAGGCAGAGACGGGGACACGTCTGACATCAGTCTGCGGTAGAGTAAGGTTTAACACGGAGCGGTTTAGGGTTTAAAACTAATTAGGAGCAGGTTTAAAACAAGTAAACACAGCTGGAGGAGGCGTCACGTCTTCAGAAGGACGTTAACGGCAGCACACCGCGTCCATCGGCTAGCCGCTTCCTTAGCATAGCAGCGAGCTGCGACTGTCAAATGACAAACAAAGGACAACAGCTCCATCAGCCATCTTATCCTGCGGCCACTACAGTTTTACATTTACACATTTACTACCAACACGGGTGATGCTCACTGAGCTACCTGCCTACCTACCTGCCTTCCCAGCTAGGTAGGCAGCTAGTTACCTAGCTAGGCAGCTAGCTAGCTAGCTAGGTAGGTAGCTCCCGTCCGCGAGCTCAGCCCCTGAAGTTCGCCTGCCGACTGCAGAGGTTCGTTTATTTTAAGGCACGTGTGTTTTGGGCTGTCATGTGTCGATACTACACACACACACACACACACACACACACACACACACACACACACACACACACACACCTGTAGAAATAACGTCATGTTTATGGAGATGATGGTCCGTTTACCCCCATTTATACTAATTAGCACACTGCCTCTCTGCTACTAACCCGTCGCTGGTCAGCAGTGAGGGCGGGACAGGACAGCTGGTTTATACTGTAGCTGTCTATCAACGCTCTCTTGGCTGTACTGACTACAAATAACCGCCATTACTGCTGCCTAACATCAGAAGGAACTAACAGCGCATTAGTTAGTACGATCATGACGGCTGACCTCCAGTCTCCCCACACAGCGCAGGGCGGGTCACACAATCAAGCGCTCCTCCAGTCTCCGCGAAGCTAATGTCATTAGCCACATCAAGCTAACGCTAGCTGGCTCGGCGGGGTCGATGATCCAGCGGTTCGTAGTCTACACCACACGACATGACATCCCGTGACACCTGCGCCCCACTGCGATTAAATACCTAATGACTACGGGCGTGAGGACGGGGCACTTACGGGGCTCCAGTTCGGTGAGAACGGAGTACCGCTCCTGTCACACAATGGCCGGCGACTCCTCCTGCTCCGCCCGGCTGCTAAGCTCCCTCCCGGCCGCGGGCCGCTGTGCTCCTGCCTGCAGTCCACCGTGTTTCTGGAATCTTATTTCGCTTATCCGGGGCCCATTTCTGGTACCTGTGAACGATTTATCCCAGAGATTCAAAGAAAAGACGACAACGAGGAGCTCCTCAGTCTGCGGGAGTCATCCGGCCTCTGAGGGCTGAGTCCTACTTTGTTTGGAACAAATTACACCGAGAAATGAGAGCGCGCACAGGCCACTTCCTGACTGGCGCGTTCACGTGATCTGTAGCCCCCCCCCCCCCCTCCAACAAACACACACACACACTCACTCTCTCACTCTCTTTCAAGAAAGAAAAGGTAGCTCCTAACATTATAATATTTCATTTTGAGTTTGAATTACTGTTCATCCAGCATAAATGCGGTGTACCTATCGGTCTAGTTCAGTACACACAACCAGGACCGCGGGGACGGCTGCTGGCTGGACAGATGTCCAGAAGACCATCATGGAGGGAAACCCACAGAAGGTCATCCCTGACGGGCTGGCTGTTCACAGAGCGCTGTATCGAAGCATCTTCAAGGAAAGTGGACTGGAAGGGAACCGTGTGGGTCCAGGTCCCAGAGTCTGGAGGGAGAGCAGAGAGGCTCACAGTTTCCACAGTGGGTGATGGTTTGGTGTCGGTCCACTGACCTGAACCCCACAGAGAACCTATGTGGTCTGGTGAGGAGGACGATGAGAAACAGCTGCTATCAGAGCGAGCTGGTCTTCAATAAGTCCTCAGCAGCACCGCAGGCTGGTCGCTGGTTCCTGCTAAAGGGGCCCGGACCACGTACCGAGGGAACAAATGAACCTGCTTTATAGAGGTTCTGTACAGTACATCCTTTTTTGACTGATCTTATGAAATATCATATTATGAGATACCTTATTCTCTCTGTTTGAGCTGTAATTATTGAAAAGAATTCATGGTCGTCTCATTTTTAAGCTGCACCTGTATATTGTCTCTTGCTTTGGCTCTTTGAAGGATTGATGGTGAACAGACGGTGAACAGAGGAAGACGGCAGCATGCAGCACCACAAAAACAAAATCCAAACTGAAATGATGATTTATTGATTAAATGATGTAGAGGCTCCATCCTGTCCACATCGACTTCTACCTTTCATATGAAGTATTATGGAGGATATAGTATATCAAACATGTTAATATGTTTCTTATTTTTTTGATCAAGGTCTATTTATTTTGTTTTTACATTTCAACATAAATCAATCAAACCAGACCCCCAGAAGAAGATTTCTGATTTACAGGATGTAATGAGCACATAGCCTGACATCCATAAAGTACATGTAATAAAAAGTTAAACACATGAAATAATAGACACAGCAGCAGAAATTTACATTATCATACTGTCTGCTTCAATGTCCTCAACAGACATTATGAAAGGCTGCCAAATATAAAACTTTCTAATAGACCCCTAGTTGTATATTTGATCCTCCCCGGTTTGATGTGGGACATGACATCCCGACCCAGTGGCCGTATGTTGGACGAATCGGACCTTTCCACCACGGTAAAATGAGTCTCCTGGTCAGGAGAGCTGACAGCCAACAGACTAGTTTTCCATTTCTCAGGAGGGAACCGTCTGGGTCCCAAACCAGTTCAATGAATGATGGCGTAATCTTAGATCAAGTCTCAGAAAATAGATTGCCAGAAAGTGTAAAGCTTTGGATGGATCCAAATCGTGTAGCAGAGTGGCTGGGTCCCGTCCACACCGATCACCAGTGGATCTGTGTTTGCTGTGAACTTACCAAGTTTAACTTTACACCAAACAGTGGAGACAGAAGATTCCCCTGTCGTCTGGGATTAGTTCGTCTAAATCTGTCTCCTATTTGTGTTTTAGATGATTTAAAGCTGTCAGATTGTGAGAATAAAGCATTTGATAGATTGTACTTGTAGTCCGTTTCCTCGTTAGTTTCCATTCAGGTCAGAGGGAAAGACATAGAGGGAAAACATTTTGAATTTGACGTTACAAAATTGTGAAGCTGCAAATATCTATAAAACTGTGATTTGGAAATATGAATTTTCTACTGTTCAAAGGAGGCAAAATTTCTGTCTGTATAGCAATCAGACAGTGAAACCAAACCTCCTGTAGACCACTTCTCAAAGATCCCACCTGTCACCGATGGGACAGACGTGGTTTGGACAGATCTGTGAGAGACCAGGATCTGACTCGGTTCCAGATTTGGTTGACTGTAGGACGACGGGATTAAAGGTCCAGGTAGAAAGGGGCCGTGTGAGCGGCAGCTTACAGCAGTAAAGCTTTTAAAGAAGAGAAATTCACGGACGTCTGCTCCATAGTTTCCCCTCCAGGGTCACCGACATCATTATTACCAAACCAATATAGCAACACTCTAATGTTAACTGTCCACCGAGCAAGGTCTTTACTTCTTTTCATTCGGGGTGTTTTTTTGTTCCATGTGACAGATATCTGATAGATATCTGATAGATATCTGTCAGATATCTATCAGATATCTTCAATATCTATAGATATCTATAGATATCTGATTGTTAAGCCTGGTAAAAGGGTTTTAGTTTAGTTAAAACCAGAAGGCATTGGCATATATATAAAAACTTAGAACAGTCATCTTTACTGTATTCATTCTTCCACCTGATGAGAGAGGCTCGATATCCTGATTAAATTTAGATGACAGCATAGAGATCTTTATGATAATCCATATCCCCAGGTATTTCAATTTCTTGGGACTAATTTTAAAGGGAAATGAGTCGAATAAAGACTCGTCATTACTTTTGCCAACAGGCATTAGCTCACTTTTCTGAATATTGACCTTGTATCCGAATATTTTGCCAAATTCGTTTAACAAGACCATTAATTTAGGAAGGCTCAAAAGACATTGTCACAACAACAAAAGCATATTGTCCACATAAAGCCAGACTTTATGTCCCCTCCCTGCCCGCTGAAGTCCTCTGACATCCCTACGTTGCCTCAGGGCTCGTGCTGGTGGTTCTACTGCAGTCTCAAAGACAAGCGCTGATTAACGTTTGACTTCAAAACAGCAGGACAGATTATTATTAGTGCGAACAGCAGCCATTGGAGCCAAATACAGAGCTCTGATCCGTGATGTGTGCTGAAAAGATAGGCCCACCCCGCCCGGTCAGATGCCTTTTCAGCATCCAATGAGAGGACTACATCTGGTACCCTGGGTGGACAGGCACAGGAGCACCGCAGGGGACCGGGTTCTCTCCGGTTCCCCTGGTACACATCAGACTTCAAGTACAACTCGGAGTCCTGCCATGTGCAGAAATTCACAGAGGACGCTGCTATGGTGGGTTGTATCAGGACTGGGCAGGAGGAGGAGTACAGAAGACTGATCCAGGACTGGTGGATTTCAGACGGCCCAGGCCGCACCCGGAACCAGTAACCATCGATGGGGACTGTGTGGACCTAGTACAGACCTACAAATACCTGGGAGTGGAGCTGGATGGCAGATTGGACTGGACTGATAGAGTCGCTCTGTGTAGGAGGGCAGAGCCGCCTGTACTTCATCAGACGGCGTCCAACATCAGATCATAAGATAAGATAAGATGAACCTTTATTAATCCCGGAGGGAAATTCATCAGCAGATGTTCTGATATGATATATGAGGATAATATGATTTCTACCTGACTCCTGATGCTCAAAGATGCTACTTCGACGCAGAGAAATATGAAGTTATCCAACCTTTATTCACAAATCTGTACACAGTTAAAGTTTTCACAAGTTTCTTTTGGTATTTTTGCTTTGGCACTTAGTTATGAAAATCATGTGGCTGCCAGCTGATATGTGATCTGAGGGAAACATGTACAAAGTTAGTTTTTTGGTTTGTTTCCAAAAGCATACATTTTCATGTAAATGGTATATGAGTAAATGTCCAAGACACTGACATACTATAAGGCACAATTAAACCCTGAACATACTGTGTAGTACTACAGTATCTTATTCCATCACGGTACACAAACATTCACAATCCGTCTCATAAAAATGAATCCTGTTGATGACTAAAAGGAACAGTTCATTATTCAACATTCAGGGAATCACACCTATTTGCTAGCTGTCCTGATTCCAGTCTTTATGCTAAGCTAACAGGCTGCTGGTGGTTGCATCATATTTATCCTCAGAGTTTTAATGGGCTTTTCACACTGCACTCAGGCTGCATTCACACCTAATCAGACGTTGCGGCGATATAGTGCAGCGGTGTGTGGGAGGGTCACTTAGCCCACTTTCACACTAGCAAGTGAAAGTGGGCTAACCCCGACTTCAGTCTAGGGCTGAAAATCCACCAGCGTGAATCAGGCTCCGGTAAACGACGGAGATTGTGCCCCGTTTTTGTGAAGCATCGTTCTAGGACGGAGACGTTAGCCTCACGTCCAGCAGACATTTAACCCAGGGTTAGTAGAAGTGCAGTGTGACTCATGCAGCCTCGGCCTTAGGTTAACCCTGGGTTAACAATGTGTGTGAAAAGAAGCTAAGTTATCCCAGGGTCAACTCTTAGCCCTGGGCTAAGAATAGGCGGCGGGAAAAGCCTCGTCCTGAGGGCGGCGCCAGAAGGAATGCCGTTTCGTTACCTAAATAAAGAGGGTTTATCCTCAGTGACGTTAGAGCGAGTCCGACTCAGCTGGACTGTAATGTCTTGTAGTTTCAGCAGTTTTTCAGTTATTTCACTCTGGACCAAAGTTCAGCCACATACAGACTGACAGACTGACCATAATAGCATTACTAGAGCCGTGCCGCTAGCTTCCACTGTTAGCATACACTGGTAGCTTCCACTGTTAGCATACACTGGTAGCTTCCACTGTTAGCATACACTGTTAGCTTCCACTGTTAGCATACACTGGTAGCTTCCACTGTTAGCATACACTGTTACCTTCCACTGTTAGCATACACTGGTAGCTTCCACTGTTAGCATACACTGTTAGCTTCCACTGTTAGCATACACTGGTAGCTTCCACTGTTAGCATACACTGTTAGCATACACTGGTAGCTTCCACTGTTAGCATACACTGTTAGCTTTCACTGTTAAGTTCCACTGTTAGGTTCCACTGTTAGCATACACTGGTAGCTTCCACTGTTAGCATACACTGTTAGCTTCCACTGTTATCATACACTGGTAGCTTCCACTGTTAGCATACACTGGTAGCTTCCACTGTTAGCATACACTGGTAGCTTCCACTGTTAGGATACACTGTTAGCTTCCACTGTTAGCATACACTGTTAAGTTCCACTGCTAGGTTCCACTGTTAGCATACACTGGTAGCTTCCACTGTTAGCATACACTGGTAGCTTCCACTGTTAGCATACACTGTTAGCTTCCACTGTTAGCATACACTGTTAGCTTCCACTGTTAAGTTCCACTGTTAGGTTCCACTGTTAGCATACACTGGTAGCTTCCACTGTTAGCATACACTGTTAGCTTCCACTGTTAGGTTCCACTGTTACCATACACTGTTAGCTTCCACTGTTAAGTTCCACTGTTAGCATACACTGTTAGCGTACACTGGTAGCTTCCACTGTTAGGTTCCACTGTTAGCATACACTGGTAGCTTCCACTGTTAGCATACACTGGTAGCTTCCACTGTTAGCATACACTGTTAGCTTCCACTGTTAGCATACACTGGTAGCTTCCACTGTTAGCATACACTGGTAGCTTCCACTGTTAGGATACACTGTTAGCTTCCACTGTTAGGATACACTGTTAGCTTCCACTGTTAGCATACACTGTTAAGTTCCACTGTTAGGTTCCACTGTTAGCATACACTGGTAGCTTCCACTGTTAGCATACACTGTTAGCTTCCACTGTTAGCATACACTGTTAGCTTCCACTGTTAGCTTCCACTGTTACCATACACTGTTAGCTTCCACTGTTAAGTTCCACTGTTAGCATACACTGTTAGCGTACACTGGTAGCTTCCACTGTTAACTTTCAATGTTAGCTTCCACTGTTAGCATACACTGTTAGCTTCCACTGTCAGCATACACTGTTAGCTTCCACTGTTAGCTTCAATTGTTAGCTTCCACTGGTAGCATACACTGGTAGCTTCCACTGGTAGCTTCCACTGGTAGCATACACTGTTAGCATAAACTGGTAGCTTCCACTGGTAGCTTCCACTGGTAGCATACACTGTTAGCATAAACTGGTAGCTTCCACTGTTAGCATTCACTGTTAGCTTCCACTGTTATTCCTGAGTGGTATCAGTGAACAGTCGTCCTCGTCCTCCAGGCAGTGTTGTTTTATCTACTGGCTTAGCAGTTCATTACATTTTCACATAAAAATGGTCGTGACATTTGTTTCCCTGTTATTTGTATAAAGATAGAGACAAAATGCAGCACCACAGTTGGCACAAATGAATTTAAATCCATATGAATGAAAAAAGGCGTGTTGTTGAAAATACACAGCGATCTACAGTTGCGGAGACTAGATCCTCGTCTCTGGTTTTTGGCTTATTTGAAAATATAAAATGAATTAAAGCCTTATGATTTGACCTTTTTAGTCATATTTACCAAGAGTAATCCAGTTACATTTGTCAGATTGTCATTTTGCTTTTATGCCCTGATAAAGTTTGCAGTGTTTCACAAGAAGAGGACCTCTTATTTCTTGATGTCCTCCAGTGAGCTCAGCTCTGAATACACCTCCAGTAGTACGACACACTGATTATATAACAGCCACTCTACATATGTAGAAAACAAGAAATGGTTAAACTACAGATTGTTTGAAATATATCATTTTCACCCAAATTACTGAGCTTTACTAAAATATCATTTTTCATGTTCAAAACACAAATCTAAACACAGATACATTTACAGATTAGTTTGAAAATCAAAAACAAAATAAATGTGCATAAAATCAAAATGAAATGTTTGCTATAGCCCTCCTCTTCAGTGATTTCTTGGTTCCTGTATGTGGAGAAATGGCAGCGCGGTGCAGCGGTGAGTTACTGGCAGGTGTTGTAGATCTGGATCTGTCTGTTGATGTCACTCAGGATGGTTTTCATCTTGTCCTCCAAGCCGTCCAGCTGACGGGCTTTCCCCTCCAGCCTCCTCTGGTTCTCCTCATAGCTCTTCTCCAGCTCTGTGGGAAGCAGGAATGGATCAATCAGAGGCACATTAGCAGCATTTGGTGCTACAGGAAGTCCTTCTACGTGACCAGGAGGGAAGACGATGGCTGTCTGGCCCAGGGTTTAAGGCGTCTGCTGTCTCTGTGGCACAGACTTGTTTGTCCTTTAATAATAACTTAGGAGGCTCCTCAAGGACCAAATCTAGTCTCTGCTTCCTTGTCTATGGATGAAACCCCTCGATGGTGTCCTCTGGAGGCATGGGATCTCTTTTCATAGCCTCCTGATGATACACAGCTTTCTTTCATTTGATGTATTTTACATATTAGACCCTGGTCACAAACTCAGCTCAACTAGGATAAAAATATATATTAGTTATAGGCTCTGAGGCTCAGAGAGAGAAATTAACCAAGAAAATGAATTCTCCAGAGCGAAACAGGAAACCTCCGTGTCATGTTTGTCTCAAATTTAAACTTTAAAGGTTCTCTGTATATCAGCATTACTATATCATCATCATCTATAGTCTATAGATATAGAGGAGTAATGTCTACCTGAGTCTATGATATCAGTATTAATATATCATCATCATCTATAGTCTATAGATATGGAGGAGTAATGTCTACCTGAGTCTATGATATCAGTATTAATATATCATCATCTATAGTCTATAGATATAGAGGAGTAATGTCTACCTGAGTCTATGATATCAGTATTAATATATCATCATCATCTATAGTCTATAGATATAGAGGAGTAATGTCTAACTGAGTCTATAATATCAGTATTAATATATCATCATCATCTATAGTCTATAGATATAGAGGAGTAATGTCTACTTCAGTCTATGATATCAGTATTAATATATCATCATCTATAGTCTATAGATATAGAGGAGTAATGTCTACCTGAGTCTATGATATCAGTATTAATATATCATCATTAACTATAGTCTATAGATATAGAGGAGTAATGTCTACCTGAGTCAATGATATCAGCATTAATATATCATTAACTATAGTCTATAGATATAGAGGAGTAATGTCTACCTGAGTCTATGATATCAGCATTAATATATCATTAACTATAGTCTATAGATATAGAGGAGTAATGTCTACTGAGTCTATATCAGCATTAATATATCATCATCTATAGTCTATAGATATAGAGGAGTAATGTCTACCTGAGTCTATGATATCAGTATTAATATATCATCATCATCTATAGTCTATAGATATAGAGGAGTAATGTCTACCTGAGTCTATGATATCAGTATTAATATATCATCATCATCTATAGTCTATAGATATAGAGGAGTAATGTCTACCTGAGTCTATGATATCAGCATTAATATATCATCAACTATAGTCTATAGATATAGAGGAGTAATGTCTACCTGAGTCTATGATATCAGCATTAATATATCATCATCATCTATAGTCTATAGATATAGAGGAGTAATGTCTACCTGAGTCTATGATATCAGTATTAATATATCATCATCATCTATAGTCTATAGATATAGAGGAGTAATGTCTACCTGAGTCTATGATATCAGTATTAATATATCATCATTAACTACAGTCTATAGATATAGAGGAGTAATGTCTACCTGAGTCTATGATATCAGCATTAATATATCATCATCATCTATAGTCTATAGATATAGAGGAGTAATGTCTACTTCAGTCTATGATATCAGCATTAATATATCATTAACTATAGTCTATAGATATAGAGGAGTAAAGTCTACCTGAGTCTATGATATCAGCATTAATATATCATTAACTATAGTCTATAGATATAGAGGAGTAAAGTCTACCTGAGTCTATGATATCAGTATTAATATATCATCATCATCTATAGTCTATAGATATAGAGGAGTAATGTCTACCTGAGTCTATGATATCAGTATTAATATATCATCATCATCTATAGTCTATAGATATAGAGGAGTAATGTCTACCTGAGTCTATGATATCAGCATTAATATATCATCATCTATAGTCTATAGATATAGAGGAGTAATGTCTAACTGAGTCTATAATATCAGTATTAATATATCATCATCATCTATAGTCTATAGATATAGAGGAGTAATGTCTACCTGAGTCTATGATATCAGCATTAATATATCATTAACTATAGTCTATAGATATAGAGGAGTAATGTCTACCTGAGTCTATGATATCAGCATTAATATATCATCATCATCTATAGTCTATAGATATAGAGGAGTAATGTCTACCTGAGTCTATGATATCAGTATTAATATATCATCATCATCTATAGTCTATAGATATAGAGGAGTAATGTCTACTTCAGTCTATGATATCAGTATTAATATATCATCATCATCTATAGTCTATAGATATAGAGGAGTAATGTCTACTTCAGTCTATGATATCAGCATTAATATATCATCATCATCTATAGTCTATAGATATAGAGGAGTAATGTCTACCTGAGTCTATGATATCAGCATTAATATATCATCATCATCTATAGTCTATAGATATAGAGGAGTAATGTCTACCTGAGTCTATGATATCAGCATTAATATATCATCATCATCTATAGTCTATAGATATAGAGGAGTAATGTCTACCTGAGTCTGATATCAGCATTAATATATCATCATCATCTATAGTCTATAGATATAGAGGAGTAATGTCTACTTCAGTCTATGATATCAGCATTAATATATCATCATCATCTATAGTCTATAGATATAGAGGAGTAATGTCTACCTGAGTCTGATATCAGCATTAATATATCATCATCATCTATAGTCTATAGATATAGAGGAGTAATGTCTACCTGAGTCTATGATATCAGCATTAATATATCATCATCATCTATAGTCTATAGATATAGAGGAGTAATGTCTACTTCAGTCTATGATATCAGCATTAATATATCATTAACTATAGTCTATAGATATAGAGGAGTAATGTCTACCTGAGTCTATGATATCAGCATTAATATATCATCATTAACTATAGTCTATAGATATAGAGGAGTAATGTCTACCTGAGTCTATAATCAGCATTAATATATCATCATTAACTATAGTTTATAGATATAGAGGAGTAATGTCTACCTGAGTCTATATCAGCATTAATATATCATCATTAACTATAGTCTATAGATATAGAGGAGTAATGTCTACCTGAGTCTATAATATCAGTATTAATATATCATCATCATCTATAGTCTATAGATATAGAGGAGTAATGTCTACCTGAGTCTATGATATCAGCATTAATATATCATCATCTATAGTCTATAGATATAGAGGAGTAATGTCTACCTGAGTCTATGATATCAGCATTAATATATCATTAACTATAGTCTATAGATATAGAGGAGTAATGTCTACCTGAGTCTATGATATCAGTATTAATATATCATTAACTATAGTCTATAGATATAGAGGAGTAATGTCTACCTGAGTCTATGATATCAGTATTAATATATCATCATCATCTATAGTCTATAGATATAGAGGAGTAATGTCTACCTGAGTCTATGATATCAGTATTAATATATCATCATTAACTATAGTCTATAGATATAGAGGAGTAATGTCTACCTGAGTCTATGATATCAGCATTAATATATCATCATCATCTATAGTCTATAGATATAGAGGAGTAATGTCTACCTGAGTCTATGATATCATTATTAATATATCATCATTAACTATAGTCTATAGATATAGAGGAGTAAAGTCTACCTGAGTCTATGATATCAGTATTAATATATCATCATCATCTATAGTCTATAGATACAGAGGAGTAATGTCTACCTGAGTCTATGATATCAGCATTAATATATCATCATCTATAGTCTATAGATATAGAGGAGTAATGTCTACCTGAGTCTATGATATCAGTATTAATATATCATCATCATCTATAGTCTATAGATATAGAGGAGTAATGTCTACCTGAGTCTATGATATCAGTATTAATATATCATCATCATCTATAGTCTATAGATATAGAGGAGTAATGTCTACCTGAGTCTATAATATCAGTATTAATATATCATCAACTATAGTCTATAGATATAGAGGAGTAATGTCTACCTGAGTCTATGATATCAGCATTAATATATCATCATCATCTATAGTCTATAGATATAGAGGAGTAATGTCTACCTGAGTCTATGATATCAGCATTAATATATCATCATCATCTATAGTCTATAGATATAGAGGAGTAATGTCTACCTGAGTCTATATCAGCATTAATATATCATCATTAACTATAGTTTATAGATATAGAGGAGTAATGTCTACCTGAGTCTATATCAGCATTAATATATCATCATCTATAGTCTATAGATATAGAGGAGTAATGTCTACCTGAGTCTATAATATCAGTATTAATATATCATCATCATCTATAGTCTATAGATATAGAGGAGTAATGTCTACCTGAGTCTATGATATCAGCATTAATATATCATCATTAACTATAGTCTATAGATATAGAGGAGTAATGTCTACCTGAGTCTATGATATCAGCATTAATATATCATCATCTATAGTCTATAGATATAGAGGAGTAATGTCTACCTGAGTCTATGATATCAGTATTAATATATCATTAACTATAGTCTATAGATATAGAGGAGTAATGTCTACCTGAGTCTATGATATCAGTATTAATATATCATCAACTATAGTCTATAAGATATAGAGGAGTAATGTCTACCTGAGTCTATGATATCAGCATTAATATATCATTAACTATAGTCTATAGATATAGAGGAGTAATGTCTACCTGAGTCTATGATATCATTATTAATATATCATCATTAACTATAGTCTATAGATATAGAGGAGTAATGTCTACCTGAGTCTATGATATCATTATTAATATATCATCATTAACTATAGTCTATAGATATAGAGGAGTAAAGTCTACCTGAGTCTATGATATCAGCATTAATATATCATCATCATCTATAGTCTATAGATATAGAGGAGTAATGTCTACCTGAGTCTATGATATCAGCATTAATATATCATCATCTATAGTCTATAGATATAGAGGAGTAATGTCTACCTGAGTCTATATCAGCATTAATATATCATCAGCTGTGGTCTATATAAAGATATGGAGGAGTAACGTCTACCTGAGTCTATATCAGCATTAATATATCATCAGCTGTGGTCTATATAAAGATATGGAGGAGTAATGTCTACCTGAGTCTATATCAGCATTAATATATCATCAGCTGTGGTCTATATAAAGATATGGAGGAGTAATGTCTGACCCATCAACCCCATAATGTGTATAATTGTGCGTCCAGACAAAGTCGAACCTCGTCTGTCTCTGAACCCAGTAATCACCTGCCAGCCTCTGCAGCTTGCTCTGGGCGTCTCTCAGTAGTTCCTTGGCTTCATCTCGGAGGCTCTCTGCCCTTTTCTTGGCTTCCTGCACAGCCTTGGCCTTTGTGTCGACCCGCTGCTGCACCTCGTGGTATTTATCCGTCAGCTGGCCATCTAGAATCTGAGCATGGCGACAGAACAGAGAGCAGACAGCCGTGTGGTTCTACTGAGAACAAGCGTGCACACACACACACACACACACACACACACACACACACACACACACACAGATACAGACCTGCTTGGCTTCGTTCGCCTTGTCTCGGGCCATGGTGGCCGTCTCTTCGGCTCGGGCCGCCGCCATGCTGTTGTTGGCCCGTTTGGTCTTCAGGGCATTAATGTCCCGTCCCAGTGTGTCCAGGCGGTCCATGGCATCGCTCAGGTCCTTCTCGCTGTTGGACGTCTCTGACTCAATCTGAGGACACAATGCAAAGTGAAATGATGATATTATCTGAAATAATATCGGCATAGTCCTTGTGATTACAGTCAGTATGATGAGACAGTCTGTGTTCTGAATGCACATTGAAGATCACTTTAGAGAAACCACTGACACACTCGCCTGTCCACATTTGGGTATCATTCTAAAAACCATCATCTTTCATCATCTAAATTATGGCACACGTGTAAATTAAACCTGCATGAACAGATTTTTAGTAGCCAGAAACACTGACATATCACCACCTTTACAGCTGATGTGACAAACTGACTCATTTACACAGGCAGCAGATCTGAACTGCCTGTCCGATATTCACTCACTTTTAGCTCTGTTTGGTCTCTACCAGGTCCTGAGGACATATCGCTCTGTGCCTTTGTGTCTCCTCATGCTACTGCAGAGCGTCATTCATAGCATCAGCCCTGATGACTGAAAATGGAAATTGGCCCCCTTGCTGTACCATAAATGTCCAGAACCGAACCAAAAACCATGACCCCTGAACCGTGATATGAACCAAGCTGTGGATCCACCCCTAGTAGGTCCCCACCAGTCTCCCCTTTACAGTCATGACAATGATAGTCCCAGTCAGCCTGGATCAAGTCAGTCAAGTCAGCACTCTGACAGCTGTTGTTGCCCGTTGGGCTGCAGTTTGCCATATTCTGAGGGTTTCTGGACAATATCTGGCATTGATTAGTGTTATTGATTTACAGTAATATATATATACATACTGTACATTTGCATAAAGCAGCCTATTAGTCCGCTCCCATGTTGATAAGAGGATTAAATACTGGACTGACCTCCCTCTAAGGTTCAACTACAGACAATCATGCATTTAATGGTGATTAAACATTTTAAATGACTGACAGCCCTAATAAAAAACATTGATTGTGGCTGTTTTAAAAGTCACATTTCCACAGTAGATAGTAACCTAGTTAATGAGAGGAGAAATTCATCTCAAACATCTAGTGAAGGGATAACAAGTATATAACAGGACAAGCATCGACGACGTTCACCTGGCCTGGTTAAACAGACGGTGTCTTTGTGTCTCCTCATGCTACTGCAGAGCGTCATTCATAGCATCAGCCCGTCCAAGCTTGGCTCACCAGATACATATGGCCTCTGGCTATGATACATATGATTACAGCATGCGAGGTGCAACCTCTAGTCACATAAAAGCTCCTTTCTATTTCAGTCATTTCAGTGAGCCAGCAGACCCCAAAAAAATTTTTCCCTTAAAATTTTTTTTTTTATAATAAAAATATAAAATTTTTCCTTTTTTTTTTTTTTTTTTTTATTCCTTTTTCTTTTTTCTTTTTTTTTATTTTTTTTTTTTTTCTTTTTTTTCTACAAACCCTTTCCCCCCCCATTATCCCCTTCCTAAAGACCCCCCAACTCTATTTCCTCATGGTGGATCCTCCATATGATGAATTAGCCTCCTCCTCTCTCCCCCCCTCCGGTCCAGAGAGCCTCAGTGGATCAGATGGCCATAATTCATCCCCCCCCCCCCCCCCCCTTTTCTTTTCCCTCTATTTTTTTTTTTCCCCCCCCCCCCCCAACCCCCCCCCCCCCCCCTTCTCCCTCCCCTTTTTTTTTTTTTTTTCCCCTCCTTTTTTTTTTATTACCCCCCTTTTTTAAATTTCCCCCCCCCAAATTCTTTTCCCCTATTTTCTCCCTTTTGAGGGGGATAGTTTGCTACTACACCGGTGGAAAGGGCCACGACTTTTCATCAATGTACCTTCATACAGACGTACAGGTCAACAGCTCTGTGGAGGTCTCTGCCCAATGATATCATATCTACCGTCAATAACAACATAGCATACGAAGAAGTATCTCGCCAAATAACAGGATAAGCACATACATGTATTTGTTATGTTAATATCCCCAAATTCTGCCTGCTTTGATTTCACTTATATCTGTTGTTTCCTTCGCTCCCCGTTGTAGACTGTTACTAATTCATCTCATCTGTGTATGTGTTTAGCTTGCTGATAGGTTTTATATCTTAAGTTGTCTGTACTTTATTGCCTTTATTTATTATCTGTATTGTATTTCTATGTTCAGGACCCCAGGCAGACTAGAGGCCCACCAATGTGCTGCTAATCCTGATCCTTAATGAACTATAAATAATGAACCATATAACCTGTTACATCCCAGTCTCCTAGTTAAAGTCATGGTTTTCATTTGTTTTCAGTTTTGTTAGTACTTCCTGTTTTATTTGGTAATACTCACCTTGTCCTGCCCGTGTTTCCTGCGTTTGTGATTACCTGCTCCGCCCCTGATCCGGATTACCCCCCCCCCTTGTGTATGTAATCCTCGTGCTGCCTTTTTCCTGTTACCAGTTCATCTGTTCTTCCAGCCTTCGTTCCTCTCTATCCAACTTTAAATCGAAGCCTAAACTCTGAGCACCTGGCCACACCGAGTGTCTGGCATATATATAGACCAACCTGTACAGATATGGCAGTAACACACACACACACACACACACACACACACACACAGCTGGTCACCTGTGCCAGGCGGGCTTCGGTCTCTCCGATGTCAGCTTTGGCTCTGGCTATGGCCTTCTCCGCTGACGTCTGGGCAGTCTTTGCATCCACCAGTGCCTGTTTCACCGTCTCTGCTGTGGCCTTCACCCCCTCGGCACTGTGCCTTAACAACCATGAGGGTTTTAGACACCATGGATACACATGAACCGCTCTTTGTTAATGTGTGATGCTGTTCTCACTACCTTGCCCTCTTGGCATCCAGCAGCAGCTGCTCTGCCTTGCGGACATCGTCCTGCGTCTGCTGCAGGATGGCGTCCACATTGGAAAGGCTGCGAACCCGTTCCTTGATTTCATCAGCAAGATGTCTGATCTGGAGGGGTGAAGCAGGGATGGAGAGCTCCAACACACGGTTGGCCACGGCCTCGATGCTGTCTGGGTCGGCGCCCTCCTCTGGAAGAGAGACGACAGTGTTGACAACATGACTACTCATCATCATAATGGATGAAGCCAGCAGACTGCCTGACTCACGGGTGAGGAAGTCCCTGATCTGTTTAATAAGGTCTCTCAGGTCATTGTTGGAGCGCTCCACCTTGTTCTTGGTGGCGGTGGCTTTGTCCAGAGCTGCCTGAGCTTTACCCTTGGCCTCCTCTGCCTTGGTCTTGGCGTCTGCCACCTGAATGAATGCAGAAATATACAGAATATGGCAGAGGGCAGACAGACACAAGTTATTCACCATAACTGTGGCTTCTTTTTGAAATAAAGTGTTGATGTGATAAAGTCTTCCACTCTTTAGGTCTTTTTTAATGTGCCCATTTCAACCCAGTGTATTCTCCTCTCGGTACTGACTCTGGCTTTGAGCTCCAATCAGATGTCTGATTGACAGCACTGACTGGTAGCAGATGATCTGCTGTCAAAATCCTGTCAGAGCAGAGATGAGGGGTTTTATTTTGAGACTAAATGTTGAACTGAGTTATGTTGGTTTTAAACGCTGACTGACAGAATGAACCGGATCACTTTGTGGTCCTGTGGTCTGGTTCTGGCTGGCAGCACCTCAGTGCCAACAGGAGAGTACACTGTAGAAATAATCACAGAAACAAGCCACCAAACATAAATTTCCAATTTTACTTTTCTGAGTTTATAATTAAAAGAAACTTCAAAAATAACGGCGAGGCTTTCCCTTTACAGCCAGAGTTTGATCTTCTTCAGATACCTTTATCATTATATGAGTTAGACAGCTCTGACAAAAAAATCAATAAATCTGGTATCTCTGGCTGTCGCAGGACTGCAATAAACAAGCCAATCATTTCATTTGTCTGGAATGAAATGATTGGACAGACTACCTGCCTGTCTATCTTCCTGGTCTTCTATCAGCTGCTATCTTGACAGCTGTGAGTACTGAGACGGACTGTCTACCTACCTGTCCACCTACCTGTGTACCTACCTGTCCGCCTACCTGTCCACTTACCTACCTACCTACCTGTCTATCTGTCTACCTACCTGTCTACCTACCTGTCCGCCTACCTGTCCACCTACCTGTCCACCTACCTGTCCGCCTACCTGTCCGCCTACCTGTCCGCCTACCTGTCCACCTACCTACCTATCTGTCTACCTACCTGTCCGCCTACCTTCCACCTACCTGTCCACCTACCTTCCGCCTACCTTTACCTACCTTCCGCCTACCTTCCAACTACCTTCCACCTACCTTCCACCTACATTACCTACCTGTCCGCCTACCTTCCACTTACCTACCTACCTACCTTCTATCTTCTACCTACCTGTCTACCTACCTGTCCGCCTACCTGTCCACCTACCTGTCTACCTACCTGTCCACCTACCTGTCCACCTACCTGTCCACCTACCTACCTATCTGTCTACCTACCTGTCCACCTACCTATCCACCTACCTGTCTATCTGTCTACCTACCTGTCTACCTACCTGTCCACCTACCTGTCTACCTACCTGTCCACCTACCTACCTATCTTCTACCTACCTTCCACCTACCTATCTACCTACCTTCTATCTGTCCACCTACCTGTCTACCTACCTGTCCACCTACCTACCTATCTGTCTACCTACCTGTCCACCTACCTGTCTACCTACCTGTCTACCTTGTCTACCTACCTGTCTACCTACCTGTCTACCTACCTGTCTACCTACCTGTCTACCTACCTGTCTACCTACCTGTCCACCTACCTTCTATCTTCTACCTACCTGTCCACCTACCTCGCCTTCCCTACCTACCTGTCCACCTACCTAATGATAATGTTGGGGGAGTGTCTCTGGAGGGAGGACTGAAGGGACGGACTGTCAGTGTTGATGACTTGGAGACTTTCTGTCTCTCTTCAGGGACTTTTGGAGCTAGTGCTGCTGGCTGCTTTCATTGGAGAAGAGTTGGCATCACTGGTCTGGTTTACAGGTTGGATCGTTCTTTAAATCTAGTGGACTCTTGTTGGTTTCTCAACACTACTGACCCTAGCTTTAAAGTGAAGAGGAAGGAGAACATCTGACCTCCTCTTTAGTGATTTTCTCCCTGTATAATTAGAGACATGCTGCCTAACAGGTGTCCATACCTTGGTAAAGAGTCCTTCCACCTCTCCCATAGCCTTGTTCAGCTCCTTCTCCGCATGTTTGGCTCTCTCCAGAGCGTTGCCAGCCACTGCTACAGCGCCGTTACAGTTTAGGCCTCCACAGTGATGGTTCCCTTCATCGTCACGGCAACCTGCACCCCCACAAGGACTCTCCTCACAGGGAGCATCACCTGGGGCGCCGCAAACCTGTTGGGACAGGTGAACATGTATTTATTATCAGGCAATAAATACACATTTGGTCAATACTGAGTTAAGACCAGCATATGACTTTGTGTGGTTCAGTTGTATCATCAAAATAAATTTATTGTCAGAGAGAAATATTTTCATTCAGTCAAATAGAAAGCCAGTGAGACAGCCAAGGCTAGCCTCAGCTAAAGCTACAACTAAAGCAACCTAGCTGTTGTCTGTAATAGAGAAAATATTCATTTTGATAGAGCAACATCTTCATATATCTAGATTACTGCCATCTCAGCTTGGGACTGTAGTGGAATTCATAAAGCTCCTTTTAAATCTTATATTAAATGTATTTTTGTAGCTTCTTCTAATGTGCATTTCAATATAAATAGCAGACAAAGCAAACATGTAAGAGATACCTGTAACCTCTATCAATTATGGACAGTAAAAAATATAAATAAAGAGTATTATCTCAATCCCTCTGCGTCTCTCTGCTTCCCTCTGTGTCCCTCTGTGTCCCTCTGGCTTAGGCTTAGTTATTGTGTTCCCCTTTGACCTTTAGTCTGGTTATATTCAGCTTCATATTAAAGCTTTTTGTTCACTCAACCTGTCTCCCTCCTTTCTGCACGAGGGTTTAACCCGTTAAAACACTTAGCTTCCTTTACACAGCTGAAGGTCTGAAGGTCCATTTTTGTCAGTTTCACTGCTCCTGTAGTTACTCTGGGCCTTTGTATGTCCGTATACGTGAACGTTACCACACTTCATCAGCACCGACAGCTTCTCAAACCTTCTCATTGAGCTTCTTCATGTCCAGGCCCTGTGCTCTGGCACTGAGGTCCCCAAGCGCCCGTTTGTTGGCAGCATTTTTACGGTTGAAGTCGTCCTTCTTGGCGGCGATGAGGCGCTCGGTACGACGGCGAGTGTCTGCAGATTGGCTGACTGTGCTGGGCCTGGTGGTTGTTGATTCGTTGGCACGCCGTTCCGCATCACGAGACTTGTTGTAGGAGCTACGGATGCTGTCGTACGCACCTAGAGGACACACACCACATCTCACATTACTCTAACTGATGCTGGAGAACATTGAAGGATTATTAGGGATTATACATGCTTGACTCAGTGATGAACAGGGGGACAGGATGAGGAATAATGATGCTGCATGTGAGCGACCTTGAGTCTGGACAGTAAATAGAAAGTTGGAAGTAAGAGGGTGAATGGCTGAATAATAACCCAGGAAGTTGGAGTTTTTTAGGATGTCCAGTTGTCGGTGCAGCTGCTCTGACGTGAGGTTCAGTTCTTTCGCCTCTCTCTCCAGAGCACTCAGCTCTTTGCTGGCCTCAGAGTTGCTGTCCTGGACGATGGTTAGGTCTCCCTCCAGACGGTTCAGGGTGTCAGTGGTCTCACCGATCTGCGCTCTGCAAGGCAAAACAAGAGCTTGTAGGCGGATGTACATTATAATCCTGACATGATTTTAAATTAACTGTCAAAACAAAGAAATCTGCTAGCAGATTTTATGTTTTTTTTTCAAAACAATTCCTAAATCAAGAATCATTATCTCACCACTGATGTGACTTCAGATAACCATTTTCACTCTTAAAATGCAGTGGGCTCTAACAGCTGTACCTGAGCTCTTCAATGAGCTCCATCAGCGTAGCGACGGCTGCAGCAGTGGCGTTGCGTGCATTGACAATTCCCTGAGCTTGTGCTAGTTTTTGCTCCAGGTCTCTGAAGGCCTTCTCATAGGCCCCAGTAAGCCCAGTGGTCTGAATCTCATGGGCTCGCTCTGCCAGAGCCTTGGTACGCACCGCCAGGTCCTGGTCAGGACACAACATTATGGAGAGACAGATTATGGTTGACTCATAATCAGTTATTTAATATTTCACATTTGGATTCTGCTGACTGAGGACCATACCTGCACAATGCGATCCCAGTCCCCGAAGCACTGGTGACAGGGCTGACAGTGGGGGAACTGGCCAGAGAAGCCTCTGGCACACTGGTCACAGCGGACACCTGACACCCCCTGCTGGCAAACACAGTGGCCGCTCACTCGGTTGCACTGGGAGGCCTCAATGCCCCGCCAGTCACAGTCACAAGCTAGAGGGAGGAGCAGGAGGAGGAGGAGGAGGAGGAGGAGGAGGAGGAGGAGGAGGAGGAGGAGGAGGAGGAGGAGGAGGAGGAGCAGGAGGAGGAGGAGGAGGAGCAGGAGGAGGAGCAGGAGGAGGAACAGGGCTGAGCTTATAATGAGGACGTCACATTTGTTTACACAAAGAGTGTGAGGCTGGTATAAGGCTCCAAACTGGACATATTCAGAATTTAATCCTGTAATTTTTGTAGAGCCTAAATTCAACATTTATGTAGTTCATCATAAGTCTTGTATGTAATTATTCATGTTTAATACTGTCTATACAACGCATCAATTATTTGATAACAGTCTTTGAGAGACATGGAAGTAGGACAAAAACCTGGGACTAAAAAGGAACCTGCTGGTGGAGATATCTACTATCTCATATTAATTAATAATTATTAATCTTCATCATACATACATACAGTATTAGGGCCAGCACTCTGACCCTCTACCTGTTTCTGGTGCTTAGCTTTGATTTTGGTTCTGTTTGGTAAGGTCTCCACCTGATGCAAAATGTCTTGTTAGGGGTTCAGTGTTAACCAACATTAGCTGCAGGCATTTTATCACTGTGATAAACTGTCTGCTGTGGAAGCTGAGCAGCTATGAAGCCCTGAAGCACTTCACTTCTGCGTTGAATCCTTTGGTCTCTTCATCATGTTCATAAATACTACACCATTTCCTTAGAGCATGCATTATGTCTCCATGTTTCTAACCTCTGCACTGTGTCCTGGGGTCTCCCCAGTAGTTCTCCTGGCAGTCTGTGCAGGTCTTCCCACCAAAGCCATCACGACACTGACACTGCCCAGTGAACTGCATCACAGAGAAAAAGAACGACAGAAGCACGACACACGAGTTTCTTTAGTTTCTGTCGGTGTGAATGAATGTTGTGCGTCATGAGACGTTCATCTGATCGGGTTCAGGTCCAACTGCACCCTACCTCGTTACAAGAGGAGGTGACCGAGTTGCTGGGATCACAGCCGCAGGGTTCGCAGCCCCTCCCGCTGGCCAGGTTCCAGTGGTTGGGGGCGCAGTGGTCACATGTCAGTCCTATGACGTTTGGTAGACACTGGCACTGCCCTGTGGCGCGCTGGCACACACAGTCCTCTCGCTCCATACACTGGCCACGGTCAGTACCCAGGAAGTTACATGTGCACTCTGAAGGGCGAAAAAAGCATGCATCGTCAAAAAAACATAAACATGCAAGCCAGTGCTTTTTCTTTCTGTAGATTTTTCCGGTGAACATATCCCTCACTCCTGCAGTTGCGTCGGGTAGCGTCTCCGAAATAGCTGCTCTTGCAGATGCCACAGTTGGGGCCCTCAGTGTTGTACAGGCATTTCCTGCATTCTCCGGTCCGCCTGTCACAAGCCTCCATGTCTGACATGTCTATGTTGTTGTTGCACTGGCACGGCTGGCAGCGCCCCTCCGGGCTGAGAGGGGTTGCCATAGTAACCCGGAGCACATTCCTCACAGCGGGCTCCTGAATTCGGAGAAAAAGCAACAAGGAAAAAGAAGAAGAGTTAAAATGAGACAATATGATAAGTGAATGAGTGCTACTTTCATTTTAACTGGAATATATTTGCAATAAGAATAGGTGAAGTCCTCTACAGGACATCCCATGATGGTTTCATCAACTTGTGAACGTACAGCAATCAATCAATCAACAGGTAATTTGGGTTCAACATAGTCATGAGTGGACCCTCCACATGTGACCCAGACTAGGACTACAATGGTTTCAGTGGATACTTCCATTGATAGAAACATGTTAGTCTAACATACGGACATGATCATATTAATACAGTCGGTTACTAGAGTCAGTCGAGTTAGGAATCACCACTCCGTGGGGTTGGTTAGCCAGCTCTCATCTGTGAGTATCTTAAGAGCCATATTACTATAGTATAGTACTTATATAACACATGACATAATTACCTATAACATGAATATTCTGTGAGGACTCAGTGTGCTTCAGGAAACCCCAGACCGATGTAACTGAGATCGACACATCCTGGTACGAACTACTGCTGTAACACAGTATGGCGTCTCTAGTCTCTGAAGCATTACTTTACTTGGCTCATTTCCCTCTCTGTATTATCTCATTTGTTGTCCCTTCAGGTAAAACTCAGATGAAGAAATAACTGTAATAATATCTGAGTCCAGCGGGAGAAAAAGAACAGAAGGAAGTTGGAGAAAGAAGGGATGAGGAGGTGGGGAGAGGTAGAGAGTCGGGCTGTGTTGGCTGAGTGAAGGGAGGGTTAGAAACTAGATTAAAGCTTCACAGTGGTATTCCTCCTCCAACCAGTCAAGTGTCAGTTTACAGTATATCCACGTCTGTCCGAAATGTCATCACTTCATCATTTTACCCATAATTAGCATATGAATTCTTCAGTTATGGCCAAAATGTGTATTGTGAGGTCACAGTGACCTTGACCTTTGACCACCAAAATGCAATCAGTTCATCCTTGAGTCCAAGTGGACGTTTAGAGCAAATTTGAGGGAATTCCCTGCAGGCGTTCCTGAGATATCATGTTCAGGAGAATGTACCGGACAGATGGACAGATATAATGCCTCTGGCCACGGCTGTCGCCGGCACGGAGGAATAAAGAGTTGGATGGAAAACAGGAATGAAAGAGAGAGGGGCAATGGGAAGTAGAAGTGGTGGTGAGCAGAAGGAGGAAGTTGGCAGATATAATCAGCTTCAGTGTTGTTGAGCTGTTCAGGTCCACGACCTCTTCCTTCCTGTACCGTCAGTCAGAACCCCATCCTGCTCAATCTAACAGCTCATAACCATACAGTGGACAGCTGAAGGACAGCTGACGGACAGCTGATGGGACAGCTGAGGGCTGTGGGACAGCTGAAGGACAGCTGATGGGACAGCTGAAGGACAGCTGAAGGAAACTGAAGGACAGCTGAAGGACAGCTGATGGGACAGCTGAAGGACAGCTGAAGGACAGCTGATGGGACAGCTGAGGGACAGCTGATGGGACAGCTGAAGGACAGCTGATGGGACAGCTGAAGGACAGCTGACGGACAACTGAAGGACAGCTGAAGGACAGCTGATGGGACAGCTGAAGGACAGCTGAAGGACAGCTGACGGACAGCTGATGGGACAGCTGATGGGACAGCTGAAGGACAGCTGATGGGACAGCTGAAGGACAGCTGAAGGACAGCTGACGGACAGCTGATGGGACAGCTGAAGGACAGCTGAAGGACAGCTGATGGGACAGCTGAAGGACAGCTGAAGGACAGCTGACGGACAGCTGATGGGACAGCTGAAGGACAGCTGATGGGACAGCTGAAGGACAGCTGAAGGACAGCTGACGGACAACTGACGGACAGCTGAGGGACAGCTGAAGGACAGCTGAAGGACAGCTGATGGGACAGCTGAAGGACAGCTGAAGGACAGCTGACGGACAGCTGATGGGACAGCTGAAGGACAGCTGATGGGACAGCTGAAGGACAGCTGAAGGACAGCTGATGGGACAGCTGAAGGACAGCTGACGGACAGCTGATGGGACAGCTGACGGACAGCTGAGGGACAGCTGATGGGACAGCTGAAGGACAGCTGACGGACAGCTGATGGGACAGCTGAAGGACAGCTGATGGGACAGCTGAAGGACAGCTGACGGACAGCTGAAGGACAGCGAAGGACAGCTGAGGCACGAAGGACAGCTGATGGGACAGCTGACGGACAGCGACGGGACAGCAAGGACAGCTGAGGACAGCGAAGACAGCGACGGACAGCGAGGGACAGCAAGACAGCGATGGGACAGCTGATGGACAGCTAAGGACAGCTGAAGGACAGCGACGGACAGCTGATGGGACAGCTGAAGGACAGCTGACGGACAGCTGAAGGACAGCGACGGACAGCTAGGGACAGCTGAGGGACAGCTGAAGGACAGCTGAGGGACAGCTGGGACAGCTGATGGGACAGCTGATGGACAGCTGACGGACAGCTGAAGGACAGCTGACGGACAGCTGATGGGACAGCTGAAGGACAGCTGAAGGACAGCTGACGGACAGCTGATGGGACAGCTGATGGGACAGCTGAAGGACAGCTGACGGACAGCTGATGGGACAGCTGATGGGACAGCTGAAAACTGATGGGACAGCTGACGGACAGCTGAAGGACAGCTGAAAGACAGCTGACGGACAACTACGGACAGCTGATGGGACAGCTGAAGGACAGCTGATGGGACAGCTGAAGGACAGCTGAAGGACAGCTGAAGGACAGCTGATGGGACAGCTCAAGGACAGCTGATGGGACAGCTGAAGGACAGCTGACGGACAGCTGATGGGACAGCTGATGGGACAGCTGAAGGACAGCTGACGGACAGCTGATGGGACAGCTGATGGGACAGCTGAAGGACAGCTGACGGACAGCTGAAGGACAGCTGATGGGACAGCTGATGGGACAGCTGAAGGACAGCTGATGGGACAGCTGACGGACAGCTGAAGGACAGCTGAGGTTTGTTCGTCCTGGCTGGATCTACTGGTGTATTCTGTGAAATGAATGTCCACCTCCCAACAGCTTTTCATACACAGATACAGACAAACAGTTCAAACAAAAGAGACAGAAACTGACCCAGAGTCAGAATCAGCCACAGTACATACACCTGTTCCCATATTACCCTCCTCACAACCTCTACCTTTATATCCTGAGGGCTATTTTTACACTATCAGTCAAAGATAATGATTCTGGGCCAGGTCCTCACATTGGGAACACTTACACAGACCTGGTTCAAATCTTGTTTAAAAATCATTTAACCACTACTCGTGTCACCTCAGTAGCCTTTTGTGCCGTACAAAGCATGGCAGCCACAGAAAAGCACTGGAGAGGGTTTTCCATGATCCTTTGAGCCAGGTTTCACATATGGGCAGGAGTGCACGGTGGCACCAACAGCACCACTGATGGGAGGGTGCTGATGCTGAAGCCATGCATGGGTAGGAGGATGGGTGGAGGGTTGGTGGGAAGTAGAGGAGGAAGGGGGTGGATGGGGGTCAACCATCATTACTCACGCTTAAAGATGGTCGCCCCGGAGCGTTTAACAATCCCTGTGCCAGTAATACAGGGGAGGGAGGAAATGACACAGGTTACCATTCACCACAGCCCACTGAGGAACATCATTTGACTTCTACCGTTTCCTCTGTCACAGCAGGTAGAAGACACAGCTGTTCTGGAGGAAGATCACCTCGGTGGTTGGCTCAGCTGACTAAAGACATGACGCTGTAATAAAGATGGACTCTGCTGGACTCGCCTGATAATAGGGATGTACTGTATGTATTTGTTGTCCCCAGTGTGGGAGACTCCTAGTGATTGTGATGACCCCCTGACCTTTCCTCCAGCACCACCATGGAACCTACAGTCATGCTGGCAGAGCTTAGCAGAGCTAAATGCTAATGTTACAAGGCTAACATGTTTAGCATATATAATGTTTACCGGGGTCACTATCTTTGTTTAGCATGTTAGCATGCTAACATTTGCTAGCACCAAACACAAGTGAGGCTGATGGCTCGCTGGGTCGCTTCCCCACAGGATGAACGGTAATCAGGTCGGAGGTCCATCATCACATCAACATCTGGACCAGCCTCAGCTGTACTTTGTGTTTAGTACAAACACAATAAACTAAGGTGAACACATAAACATTATACCTGCAGTAAGTTAGCACACTGACGTTAGCATTTAGCTCAAAGCACTACTGTGCCCAAGTACAGAGCTGCTAGCATGGCTGTGGACTGTAAGTCTTGGGTGGTTATTTCTGCTGTAACATCAGCTCTTCCTTGAACAAAACTCCAGTTAGCTATAAACGAAACTACTGATGCACTGAAACTACATGAGATGAAATATAAATATCATATAGAGATTTAGTCTCTCTTTGTCATATAAAAGGTTTCCTTCAGGTTTAAGTACCCTTTTACTTGATAAAACACATTGCAGAAACAACTGTACTCCATATATTTGACTCAGATGAGATTTTCATGAAGTACAGTACAGTATGATGAAGCAGTGCTATAATGTTCAGGTGTACCACAGTTTCAACAGGTGTTCACATCACTCGTTCTATAGATAATGAATCATCCACACCCACATCTGGCCATGCATCACTTGCTGTGGATGAGGAGGAGAAACCATGGATGTATGAAGATAAAGCAAGGTGAGAATACCAGCCCTGTCCTATTACCTGTGTAACCCTGGTTACAGTTGCAGACGATTTGTCTGTTACGGTTGTCCTGGTAACAAGATGCAGCAAAGTGGCGTCCACTGTTGGGGCCGTCAGGACAGGGGCACGGGCGACACTGACCACTGGATGCTTTGCCCAAAACTGGGTTGCCATAGTAACCATTGGCACACCTACAGAAATGATAAAAAGGTCCTGTGAACTGTAACTCTAGAAGCATATATAATGTGCAGTTTTCAGATATCACATTCACACTTGTGTTATCACAGTATATGATCAGAGCAGGATGAACACCACTGAACTTAAGTCTTTAAATCCCTTTCTTTATGCCTATGATGTATTTTCTGTTTAAGCTGAACCTGATCTCATGGTCCCCTTCACACTAAAGCATCACCTGTCACACTTGTCTCCTCCAGTGTAGTCCCTACAGCTGATGCAAGCTCCAGTCCTCTGGTCACACTCGTCAGCGTGTCCGTTACACTGGCAGGGTCGGCAGCTGGGGAAGCCCCAGTGACCCGCCTGGCATCCGTCGCAGCGCTGACCAAATGCTCCGGGACGGCACTGGCACTGACCGGTGAACTTGTCACAAAGTCGAGTCACAGAGCCTTCCAAGCTGCAACCGCAGGCTGGACCCAGGGAGAAAAGGATGAGGAGAGGGAGGTGCATAGGAAGGAAGATGACAGCAGAACACAGGGTGATAGTGGACAGGAGAAGGAATCAAACAGAGAAAGTGACAAGAAGGATGGGAAATAAATCATTTTAGTAAAGGTGATTTTGTGTATTGAGAGACAGTAGAGGGCGCTAGCAGCTAGCACATAACTAATCAAAGGCTCTGCACACTAAGTGCGTCTAAACTCAGCTTACTCTGCAGACCATTGTCACTATAACTTCACAGCACCAATATTGTCAGTAGTGTATCAGTAGATTAAAGAGCTTTGATTGAAGTGAAACTGCTTTATTAACTGTTGCGGAGCACCGTTACACCAATTCACACCAAGCAGACGTGAAGTGCAGCCTGCGGCGCGCTGCCAGCCAATGGCTATGAAAGCTGCAGAGGCCGCCCCCGAGCTCAGAGAGCTGTGGTGAAGTGTGGCAGCCAATCAGTAACCACATCCTGGGCCTCCTGTGATATGTGATTTCTTCCCACATGAAGCTGCACCATGGCCTGGTGTGAGTTCGGCGTTAAGGCCCTACTAAGAGACCCTTCCAGGGAATGTTTAAACATCCAAATCCAACCAGAGAAGAGGTGTAAAGTATACACCATATCCTCCATAGACGGGTCTGGATCTGTAGCAGAGTTCCTCACCTATGCAACCTGAAGGTCCAAATCCGTAGGTTCCCGGAACACACTGGTCACAGCGTCGGCCAATCACATTGGGCCTGCAGTGACACTGGCCCCCGCGGACGTCACACATGGAGCTGATGGACCCCTGAAGGTCACAGTTACAAGCTGGAGGAGGACGGAGGAGAACAGGCATGAAGTCACTGAACCCTAACATATGGGAACATGCTGCACAGTGCATTCTGGGAACAAAGGGAAATATCTGACTGACTGCCAGGCTAATGGGATTAATCGCTTGTTTTACAGGTCAGCTTAAAATTTTCCTCCCTGTTTGTGTAAGGAAATGACCAAGTACATAAATAAATTCCACACATCATTAATAGTGTTAACTTGGCTGATCCCAATAATGAGGCGATGTTTTCCTTCACTCCAGAGGGAGGTCAGAGGTCAGGGTAAAGGTCATGTGACCAGCATTCACGCCCAGTGAAGCAGTTTTACTCACACAGAGCCCCGTCGTTGATGATGGCCGACATGCTGGTGATTAGCTTGGCACAGGTGTCGCTCATCAGTGGGCGGGTTACACTCTTGGCGCCCTCGTGGCAGCGGTACCGCTCATAGGTCTGCTTCCTGATGTTAGAAGCTGGATCCCCCGCGTTGAACATCTCCATGGAGGAGTGGCGGGGCATCAGGGCGATCTGGTGCACAGAGCAGAGAGGGACGGGGATGAAAACTACACTTTATTCATGAGTCAGACACTCATTTTAGAGACGTGGAAAAAGAAATTCATCTCACCGAGTCAACCAGGAGGAGAGCGTCGGCCGCTCCGTTGAGGATACTGTTGGCGTCCTGATAGCGTATGAACTCAAAGCGGAGGGTGTAAGTCACGCCTCTCTCCAGACACACAGCCTGAGGAGGGACCAGGAACCTGGAGCAACACCACCAGCACACATTCACACTCTGTGTGTGTGTCTGTGTGTGTGTGTGTGTGTGTGTGTGTGTGTGTGTGTGTGTGTGTTCAGTGTGTGTGTGAGCCACAGACCTGGCTCCAGCCGGCAGGGACACTGTGAGTCTGTCATCATCTGGGATGGTGTTTCCACAGGGGCTGCTGGTAGGAATGGGCCCCGGACGGATCACCGTGATTCGCACCTCCTCCCAGTCCCGGGGCATCTGGGCAGAATCAGTATTAACATGCAGTCAGAAGCATACTCATCACGACATATGAGGGGGGCAGTTACAAAGTAATGATGGCTACTTGGATGATAGGAAACCAATCCCATATGGTTTGGAAAATGATTAACATAAAATAAAAATATACATGATTTATAGGCAAAGAGTGGAAACCAGCAGCATGGTCCTTTATGTTATTAGTTGCTGGAGCTTTGTCTGTACAGGGATAGTTGAAGGAATAGTTTGAAATTTTGTGAAATGAGCTTATTGAAATGTCAAATATGAAGTTGGAGCCAAGAGACGGTTAGCTTAGCTTTGCATAAAGACTAGAAACAGCACACCAGGCTCTCTGCAAAGGGGAGAAAATCTGTGAACCAGCACCTCTAAAGCACTAACTAGCATGTTCTACCTACTCAAGCCTAGGTGTAAAATGTTGGGGTTTGATGGAGGGTTATAAGTGCAGACCGGCTGCAGTGATCCAACCTCTGGAGTCTTCTCATCACCGAGTCTAATTATTCCAGTCAGTAACAAACAATAAAAGATATGAGAGTGGTATCGATCTTCTCATCTTACTCTCAACAAGAGGATGAGACACAGACCTGAGACTCGTAGCGGAGGAGCAGGTCATATTCCATGGAGTAGGGGATGTTACTGATGACGAACTCCAGGGTGCCACCCTCAGGTACTCGGGCAAACCCAATGCCTGTCCATGTGGCGGGGCGACCTGGTTGGTGCTCTCTGGTCTCCACTGTGCAGCCCTGAGAATATGCAAACATATTCACATATATGTCTTAATATATTTTTATTCTAAAGCCACAGAAACACTATACTCAAACGTGTGCTGACGAAGAATACGGGTGGGCTCACCTGCCCCATTTTGGCCAACTCGGCCTCGTACAGGAAGTGATCAAGAGCCATGAAGAAGTATCTAGACTCCACCTGTGTACACTGGCGTCCTGTCATGTGACTGCGGCAGCGACACTGACCGCTCTCCACGGAGCAGCTACAGAGAAGACATAAATGGCTTTAGGTCATAGATAATGTGGGAGTGCAGCGCCGGGTCAGGAACCTCTGTGTTGGTCATGTTCGAGGAAAAATCCAGGTGCTCTTCATGGATGGAGAAATAAAAATGAAAAAAACAGTGACTTTCCCACTTATTGCGAAAGGAAGTCCTTGGTATAGGATGTCAGTCTAGAAACATCCGAGGCACTCTGATTGGGAAGTAAAAATAAAGACATGGATAACACCCAGTGCACAGTACTACCCACTGCTGGCCGTCATCGTATAGTGTTAGTAGTGTACACCGAGTGTCAGACTGTCATCCTGTACCAAGGACTTCCTTTCACAGTCTCTGTGTTTTATTGTTATATACACAGCTTTGTTATTACAGCAGCTGATATTGATATGACTTAGCTGGGTGCTTAGCTTTGTATCATTATTGTACTTACAGCGAAGCTCCTTCTAAATCTGACACTGAATAAAATCTACCTTATAACAAGACCAGCTAAGAACAGTCTACAGTCATGCTAGCTGCTCTGTGAGGCTACACTGGGTACAGCAGTGCTTTGAGCTCAGTGCATGCTAACATGCTCACAATGGTCATGCTGATGATGTTTAGCAGTGGTAATGGTTAGCATGTTCACCATCTCAGTTCAGCATGTTAGCATAACATCAGCCCATTAGCACTAAAGTTAAAGTGCAGCTGAGGCTGATGGGTTGTCATTAGTTTTGTACTGGACACATTTGAAATGAAGAGCTGGTGGAGCAGTTGAAGGATGTACCAAATGTCATCCAGTAGCTGCTGAGAAATTTCACTCCAAACCACACATGTGATGGTGCAAGAGGAAAAGTCAGGGGATGACCAGAGTCAGTGAGATTCATCCTCTGAGGACCATGACTGTGTGTCGTACGGTTGTTGAGATATTTCAGTCTAGACCAAAAGTGACTGACAGATCTACACTGCCGTGAAGCTAAGGTGGCTAATAACGTCAAAGAGTGACCCCACCATCATCATCGGGGAACTGAATCAGTGTACGAGGTTGAGAGGGGGTCAACCTCTAGTGGCACAGAACATGAATTCATTAATACGACAACAGGTGTAATAATTATTGCTAATAGATCGGACTACACAAAGCTGCTGCTGGTATTCTGGAAACAGTAATTAACTTGTGAGTGTCATGTGAGCGGCGACTCAGCAGGATTAAACTACAGCGTCACTCACTGGTTGTCCAGAGCTCCTCCGATGTCACACTCACAGCCTCGGCAGCCATTAAGGTCGTGGCTCAGAGCCCAGTGTTCTGGCTGGAAACAGGAGGACAGACAGAGGACAGAGTAACTGACTGACAGAGGGACTGACTGAGGACAGAGGGACTGACTGACAGAGGGACTGACTGAGGACAGAGGGACTGACTGACAGAGGGACTGACTGAGGACAGAGGGACTGACTGACAGAGGGACTGACTGACAGAGTGACTGACAGACAGAGGGACAGACTAGGACAGAGGGACTGACTGACAGAGGGACTGACTGATAGAGGGACTGACTGACAGAGGGACTGACTGACAGAGTGACTGACTGACAGAGGGACTGACTGACAGAGTGACTGACTGAGGACAGAGGGACTGACAGAGAGAGGGACTGACTGACAGAGTGACTGACTGACAGAGGGACTGACTGACAGAGGGACTGACTGAGGACAGAGGGACTGACTGAGAGAGTGACTGACTGAGGACAGAGGGACTGACAGAGAGAGGGACTGACTGACAGAGTGACTGACTGAGGACAGAGGGACTGACAGAGAGAGGGACAGTCAGTCAGAGTGACTGACTGAGGACAGAGGGACTGACTGACAGAGGGACTGACTGACAGAGGGACTGACTGACAGAGGGACTGACTGAGGACAGAGGGACTGACAGAGAGAGGGACAGTCAGTCAGAGTGACTGACTGAGGACAGAGGGACTGACTGACAGAGGGACTGACTGACAGAGTGGACTGACTGAGGCAGAGGGACTGACAGAGAGAGGGACTGACTGACAGAGGGACGAGACAGAGGGACTGACAGAGGAGAGGGACTGACTGACAGAGGGACTGACTGACAGAGGGACTGACTGAGGACAGAGGGACTGACAGAGAGAGGGACTGACTGACAGAGGGACTGACTGACAGAGGGACTGACGACAGAGGGACTGACAGAGAGAGGGACTGGCTGACAGAGGGACTGACTGACAGAGGGACTGACTGAGGACAGAGGGACTGACTGACAGAGGGACTGACAGAGAGAGGGACTGACTGACAGAGGGACTGACTGACAGAGTGACTGACTGACAGAGGGACTGACTGACAGAGTGACTGACAGAGAGAGGGACTGACTGACAGAGGGACTGACTGACAGAGGGACTGACAGAGAGAGGGACTGGCTGACAGAGGGACTGACTGACAGAGGGACTGACTGAGGACAGAGGGACTGACTGACAGAGGGACTGACAGAGAGAGGGACTGACTGACAGAGGGACTGACTGACAGAGTGACTGACTGACAGAGGGACTGACTGACAGAGGGACTGACTGACAGAGGGACTGACAGAGAGAGGGACTGACTGAGGACAGAGGGACTGACTGAGGACAGAGGGACTGACAGAGAGAGGGACTGACTGACAGAGGGACTGACTGACAGAGGACAGAGGGACTGACAGACAGAAGACAGAGGGACTGACAGACAGAGGACAGAGGGACTGACTGACAGAGGACAGAGGGACTGACTGACAGAAGACAGAGGGACTGACTGACAGAGGACAGAGGGACTGATTGACAGAAGACAGAGGACAGAGGGACTGACTGACAGAGGACAGAAGGACTGACTGACAGAAGACAGAGGGACTGACTGACAGAGGACAGAGGGACTGACAGACAGAGGACAGAGGGACTGACAGAGGACAGAGGGACTGACAGAGGACAGAGGGACTGACTGACAGAGGACAGAGGGACTGACTGACAGAGGACAGAGGGACTGACAGAGGACAGAGGGACTGACAGACAGAGGACAGAGGGACAGACAGAGGACAGAAGGACTGACTGACAGAGGACAGAGGGACAGACAGAGGACAGAGGGACTGACTGACAGAGGACAGAGGGACTGACAGAGGACAGAAGGACTGACTGACAGAGGACAGAGGGACTGACAGAGGACAGAGGGACTGACTGACAGAGGACAGAGGGACTGACTGACAGAGGACAGAGGGACTGACAGACAGAGGACAGAGGGACTGACTGACAGAGGACAGAGGGACTGACAGACAGAGGACAGAGGGACTGACAGACAGAGGACAGAGGGACTGACTGACAGAGGACAGAGGGACTGACAGACAGAGGACAGAGGGACTGACTGACAGAAGGACTGACTGATAGAGGACAGAGGGACTGACTGACAGAGGACAGAGGGACAGACAGAGGACAGAGGGACTGACTGACAGAGGACAGAGGGACTGACAGACAGAGGACAGAGGGACTGACTGACAGAGGACAGAGGGACTGACTGACAGAAGGACTGACTGACAGAGGACAGAGGGACTGACAGAGGACAGAGGGACTGACTGAGGAACCAGCTGGGAACACTTTGCAGTCAGCAATTTCCCTTTTTACTGTTTTTAAGTGTTCTGGCTGATGTACAGTATGTGGACTAAATGTGGTTTCTCTCTTAGAGTAGTATAAGAATCTGGTCATTCGTGGTATTTCCATCAGTCCAGTTGAAGTCTGTGGACCAGACTGTCATCTAACCCTCTACATTAAAACTGGTCTGTGACCAGTCTGTTAGACTCGACATCTATTTGGAAAGCTAATGAGAGAACACGTGGGGCAGTGATGACATTAACTTTTCATCTTGTTTTTATGTGATATTTATACTGATATTTTTAGTATTACTGCTTTTTGTTCTAAATACATTTTCAGCACTGTGACAGTAAGATCTTTTCTGGAGGATTTTTTAATTCAATGCTGACATTACTCCATTGCTATACAGGGCTCATCAGACAGGATCCACTTTTGGACCTGGTCCAGGCCCTGACCATTTTAGGCCTGCTGTAACCTACACCAACTGGACAGGCCTCAGATCCCAGGGCTAAATTTAGACCCAGGACCCAGGCAGGAGCTCACATTCCTGCCTTACTATTCCTGGCCGAGGAGGCTGAATTATAACAGGAAGCTGATCAGCAGTTAACATCTTGGGTTTCTGGGCAGAGAGAGTGGGAACAAAAAATAAGACGTGAAAACGATCACTGGCACTAATTTAGAAGGAAATAAAGGAGGGATAACGGTAAAATGGGGCATGGAGTAAAATATGGGGGAGTAAGATTCAACACTTCCACTGAAGTTGCACTGTTTCATGTTTAGTGTCAGACAGAAGATAAAGTGACAGAAGTGGTCACAGAGACTAACCCTAACCCCAGATAAAACAGTGTTGTCCAGATCTGAAACCACCAGCAGGCCTGCTGACAGGAGCACAGAGGGAATGAGGGAATGAGGGAAGGACAGATAACGGTAGTTTCTCTACCAAACACTGGTCACAGCTGCGCCCGGTGACCAGACGCTTGCAGAAGCAGTCTCCGCTGATGGGGTCGCACTGGGAGCTACCGGACACCGTCCCCCGGTGGTCACACCGACACGCTGCAGGACGCCACAGAGATTCAGTTAGTGCAGCACACCCAGCGGCAAGGGTTAAAGACACAATACTACCACCACTGACCAGGAGAGGAGAGAGGAGAGGAGGAGGAGGAGAGGAGGAGAGGAGAGGAGAGGAGAGGAGAGGAGAGGAGGAGAGGAGAGGAGGAGGAGAGGAGAGGAGGAGGAGGAGGAGAGGAGGAGAGGAGAGGAGAGGAGGGAGGAGGGAGGAGAGAGGAGAGGAGGAGAGAGGAGAGGAGGAGAGCAGAGCACCCAGACGGCAAGGGTTAAAGACACAATACTACCACCACTGACCAGGAGAGGAGAGAGGAGGGAGGAGGAGAGGAGAGGAGAGGAGAGGAGAGGAGAGGAGAGGAGAGGAGGAGGAGGAGGAGGAGAGGAGAGGAGGAGGAGGAGGAGGAGGAGGAGGAGGAGAGGGTGAGAGAGGGAGAGAGGAGAGGAGGAGGAGGAGGGAGGAGGAGAGGAGGAGGAGGAGGAGGAGGAGGAGAGGAGAGCACACTGAACGGCAAGGGTTAAAGACACAATACTACCACCACTGACCAGGAGAGGAGAGAGGAGAGGAGGAGAGAGGAGAGGAGGAGGAGGAGGAGAGGAGGAGGAGGAGGAGGAGGAGGAGGAGGAGGAGGAGGAGGAGAGGAGAGAGGAGGAGAGGAGAGGAGGAGGAGGAGGAGGAAGAGAGGAGAGGAGAGCACCCCAGCGGAGGGTAAACAATCCTCCCCCCACGACCAGGAGAGGAGAGAGGAGAGGAGGAGGAGGAGGAGAGGAGGAGAGG
This sequence comes from Pterois miles, assembly GCA_947000775.1. Taxonomy (NCBI): domain Eukaryota; kingdom Metazoa; phylum Chordata; class Actinopteri; order Perciformes; family Scorpaenidae; genus Pterois; species Pterois miles. The sequence goes on along the minus strand of CAMQGK010000048.1, from coordinate 4,094,592 downwards.
AGAGGAGGAAGAGAGGAGGAGAGGAGAGGAGGAGGAGGAGGAGAGGAGAGAGGAGAGGAGGAGGAGATGGAGAGGAGGAGGAGGAGGAGAGGAGGAAGAGAGGAGGAGGAGGAGAGGAGGAGGAGAGGAGAGGAGGAGGAGGGAGGAGGAGGAGGAGGAGGAGAGGAGAGGAGGAGGAGGAGGAGGAGGAGAGGAGGAGGAGGAGGAGGAGGAGGAGAGGAGGAGGAGGAGGAGAGGAGGAGGAGGAGGAGAGGAGGAGGAGGAGGAGAGGAGGAGGAGGAGGAGGAGGAGAGGAGGAGGAGGAGGAGGAGGAGAGGAGAGGAGGAGGAGGAGGAGGAGGAGGAGGAGGAGAGGAGAGGAGGAGGAGGAGGAGGAGAGGAGGAGGAGGAGAGGAGGAGGAGGAGGAGGAGGAGGAGGAGGAGGAGAGGAGAGGAGGAGGAGGAGGAGGAGAGGAGAGGAGGAGGAGGAGGCTTGCTGAGGAGCTAGAAGGTTTAGGCACCAAAACTACTTGTTTAGGTTTATGAAACATCATGGTTGGGTTAAAATACTCCACTAATGCTGGACATCATCTCAGCGGGCGTGTTGTGTAGTACACTGGGTGTGTTATGTAGTACACTGGATGTGTTGTGTACTACACTGGGTGTGTTATGTAGTACACTGGATGTGTTGTGTAGTACACTGGGTGTGTTATGTAGTACACTGGGCGTGTTGTGTACTACACTGGGTGTGTTATGTAGTAAATAGTAGTAATGCGTGTTTTATACGGTGTGTGATTGAATTTATTAGGAGTGTTGTTGAGTTGTGTGGAAGGGTTGTGTATTTTTTAAGAAGGGAGTGTTATATATGTAGTGTGGTGGGTGTGTTGTGTAGTAGAGTGGGTTGGTTGTGTAGTGAAGTGGGTGAGTTGTGTAGTATAGTGGGTGTGTTATGTAGTACACTGGGGAGGTTATGAGTAGAGTGGGAGAGTTGTGTAGTAGAGTAGGTGTGTTGTGTAGTAGAGTTTAAAGGTTGAGCGGTCTGTCAGAGGAAATAACTGGAATTTACTGTCACGTTTTTATACAACCTTTCACATTGTTTAGGAAATGATACAGTAGATAGCGATGGATTAGAGCTTTAATAATGCATGAGTTACTACCAATATTGTGAGGAATGTGGTCAAACATTTTTAGCTGCTGGATGATGGTGCATATACATGCAGAGAACAGCGCCGATGTATCTATGATTTGCGTTGTGTGAAGCGTAACAGAGCGTGGACTCACGTTGGCAGCCCTGAGGGTTGTCGGCGCTCAGGCCAAAGAAGCCAGTCTTACACTTGTCGCAGCGCGGCCCCTCCACATTGGCCTTACAGCGGCACTGACCTCCCAGCATGCCAAGGGAGGGGTCGGTGTGGCTGTCGCACATCCCTCCGTTCTGAGAGCCGTCTGGGTCGCAGTCACAAGCTATGGGACAGGCAGGTGAGTTATGTATGGTTTGAGCTGGCGTTACGGGGCGCTGCCATGAGACTAGTTAACAGCCAGGACCCCAGGAAGAGTGGTAGGCATCTAGCAGTACAGACCACATGACTGTTACAGGTGGTACTACAGTACAAATACAGTTTGGCAGAGTAGTTCAACTATAGTTTGATTTGAGGAAATACGCTCATTCGCTTTCTGCTTAAAGTTGGATTGTGTGATCTGCACCAACACACTCACCTATGCAGACTCGTGGATCCCTGATATCCTTAAAAGGGTCTTTGTAGTAGAAAGGTTTACACATCTCACAGTTGCGTCCCATGGTGTTGTGCTGACAGTCGTCACACACTCCTCCGCTGACGTTCCCCGTGGCCAAATACACCGCCATGTCAAAGTGGCACAGGGCTGAGTGGCTATTACAGTTACACTCTGCAAAAAAAGACATTTCATTGATGCTTACTGGCTAATTAATCACTGAGGCATTGCACTGCTGTCAGTGCCCCTTCGCTTCCTGCCCTGTGCTCACTCTTGCAGGCGTTGGTGTTGCGTCCCTCAGCTGGTCTCCAGGGCAGGTCGTTGTGGAAGTCATCACACTGCTCACAGTTCAAACCCTTCGTATTGTGGTTACACACACACCTGCCGTGGACCTGAGGAGGAAATGAGAGGGGAGAGAAAGGTCTCATAGGATGCATATCCAGACATCTTCTATTTCCATGTGAGCAGCAGAGGAAACATGTTAGCATGTAGCTACATGTTAGCATGTAGCTACATGCTAACATGGAGCTACATGCTACAACGGGGACATGGAAAAGGGCATTTTGTATAACAAGTGACTTTTGAAGTAATCTCTATGGGATAAGGAATCAAACACTTTATGAGAGTACTGTGACTGCAGCCAATCACTCACCATTCCCTCTATATCATCCCTGATGCCATCGATGGGGGCGCACTCCGAGGCGTGGCCGTAGCAAAAGCAGTTTCCACGTACGACGAGCTCGTATATGGCGTAGTAATACTTTTCTTTGATTTCAGCTCTGGGGTCCAGCAAGTTGTCTCCCAGAGTGTGAAGCTTGGTGAAGTTCACTCTCAGGTTAGTGATCTTCAGCTGGTCTGTAGGGGACAGAGGGGGACATGAAGACAATCAGAGAGGGCTGAATGGAGTCACAATCAGGCACGTGGACATGTTTAGTTCAGTTTTCTGTTATATGAAGGCTTGTGGTGGGTGGTGTGACACAGACAGACACAGACACACACACACACACACACACACACACACACACACACACACACACACACTTCACAAAAGGCCAATGGAGCATGACAGAATTGAGTGTGTGGCAAAGCATTATGGGCATTAACAGATGATGACCTGGCATGATCTGAGGATTAGCTGGTCCTCAGAGTTTTGAGGAGAATGACGGTGACACTGAACAGGGGAAGAACAGGGAGGAGAATGACGTTAGCTGACGTAGTTTAAACCCAGATGAAACGGAGCATCACAACCTCATCATGTCATGCAGTAGACCTATAATAGAGGGGCATGTGTCACTTTTACATCAAAATATATGCATCATCTTTACATGTATATCAAACACAACATGTCTCAGATGACAGCACATGTAACCTCACACCAGTAGGCCTCTGTAAATGACTTACAGTCTATTTAGTGCCAAGTTCCTGATTTGAGTTACTATCCCTGAGCAGGGAAACACTGTCTCTGGAGGGAATAGCACCCTAAACTGACTACGGTGACCTTGGAAGAGCTCCACTTCATCTGACTAACTCAGACTGCTCAGCCTCTCACTGTACTTTACACACTGGAGGGATGATTAGCATGACCAATAACTCTTTCAATATGCATATTGGTGTGTGAGTATTGGTTTAAGACAAACTTAAAAAACATGAATGAGTCCACAGGATGCTAGCAGCTCTTTGAGGCTACATGTTGGCGCAGCAAAGCTCTGAGCTAAATGCTAACATGCTGATGTTCAACTGTTTACCATGTTTTAGTTTAGCCTGTTAGCATGTTAACACTTACTGCTTTCCCCTAAACACAGTGCAGCTGAAGCTGATGACGATGCCATTAGTTTTGTAAGTACAGAGTGAGTTTTGACCTGCTGGTGGCGCTAGATTAAACTCAGGAGAGCACCAAGAGGTGAGAGCCACCCTCCAGGCACCATGTGGATCTGTACCAGATTTCATGGTAATCCATCTTTTATGCTAACCGTTGATACAGTCTGACATATCACAGTCTGCAGCAAAGGAGTGGACCGACTGGTCAACATCGGTCCCCAGAAGTACGCTGCTAGCATGGCTAGCACAAGCAAACCAAAATCATTCACAACATTCAACGTGGCACGACTGGAGATCTGATACGGAAATTTTATTAAATCTGTCTTTATCTCAAAGTGAGAGGAATCTGGAAATAGTCACATAGGCAGCATAGCAAAGGTTCAGGCAGACAACCGAAGGCATGTTTGCATCAGCTGACTGGCATCAGCTGACATCATTCAGGCTTCAGTCACTGGCTCGTTAATCAGCCGTGTGGCTATCAGCTGATTCGTCACTTCCAATCATACTGATGATAACCTGACCCTTCACCATGACTCTGCTGAGACCTTCATATTGCTGCTGCAGCTCCCTCCGCCACCCCCAGCCTTTTCCTGATATGCCATTTGTTTTGATAGATTTTTTGACTGTTTGGACAGAGTGCCTGCTAGGGAGAAAGACAGGTCCTTTCCAGAGAGGCTGGTGAGTTTCCACTCCGTCAGTCAGCTGGAACAGACCATCCTCTGCTGTTACAGTCCAGCTCTTCACCTGGAGTCATCAGCTCACACACAAACCAAAGCACATCTACCAAAACACACAAGCATACCAACACCACGTTCACCAGGGCACACACCCAACACCACGTTCACCAGGGCACACACACCTTTGTCTTCTTGGTCATACACAGTCCCTGGCACTGGTCTGCCTCCCAACTTCAGGCCTCAGCTAGCAGCAACACGAGCAGCAGGCCACAGAGGGAATAATACTAACTGAACAAACACTGCTTCTCACATAGAACGATTCAAAGTAACTCTACTTACAACACTTTAAATGAGTAAATGAGGCAGGAAATGATGTGGTATTTTTAGTATTAACTTGTATCACCATCATTGTCAACACAGTGGCTATAATGAACATTTATGACTGCGCATCAGAGCAGCTGCAGTGTGTTGAGTCCTCGTCACAAACTGTTCTTCCTCAGTAAAGAGGGAACACCTCGGTCATGACCAGCATTTAAAAACGCTCCCATTCCTGACTTCCCTGTCATTTTAAGTCCTGCTGGAGCTGAAGCAGCACTGCTTCAATAAGATGGATGAAATGTTTCATACTTGCCCTGCTGACTCCATCTGCAGTAACAGTATCCCTGCCTGACAGAGCAGAGCTAATCAGCATCACCATGGATGTACAGACAACTAACACTGACTGCTTTTAATCTGTTACACAAGTTTAGGAAATGTAGGCAGTAGGTTAGAAAGAATAGAGCGAATCACTTCTTCCCAGTTTGTTATAACACAGAGAATCCAGATTTTTAGGACTTTTTGCTCTCAACACGTTTCCTCTGAGGCTGGATCATCCCCTAAAGGCTCTACCACTCAAATGCTGAGTTTATAGATGGTGGCAGTTTGGGTCAGGGCCTTGATTTGGGTCCGCCAGTCAAAGAGACAGAACATGTACAGAGAGAAGGGTTTGCCTGGGAGGTTAGACTCAGGGCAAAAAGTCGCCAGTTATCACTCAAGTGGTGCAGAAACAAATAAATGTGGATGTGGATTCATAGTCTGGACAGCAGCAGACAGTGATGTGGATTGCTCAGCTGTGAGGGGTCTTCATGTTGCAGTGAGTTACTCAACAACAGAACAAGACGAGCTCTGCTGCTGATCTGGAAACTCAGCTCGGGGTTCTGGGAAAAGCTCTCATGTCCTGCCAGTCTAAACATGAGGCCTAGGACAGTGAGGCTATGTGGGAGAGAACAGCTGCTTTCCACATCTGTCCATGTCTTCCCCACAGCAGGGCCATGTTTCACACCCCAGGGAGATGGGCTGTTACGCCGTCTAATAAGAGATGATTGTGTCGGCTGCAGTTTGATTTACTGTGACAGATGTGACTGCAGCTCGCAAAGGGAAAGGACAGCCCTTTCTGTGGATCATTTATTAAACTGTAAGTTTAAAGTCAAACTGAAATTAGGATTCTGCACACGTTTTTCTACATGAGGTTATGAGCTATAATGACACTGCAGCTTCTGTGCTTTCTAACGAGAATAAGAGAAAACCTCTGGGTGGGTGTCTCTCGTGGGATGCCCACTTACTCCATGAGTGGAATCACGACAGCATGAAACACAGATGATGCACCAATCAAATTAAAGTATCATCATTATCGCTGGACACAAGTAAAAACAAACACCAAGCATTTACAGCATGTACTGATTCCTTAGAGGTCCAGTGTGTAGGATTCAGTGACACCTAGTGGGAGGCTGCAGATTGCCACCAAGCGAATCCCCCTCCAGTCAGCCCACTCAGTTCAGCATGTCAGAGAACCTCGGTGACCTTCAGGTAACATAAACACAAACGTCTGTTCTGGGCTCCTGCAGAAACATGGAGGACTCCATGCAGAGGAGCTGCTCCTAAACAACGGTAACAAAAACAGCCATTCTTGGTTTCCGGTGATTATGCACTAATGAAAACAGTTATGAATACTATTTTCCATTTCTGCTAATAGATCACCAGAAATGCTACACACTGACCTTTTATATTTTATTTCAGCTTGACTTTAACTTTTGGTTTATGTAGTATATTATGGCCTTCTGTCGTTAGTATGATGTATATGTAGAGCTTTAATAAGCCCTTATATCAAACAGCCTTCTGCCTGCAATGTTCTACTATTATTATCATTATTATCATTATGTTGTACAGCATCAGTCTGCTGGTGGAAATATGAGCGGGACCTACTCTGGATGCTGGGGCTGTATGGATCCTCAATCCTGATGGCTGGATCTAGCACTCTGTAGATGACCTAGACCAGGACACACATACGTACACATTACACACTTCAACTATCTGACTCTTGAAATAATGCAATGAGCAGCGACATGTCCATGATGAGCCTGAGTCCCGTTGTGGTGTGCGTGTCTGAGAAGTGTTCAGTGTGTCAACTTACAAATTCAGGACCTGAGAATTAAAATGTCTTTCGGACTGAACAGGACACTGATCATGTGACATTCTACTTAAAGGAGCTATACACAAAATTCCGAGTCTGGGCCAGGGTTGCCTTCCCATCGCTCCCACCTCTGACATCCCGAGCAAACATGGAGGTGGCTGAGCCAAAATGGCTGCCAACAGTAGCTAACTAACAATAGCAACAGTGATGACAGAGCTAACAGTGTTAACTGGGGTTAGCTCACACACACCCTGCCATAGTGGTAGGACACAGTGCAGAGCGCTAACAGGGGGGCCGACAGAGTCACAACTCTGCCCTTCAATACCTCTGCTACATTATACAATCAGTGCGGTGTATCTTGTCTGTGTAATTCACACACAACTGCAAACAGATCTTTAAAACTCTGGACAGAGGCAGGCTAGCGCTGTGTTCATGTTAGGCTAAACTCATCTACTGACAGCGCTATCCATCTTCTCATCTAATTGTCGGCAAGCAAATAAGCCCATTTTTCAAAATGTGGAACTATTAAGGTCATTTGTGTGGCTGCAGCCATCAGAAAGTTAAGATCCTAAAAACTGGGATCAAAGAATGAAAACACCTTATTTGTCATGTCTGTAAGTTTTAGTGTTTATCTTGAACAACTAATTTGATCTGTACTGCTCCTTTAATCAAACGCTCACCTCTCCCTCCGTTGACGGCTCGATGTCAGAGTAGCGTGACTCACAGATGACATCATTAATGTTACGCAAAGGACCCTGGGAAACCCTGGGAAAGGCAGCAGCGCAGTCATGGGAAAAGTAGCGGTAGATCTGCCAGGTACGACCAAAATCTGCGGACCGTTCGATCAGCATGGCCGCCGGACGGAAGGTCTGCAAGACAAGGACGCCGAAGACAAAAACACTGCAAAGTTCGTTCTGTTAAATAAGCAGAATCCTCCTGAAGTATGAAACAAATGGAGCTGTGAGTCACGGTTTCGGCTACTTGGCGACACAGGTCAGTAAACTGACGACAGGAGCTTTTATCGTATACCTTGAAGGTCATAATCAGGTGAGTGAAATGAAACTCTGCTTCCAGATCCAGCTGGATAAAGACATCTGACTTTCCTGTGGGAGAGAAACAGAGAGACAGATGTGTGAATAAAACCACCATTTCCCTTTACATCTAATAACTGTCACTGCATTGTATTAGCCATTTATAAAGCGCTGGCACTCTGACAGATGAATGACTAACTAAAATAACAGCTAGCGACAGTAAGTGAAGTAGCAACCAGGCTGCTGGCTTGAAGAATGGCACACTGACAGGGAAAGGCATTCAGTCTTAGCAGGAGAAATGTAGACAGCCTGTTGGAAAAGCCCCCACACTTCCTGAGAGCACCAGGTTTTCACTCTGTACGACATGTTCAGCTCAACGCCAACAGGACTTCCCATTCCTGCATATTACCTCTAAGTGGCCGGCTCCACACGGACTTTCTTACAACTTAACACCCAGCATTATAAATTTTTAAAATCATGCTTTTCATTTATCTGGTAAAATCAGTCAACAGCTGTTTGTCTCTCAACAGCAGACTAACATCTCGAACAAAACTCTTCTTCCTTGTCTCATCTGATGTTGTTTCTAGAGCAGCAACAGTAATGTTGACAACAGCAGAGTCACCATGGAAACTCATTAATATCTGACTGGAGACAATCTGACAGATCAATAAAATCAATCAGATTCCTGAGTGAAGAACACAAACATCAGTCAGTATCAGTCCTTCCTCCTGTCCTCTTGTCCTCCTGTCCTCCTGTCATCTGTCCTCCTGTTCTCCTCCCTCTGCTGATGTGAACCACTACAGGTCCTGCTGGTAGAGAGGAGCTGCTTTGTCTCAGCCAGCTTTAGTTTACTACTGAGATACATGACAAACTAACCTAAACAGTCAGACTACAGAGTCTACTGCCAGCTTTAGTTTACTACTGAGATACATGACAAACTAACCTAAACAGTCAGACTACAGAGTCTACTGCCAGCTTTAGTTTACTACTGAGATACATGACAAACTAACCTAAACAGTCAGACTACAGAGCCTACTGCCAGCTTTAGTTTACTACTGAGATACATGACAAACTAACCTAAACAGACTACAGAGCCTACTGCCAGCTTTAGTTTACTACTAAGATACATGACAAACTAACCTAAACAGACTACAGAGCCTACTGCCAGCTTTAGTTTACTACTGAGATACATGACAAACTAACCTAAACAGACTACAGATTCCTTCTCTTCTTATCCCTTCTTTCTTCCCCTCTTCCTTCTTTTTAAAACCCTTTTTTATTTACCTTTTTAACCTTCTTTACCTTTAACAACCCCTTTTACCATCCCCCTTTCCTATCTCAACCCCTAACTACAACCCCCCTTCACCCCCCCCTTTTTATAATAAAACAAAAAACCCCCCCCCCTTTTTCATAATACAAACCAACACCAAATCTACTCCCTTTTTCTACTAAATAATACAAACTAACCTAAACAACTACAATTCTACTCCACTTTATTTTACTACTAAAATACATACAAACTAACCTAACAGTCAGACTACAGAGTCTACTGCCAGCTTTAGTTTACTACTGAGATACATGACAAACTAACCTAAACAGACTACAGAGTCTACTGCCAGCTTTAGTTTACTACTGAGATACATGACAAACTAACCTAACAGTCAGACTACAGAGTCTACTGACAGCTTTAGTTTACTACTGAGATACATGACAAACTAACCTAACAGTCAGACTACAGAGTCTACTGCCAGCTTTAGTTTACTACTGAGATACATGACAAACTAACCTAACAGTCAGACTACAGAGCCTACTGCCAGCTTTAGTTTACTACTAAGATACATGACAAACTAACCTAACAGCAGACTACAGAGTCCTACTGCCAGCTTTAGTTTACTACTAAGATACATGACAAACTAACCTAAACAGCAGACTACAGAGCCTACTGCCAGCTTTAGTTTACTACTGAGATACATGACAAACTAACCTAAACAGTCAGACTACAGAGTCTACTGCCAGCTTTAGTTTACTACTGAGATACATGACAAACTAACCTAACAGCAGACTACAGAGTCTACTGCCAGCTTTAGTTTACTACTGAGATACATGACAAACTAACCTAACAGTCAGACTACAGAGTCTACTGACAGCTTTAGTTTACTACTGAGATACATGACAAACTAACCTAAACAGACTACAGAGTCTACTGCCAGCTTTAGTTTACTACTGAGATACATGACAAACTAACCTAACAGTCAGACTACAGAGTCTACTGACAGCTTTAGTTTACTACTGAGATACATGACAATCTAACCTAACAGTCAGACTACAGAGTCTACTGCCAGCTTTAGTTTACTACTGAGATACATGACAAACTAACCTAAACAGACTACAGAGCCTACTGCCAGCTTTTGTTTACTACTGAGATACATGACAAACTAACCTAAACAGACTACAGAGCCTACTGCCAGCTTTTGTTTACTACTGAGATACATGACAAACTAACCTAAACAGTCAGACTACAGAGTCTACTGCCAGCTTTAGTTTACTACTAAGATACATGACAAACTAACCTAACAGTCAGACTACAGAGCCTACTGCCAGCTTTAGTTTACTACTGAGATACATGACAAACTAACCTAACAGTCAGACTACAGAGTCTACTGCCAGCTTTAGTTTACTACTGAGATACATGACAAACTAACCTCAACAGTCAGACTACAGAGTCTACTGCCAGCTTTAGTTTACTACTAAGATACATGACAAACTAACCTAAACAGACTACAGAGCCTACTGCCAGCTTTAGTTTACTACTGAGATACATGACAAACTAACCTAAAGTAGACTACAGAGTCTACTGCCAGCTTTAGTTTACTACTGAGATACATGACAAACTAACCTAAACAGTCAGACTACAGAGTCTACTGCCAGCTTTAGTTTACTACTGAGATACATGACAAACTAACCTAACAGTCAGACTACAGAGTCTACTGCCAGCTTTAGTTTACTACTGAGATACATGACAAACTAACCTCAACAGTCAGACTACAGAGTCTACTGCCAGCTTTAGTTTACTACTAAGATACATGACAAACTAACCTAAAGCAGACTACAGAGCCTACTGTCAGCTTTAGTTTACTACTGAGATACATGACAAACTAACCTAACAGTCAGACTACAGAGTCTACTGCCAGCTTTAGTTTACTACTGAGATACATGACAAACTAACCTAACAGTCAGACTACAGAGTCTACTGCCAGCTTTAGTTTACTACTGAGATACATGACAAACTAACCTAACAGTCAGACTACAGAGTCTACTGCCAGCTTTAGTTTACTACTGAGATACATGACAAACTAACCTAAACAGACTACAGAGTCTACTGCCAGCTTTAGTTTACTACTGAGATACATGACAAACTAACCTAAACAGTCAGACTACAGAGTCTACTGCCAGCTTTAGTTTACTACTGAGATACATGACAAACTAACCTAAACAGACTACAGAGTCTACTGCCGGCTTTAGCTTTAGCTTGTGTAGTCGAGGGTTACGTTGGTCCTAAACTTTATGAGGATAATATATTAATAACATGGAGGCTCTGTAGTTCAGACCCTCGTCAATAACAGATCATCACCTCTTCACTGCTGCTGTTCCTCCCTTCACAATAAACTCCTGAACAACCACTGATCACTGCTGACTAGAAGGAACTACAGTCATTTACTGACATGGTTACCATTCAGTGTTAGCCGCTGAGCTAACGTGAGGAGTTAATAACTGTGGTAGTGTGAACACAGTGGTGGTGGCTGAGAGACATGCTCAGTAAAATCTGGTCTGTCCTCACTGAAAGCTTCACCTTCAGCTACACTGAGCATGTGTTATAAACCTGCGTGGCAATAAACCCAATACTATATATATATATATATATATATATATATATATATATATATATATATATATATATACCCCCACCACCACTGCCAGGAGCCATAGTAACCATTATTCTCCACCTGTCAGTGGCCATAGTGTTGCTACTGTTATGGATGGTAATAATAAGGGTAGTGAATACAGTACATACCGTACATACTGTGACACTAACTCATGGAGCCTTATAATGCCTGTCTGTATGCATGCAACCCCATGAAACTGTAATTCCAATTAATAAGTGCACACAATCAAACCTCTGTAGTCCATGTCTAATGGGCTGAGTGTGCCGCCACCACCACCATGGAAAATCAGCAGAACCAGAGGTAAAAATAGCCACTATACTTCCTGTCCCCCTTCGTCTTCTTCTGCTGTTTCTCTCTGGTCTATTCTGGATCACTGTTGTCATCAACAGCACTGCATTACAGTAACATGGCTCACAACCAGCTGAGGACAGCCTGGTGTCCACCGCTCTGCACAGAGCTTTACAGTCAATACACCAGCTCACTGTCTCTCCCTGTCTTCTACTGTCTCTCCCTGTCCTCTACTATCTCTCCCTGTCTTCTACTGTCTCTCCCTGTCCTCTACTATCTCTCCCTGTCTTCTACTGTCTCTCCCTGTCTTCTACTGTCTCTCTCTGTCCTCTACTGTCTCTCCCTGTCTTCTACTGTCTCTCCCAGTCTTCTACTGTCTCTCCCTGTCTTCTACTGTCTCTCTCTGTCTTCTACTGTCTCTCCCTGTCTTCTACTGTCTCTCTCTGTCCTCTACTGTCTCTCCCTGTCCTCTACTATCTCTCCCTGTCTTCTACTGTCTCTCTCTGTCCTCTACTGTCTCTCCCTGTCTTCTACTGTCTCTCTCTGTCCTCTACTATCTCTCCCTGTCTTCTACTTCTCTCTCTGTCCTCTACTGTCTCTCCCTGTCTTCTACTGTCTCTCTCTTCCTCTACTTCTCTCCCTGTCTTCTACTTCTCTCCCATCTTCTACTGTCTCTCCCTGTCCTCTACTATCTCTCCCTTCTTCTACTTCTCTCTCTTCCTCTACTGTCTCTCCCTGTCTTCTACTGTCTCTCTCTGTCCTCTACTGTCTCTCCCTGTCTTCTACTGTCTCTCCCAGTCTTCTACTGTCTCTCCCTGTCTTCTACTGTCTCTCTCTGTCCTCTACTGTCTCTCCCTGTCTTCTACTGTCTCTCCCAGTCTTCTACTGTCTCTCCCTGTCTTCTACTGTCTCTCCCTGTCTTCTACTGTCTCTCCCAGTCCTCTACTGTCTCTCACTGTCCTCTACTGTCTCTCTCTGTCTTCTACTGTCTCTCCCTGTCTTCTACTGTCTCTCTGTCTTCTACTGTCTCTCTACTGTCTCTCCCTCTCTTCTACTGTCTCTCCCTGTCTTCTACTGTCTCTCCCTGTCCTCTACTGTCTCTCCCTGTCTTCTACTGTCTCTCTCTGTCTTCTACTGTCTCTCCCAGTCTTCTACTGTCTCTCTCTTCTTCTACTGTCTCTCCTTTCTTCTACTGTCTCTCCCAGTCCTCTACTGTCTCTCTCTTCCTCTACTTCTCTCTCTTCTTCTACTGTCTCTCCCTGTCTTCTACTTCTCTCTACTGTCTCTCCCTGTCTTCTACTGTCTCTCCCTTCTTCTACTGTCTCTCCCTTCTTCTACTGTCTCTCTACTGTCTCTCCCTCTCTTCTACTTCTCTCCCTTCCTCTACTTCTCTCCCAGTCCTCTACTTCTCTCTCTTTCTCTACTTCTCTCTCTTCTTCTACTTCTCTCCCTGTCTTCTACTTCTCTCTTCTCTCCCTTCTTCTACTGTCTCTCCCTGTCTTCTACTGTCTCTCCCTGTCTTCTACTGTCTCTCCCTGTCCTCCACTGTCTCTCTACTGTCTCTCCCTCTCTTCTACTGTCTCTCCCTGTCCTCTACTGTCTCTCCTTGTCTTCTACTGTCTCTCCCAGTCCTCTACTGTCTCTCTACTGTCCTCTACTGTCTCTCCCTGTCCTCTACTGTCTCGCTCTGTCTTCTACTGTCTCTCCCTGTCTTCTACTGTCTCTCCCTTCCTTCTTCTCTCCCTTCCTCTACTGTCTCTCTCTGTCTTCTACTGTCTCTCCCTGTCCTTCTGTCTCTCCCTGTCCTCTACTGTCTCTCCCTGTCTTCTACTGTCTCTCCCTGTCCTTCTGTCTCTCCCTTCCTCTACTTCTCTCTCTTCTTCTACTGTCTCTCCCTGTCCTCTACTGTCTCTCCCTTCCTTCTGTCTCTCCCTGTCCTTCTGTCTCTCCCTGTCCTCTACTGTCTCTCTCTGTCTTCTACTGTCTCTCCCTGTCCTTCTGTCTCTCCCTGTCCTCTACTGTCTCTCTCTGTCTTCTACTGTCTCTCCCTGTCCTCTACTGTCTCTCTCTGTCTTCTACTGTCTCTCCCAGTCCTCTACTGTCTCTCTCTGTCTTCTACTGTCTCTCCCTGTCTTCTACTGTCTCTCTCTGTCCTCTACTGTCTCTCCCAGTCCTCTACTGTCTCTCTCTTCTTCTACTGTCTCTCCCAGTCCTCTCTTCTCTCTCTTCCTCTACTGTCTCTCCCAGTCCTCTACTTCTCTCTCTTCTTCTACTTCTCTCCCTTCTTCTACTTCTCTCTCTTCCTCTACTTCTCTCCCTTCCTCTACTTCTCTCCCTGTCCTCTACTGGCTCTCTCTGTCTTCTACTGTCATCTCTACTGTCTCTCCCTGTCTTCTACTGTCTCTGTGTGCTGTGTCTCTGTGTCTGTGTGTGTGTGTCTCTGTGTGTCTGTGTGTGTGTGTGTGTGTGTGTGTGTGTGTGTGTGTGTGTGTGTGTGTGTGTGTGTGTGTGTGTGTGTGTGTGTGTGTGAGTGTGTGAGTTTAAATGTAATACCGCCTATAGCTACCACTTTCTTTCTGCTTGTGGTTTCAATATACATTTAGGATCTTGTTTCTTTTCCAGTTTTTTTCTCCTGTTGGATTATTATATGGATATTTCCACTCACTTTCTCTGGTGTGGTGCATATTTGTAGCCATGAAAGCTGAAATCACACTGCACCACATTTAGGTTGCTCAGAATTGCAACAAGAAGTATTGGGCTCCACTTTCAAATAAACACCTTAATAAAGAAATGGGAAGGTGTAACTAATGGCTTTATTTAAGTTAAAAGATAATTTACTGATGAATTACAGGTCTGTAATGAGCCTTTAAGTATAACGTGTGGCTTGCCTTGTGTCTTTTGGCTAACTCTTTACTTATCCACCTTATTCTCGGGGGTGTTACTGTAGAAATAATAATGTGTATAACTTCCAGTGAGGTAGTGGAAGAAGCAATAAGCTAGTTAGAAACCATAGGCTAATCATAGAGGCTAACCATAGAGGTTAACATTAGAGGCTAACCATAGAGGCTAACCATAGAGGTTAACATTAGAGGCTAACCACAGGGGCTCACAATAGTGGTTAACCATAGAAGCTAACAATAGAGACTAACCATAGAGGCTAACCATATAGGCTAACAAGAGAGGCTAACCATAGAGGTTAACATTAGAGGCTAACCATAGAGGTTAACATTAGAGGCTAACCATAGAGGTTAACATTAGAGGCTAACCACAGGGGCTCACAATAGTGGTTAACAATAGAGGCTACCAATAGAGGCTAATCATAGAAGCTAACAATAGAGACTAACCATAGAGGCTAACCATATAGGCTAACAAGAGAGGCTAACCATAGAGGCTAACAAGAGAGGTTAACATTAGAGGCTAACCATAGAGGCTAACAATAGTGGTTAATAATAGAGGCTAACAATAGAGGCTAACCATAGAAGCTAACAATAGAGGCTAACAATAGAGGCTAACAAGAGAGGCTAACCATAGAGGCTAACAAGAGAGGTTAACATTAGAGGCTAACCATAGAGGCTAACAATAGTGGTTAACAATAGAGGCTAACCATAGAAGCTAACAATAGAGGCTAACAATAGAGGCTAACCATATAGGCTAACCATAGAGGCTACCAAGAGAGGCTAATGATAGAGGCTAACAATAGAGGCTACGCATAGAGGCCAATAATAGAGACTACAATAGAGGCTAACAATAGAGACTAATAATAGAGGCTAACCATAGAGGCTAACAATAGAGGCTAACAATAGTGGCTAACCATAGAGGCTAACCATAATGGCTAACTATAGAGGTTAAAAATAGTGGCTAACCATAGAGGCTAATCATAGTGGCTAACCATAGTGGCTAACCATAGAGGCTAACCATAGTGGCTAACCATAGAGGGTAACCATAGAGGGTAACCACAAGAGAGGCTAACCATAGAGGCTAACAAGAGAGGCTAACCATAGAGGCTAACAAGAGAGGTTAACATTAGAGGCTAACCATAGAGGCTAACCATAGAAGCTACCCATAGAGGCTAACAAGAGAGGCTAACCATAGAGGCTAACAAGAGAGGTTAACATTAGAGGCTAACCATAGAGGCTAACAATAGTGGTTAACAATAGAGGCTAACCATAGAAGCTAACAATAGAGGCTAACAATAGAGGCTAACCATATAGGCTAACCATAGAGGCTACCAAGAGAGGCTAATGATAGAGGCTAACAATAGAGGCTAATCATAGAGGCCAACAATAGAGACTACAATAGAGGCTAACAATAGAGACTAACAATAGAGGCTAACCATAGAGGCTAACAATAGAGGCTAACAATAGTGGCTAACCATAGAGGCTAACCATAATGGCTAACTATAGAGGTTAAAAATAGTGGCTAACCATAGAGGCTAATCATAGTGGCTAACCATAGTGGCTAACCATAGAGGCTAACCATAGTGGCTAACCATAGAGGGTAACCATAGAGGGTAACCACAGAGGCTAACCATAGAGGCTAACAAGAGAGGCTAACAATGGAGACTAACAATAGAGGCTAACCATAGAGGCTAACCATAGAGGCTAACCATAGAGGCTAATCATAGTGGCTAACCATAGTGGCTAACCATAGTGGCTAACCATAGAGGGTAACCATAGAGGGTAACCACAGAGGCTAACCATAGAGGCTAACCATTATAATGTAAATGGTTTATTAACCATTAACAAAACTTTTATTTACGATTCATAAACTTTGTTTTGCTGATGATACAAGTCCACCTGAGTGTGAGAGAGGTGAGCTGATAGGCTGATCGGTACAGATAGAAGTGAATAACTTTCATTTTCATTTGATTGATTTTCCATGCTGAA
The DNA here is from genome assembly GCA_947000775.1 of Pterois miles. Lineage (NCBI taxonomy): Eukaryota > Metazoa > Chordata > Actinopteri > Perciformes > Scorpaenidae > Pterois > Pterois miles. The sequence continues at coordinate 4,077,793 of CAMQGK010000048.1, read as the reverse complement.
CAAAGGTCTCCTCACCGTTCTCGGACTGCCACCAGGACTTCTTACGGTGAGGTTTGAAGGTGGTGATGACGTTCTCTATGCGGTGGTTGATGGTGTTGTACACTGGGTCATATGGCCGTCTAGAGTCACAGTCAAAACACTTCTTCTCATCCTGCAGCAGGATGACCAAAGGTCAGGGTCCCATGGTCCAAGGTGAACCACTGACAGGATGTGGAGAAATTTCAGAATCAGACTTAACATCACACACACTGACCTGCAGATGACTGACGATGCAGTAGGGCTCCTTTCTCCTCATCCCACATGTGGACGAGGCCTTCAGGTTCTTCTCTCGGCCCACCAGCAGGTCCCCGGTTGCTGGGTAACAGCTGCCATGGGCACAGCCGTGGCTGTGGTCGGGCTCCTGGCCAACGGTGGCAGCAGCCAGGACTGGAGGGAGGGAAACAGGAAATGGATTACAATCAACAGGAAGCAGCAGAGCGGAGTGGCATCGTCTCCTAACAGAGAGCCCATTCACAAGCTGGTGATGGCAAATCAAATTCTTGAAATGAGTTTCTGTCCTTAAAAAGAGACATCAGAAGTTCTTCCCAAGGAGGACAGACACCGGGGTGGGAGGTGACAAACACCGGGGTGGGAGGTGACAAACACCGGGCTGGGAGGTGACAGACACCGGGGTGGGAGGTGACAGACACCGGGGTGGGAGGTGACAGACACCGGGCTGGGAGGTGACAGACACCGGGGTGGGAGGTGACAGACACCGGGGTGGGAGGTGACAGACACCGGAATGGGAGGTGACAAACACCGGGGTGGGAGGTGACAGACACCGGGGTGGAAGGTGACAAACACCGGGGTGGGAGGTGACACTACAGGAAAACAATAAGCTTTGGTTATGCCCTTTAAGTCTCCCAGGACAGACAGACAGATAGACAGATGTGCCAGTTTAAGGCGTTATTTTTCAGTGAGGCATTTAACACACATCAGTGCCACGTTGAACCACTTAATTGTTTTTTTATTGTTATTTTGAGGTCATCAAAAGGCATATTTTGGTAAGTTATCATGTCTGTCATAGTTCACGGAGAAAAAACAACTTCTCCAAACTTGTGTAGAGGCTTCATAAAGGTCACGGGTACGAGCTGGGCTTACTGAGCTGGACACAGCGAGACAGCTACTGCTTGATGAAAAGCTGATTCAATGTTGAGACAACATCCAGTGGGAGGAGGATTATGTCGGGGCTGCTCTGCAGGTCAACAGGCTCCAAAAGAAGTGACCTGACAAGAGGCCCCAGCTACAGGCTGGACCTGGACACCAACCAATGCAGGTCACACAGAGGTCAACTAAGACCAGCAACGTTTGAAACAGGGAGTCTTCTAGTCGTGGTGAACATGTCGAACCACTGAGTGAACAGCTCTGTGATACGTACAGCTCTAGAGGCTCGCAGTGCTCTGTGTGGGAGTTTAAATAAACCTTATAAACTTCATGACAACCAGCAGCAGCCGCCACACATTCCACTGAAGGCGTCCTCCTACGTGTCTCTGGGACCTGTGGGACTCCAGAGGTCCAGCTGTCAAACTATGGCTGTCCACAACAGGTGTTTCTAATCCTCCCTTCTTACGCAGTCAGACTACAGCACTCCTCCACTGTGGGCGGACTTACACAGGCTTTAAAAACAGGGTTTATAACACTCTTTTAGATGGGACGCTTTGAGACAGAAAATGTTTGTGGCAAGCACAAAGACATGAGTCTGTTGTGTGCTCGGTCCGTTTATTTGTAATATACCGTTCTCTCTCAGTTTACTTATCTGCTCTATGTGCTCTCTGCATGGAGGAAAACTAGTGAGGAAGGTTGTGATGTTCTTTTGGCTCCTTGTGTATTTATCAATAATTTATGTACTTACAAAAAAAATTAATTCTGTGCTCAAAATGTCTCATCATGCACTCAGGGTTGACACACCGATGTAATGACTTTGTCCATGTTCAGAACCAGCAGGCCTTGACTGAAAGACTCAGTGTTACTGAGAGACACACAGAATCACTTGACTTTTTAATCCTGGTGTTGTCCATCACTGTGCTGCCTGGTGTTCACCTGAACGCCAGCATCCAACCTTTAGCATCTTTACATCCGGATGACTGCACCTCTGGAGTTCAAACCCTTTTATAATACATAAAGCCATGTTTTTACTTTCAGAAGTGCACATCTGGTTTCCCTGACAACGCACAACGGGACTCATTCACTAATACGTGTTAGAAATGTTCTTGCTCTGCACACAACGTAAGTGCTCCAGTTTGTTCTTCCACCGTGCGTTAGAGCTGCACAATTAATCTAAATTTTATAGAACCTGCAATATGGCCTACTGAAATTTTCAAATCACAAGCAGGTGCAATATTTGTTAAAGGTGAAATGTGTGTGAAAGTATCATTTAAAATTAAATATTGTCATATTCTACAGACAGACTACAGAAAACGTCTTAGCTTGATCCAGATCCCTGCAGAAATCACAGCATTATTATTTTAATAAAAAATAATGAGGTCAAAATTCCCTCTAACATCATGTCACAGCTGCAATATCAGCCCAAATATTCACAATTAGATATTTCTTTCAAACTCATGCAGCCCTACTGTAAGAATCTAGAGTACTGCCACGCCCCCATTTCACTATATAAGGACATACGTTTGCCTCGAGGTTTATGATGGAGAAGGTGGTAAAGTTACAGGAAGAGAGACGCTGAGCACACGCTACATGTGTACGATTCATGGCGCTATATATCAGAGTGAGCAGCTGGTCATTAAAGGCCAAATCAATAAAAATAATGAATTTCAATCCAGGACCGGGACCTTCGCCTTATAGAGTTGAATATTTTAATTATGACAATAATTGATGAAGGGTATCAAATTCATGGGTACTTAATACATTTGGCCAATGTATTAGTAAATTAACTGGGTTCAATATTGAGGTCTATTACAGCCTTCTTAATGAATGTAGGAGTTTTTAGTTAAAAGGAGAGTGTTAACATTAAGACAGCCAGCCGGGCCTTCATCTGGTCGGAGGCTGTGTTAAAGGCAGTATGTTTGCAGAGTATGACAAATCCAGCTCAGAAAGTATTGATCAATCTGGATTTGTGAGTAAAACATTCAGACGGATGGTTTAATCACAGATTTGTGCGTGCCCACTGTTATCACACTACTGCAGAGCTCTTATTCCTGCAGCAAATAACGAAGGAACGTGCCCTTCACGCATCACCTTCAATAATATCAATCGATTGTTCCTGAATGCGTGTTGATATTGTGTCAGCCTTCTCCATAAGTGGGACCACTGCTGCCTAAACAGTGTCCAGCAGTCCACCATGGAGACGGGCTGCTGGTCTACGCTGGGACATTATCACGGCTGGACAGAGGCAGCCTGCTGGGAACAGGGCAGAGGGAGATTTCACATGGACACTCCGTCTGCAGGAAACCTACGTTTGCCAAGTCTCAGGTTGCTGCCAGCTGAGTCACAACACACATACCTACAGCACAGTATGTGCACCTGCACCAAGACTCACTCATTCACAGGTACAGCATCATAACTGACACTCATGACGATGTACAGAAGCCAACGTCGACTCCACAGAGGACACCGAATAGAAGACTGGGTCCAGTATCAGGTAACAAGCTGCCTCACATTCATCATTAGCACGTCAGACACTGACTGACACAATGACCTGCTGTGATAAAAAGACCTGAGGTTGTTCTCTGGTCCTTTATCTGACTCTGAGAGTGTGAGGAGACACAAACAGAGCAGGTCACATGGTCACATGGTCACATGGTCCTGAGATGGAGAGAGAAACACAGAGACACAGTCCAGGGTCTGTACAGACAGTAGGAAGACTTCATTATCTACTCTGAAACTACTGGCTCACACTCAGCGGTCTGTGTGTGTGTGTGTGTGTGTGTGTGTGAGACCATGGAGGTGGATCAGTGAGGTAGACGTGTCTGTTGTGTCCTATAATCACAGGTTTCTTGTCGTCTTTTATCTCGGTGTGTTTATCTGAGATAATCTGACGATGTTGGACTGACATGAAAACAACATACATACATCACACAGTGTGTAATTATAATGCATGAGTTTTGTCATTTTCACCTTTACAAACACAACCTTTACACTGATGTGTACTACAATCTAGAGCAACTCAATTACATTATAATATACTGTAATATTCTTACAGTCTTGTATCATCACGCTGAAGCTGTAATAAACAGGCCGGGCAGGGTGACGTCATGAGTGATATAGCTGACAGCGATCAGACCGCTGCTGCCTGGATGGAAACCAGGGAGGGAGCACAGCGGTGGGGGGGTTGATATCTGCCATTTGGTCGACTCTTCACAGTGCAGCGGTGAACGTATACTAGAATGTAGAGGCTCTATAGCTGTGTACGTGTTGGGAGCTGTAGGGAGACAGCATGAACGATACAGACATCTTGTATAACACACTGGTCTGTCTGCAAGCCTAACTGTAGGAGCTGAAAGCCCCTGAAACCATGGCCTAAACAGCTAGCTGCTTCAGTCTTTATGCTAAGCTAAGCTAGTTGCTCACTGCCTCTAGCATCATGGGTTACACACAGATAAACTGATCCTGACTCCTGGCATGAAAGCTAATAAGGTTATTCTGTGAAAATATCAAACTATTCCTGTAAATTCCAGATTTGGCCTGGTACTGTACGTCCGCTGCCATGTGTGTTTAGGAGTGTGTGTTGCTGTGGATACAAGCTGAGGATGACTATTATAGATATTTTTATATTATTATAGATAATAGCTGGTTCAAAATATCATATCTACCGGCATATATCTGAATAAATGTTGTTTCCTGTGAAGTTCGTAGCGTAGCTGTGAGGACAGAGATGATGTCGTGGTTGATTCATTTCCACTTTGTTTCCTCTGTAGCCATAAATGGAGCAGCAGGGAGGAATGCAGGCTGACAGCTGGGGGGTCGGTGCTGTTCAACCAGCCATCGGCCTGTACAGCAGTCTGTCTGCTGTAGCCCTGCACCATGTTACGCCCAGTTCAGCCACATCGCGGTTTACTATTGAGCTGCTTTCAGGATCATATCGGTGACCATCTTCATGTTATGCCAATAAGAGATGAATCATATATTACTGAAGCAGCAGTCGCGCAGGTGACAAACTGTCCGCTGTCGTGAACCTATCGTAGGCTAACAGTTAAAAAAAGACATGATGTCATTCTGTTCATGCCAAAGGACGCCAGCGGGTCTTCTACATGAGGCAATGCTTCAGCTGTCAGAGACTGTGATATACAACACATGGTTTCGTCTCATTGCCACTAATGAAATCAACCCCCCAAACTTTTAAAAAAGAGTCAGTATTTCCTTGTTTTACATCTAGTGCATGTGATGCAGCGATGACCAGGAGACAGACCAGACCTGGACCTGGACCTGGGGGTTTCCCCTTAGATCATCATCTTCAGACGGGCGACTAATTGAAGTATTTCTTTTGATAAAGGTGTGGACAAACAGTGAATCTAGATTCAGCTGTGACTGTGCCTTTAGCCTCAGCCTGCTTTTCTACACTACACAGCACTGAGCACATACTGTACATCATCAAATACAGTACATATTCAAGACCCTCGTATTGACAAGAGTCAGCTGGAAACAGTTCAAACTAGGCAGGAGGAGACCGTTTAGCTGGAGAGCTAGCTACAGCTGACAGAGTCTAAAAATGATGCTTGTGCTGACTGCAGTCTGAAATCAAGGACAGATTCTTTCAAGAATTGCTATGAATTTGGAGTAACATCTGCTGTCGTTGGTGCTTTAATGGAAGGCTGCTCTGGTGTTATTAAAGGAAAGGCTGACCTTTGCTTTCAGAGTTAGATGAGAAGACTGTTCTCTAGTCTTAATGCTAAGCTAATCGGCTGCTGGTTGTAGCTTGGGGGGGGCTGGATGTGGCGTCATCATGACACATTCCACAGGGACTGACCGGCCAGACACAGTTTGCTGTCACATCTACCAGCGTCAACGATGACGGAGACAGACAAACACATGGACACCGTGGACACACACACCTGTCCGCCAGGAGGAGTGTTAAGAGTTAAACTAAACACGGCGCCAAAGAAAATTAAAACGGCATCACGGTCAGATCTGGTATCAGCTCATCTGTAACGGTGAGCATCATTTTCAGACGGGCGGCGAGCTGCACACCTGACCTGAGTGAGGCTCAGCACTCGCCATCAGACAGCTACTTTAAACCCACCACAGAAGAAGTCAAACACTCCCCCAGCTAATGAGTTTACATTCTCCCCCTCTGCGCCTCCGTCCTCTCTTTACTCTGCACTTAGCTGACAGATGACCAAACATCCAGCTGTTCTCCTCCCTCCTCGCCTCTTTATTATTCTCCCATCTCTCCTCTCTCCTCATGGCTACCGCTGACTCCCCTCTGCCCCGCCGTTCACTTTCCTCCCTTCCTCAATCAGCATGATCGCTGACTCCAGTGTCATGTGTTACTTCAGACCACGAGGGCTGGTGGTATGAAAGGTGGTGACAAGGCTACAGACCCACAGCTGGCGAGCAATAACATAAAATATCAAGAAACAGTCCACGGGGCTTAGACCGGGTCCATATCATAGAATGGCCGGGTAGTATCTACTTGTACTTCTAACTACTGCGGCAGCTACACCCACACAGTCTGTGGTGAGGTGAAGTCCAGTACCGTGTATTTCACTATACTACACACAACTGCACGCCTCCATCCACATGATGGGTATCAATCGATTGATCTCAGGGGCTTACAAGAAAAGTCATCTTCCATCTTTTCACACGTGCTTTCAATGAGAAACTCTGATCTTTTTGAACAATATGTATATTATAATATAAACAAAATGTTGTCATATAAACTACCAGGGAAATATGAGTCCTCTTGAACATGAACACAGAGGCCCAGAGATGTTTTGTGTTTAAAAATGATTTATATATTCAAGAAGCCAGGAAGCAGAGACTATCTGGAGCAACTCGGACTGCACATATTGTGTTTTGTCTCTGAGTCCTCCTCAGCTGTCTCAGTCACTGACTGCCTGGCTGTCCAACAGACAGAGGCTTCACACTGGGGGGCGGCTGGTCCCACCGGAGGGACCTGTCCCATCCCGGAGACGTCTCAATGACTCCACGTCGGGGAGGACCGTCAGCAGCAGCTGGACAGCGGAGAGAGGAGCTGAATGGAACACTGCCCATCCTAAAAAAACCCTCTCTGCTCAAACTGCCATTAAATGCTGCTGAGCCAAAGTCCCTGCTACCAACAGGGGTTCAGCAGAGCAGCCACAGCACATAAAACCTATACAGGGCAGCAGTCGGCGATGGTATCTGTAAGACTCTCGTGCTGCCTGGAGCGCTCACATGGCCAGCAGATGTTGGGAGCAGCCTTGTCGGTCAACCGGCCTCTCCGTCGGCTTGGTCAGTGGTTATTATGGTGTTGTGTGTTCAGCCCTGGCGCTCAGCAGCTGCTCGCTGTGCAGATGTGTTCACTGAAAGTGCTAATCAGAGAACATCTGGCTCCACTTAGAGGGAAAGCGCAGAGAAAACTGCAGCACACGAGTCATTAGTTGAGGCATTTAGTGTGTGTGTGTGCTTGTTGGTGACCTGGCTGATAACCTGGCTAATGATTGTACGTGTTCATGTGCACCATTACTAATGTTTTCTGTCCAATGACTGTGTGCCTGCATTCATCTGTATGTACATCTGAGTGCAGATGTGCTCCTCACTATGCATGAAACCGATGACCAGCAATGAGCGTAGTAATGTCCTCATTTCCTGTCTAGGAGAGAAGAGGGTAACCTCTTATTTTTCACCCATCACACCGATCAATCACACAGACCCGACACACCAACCTGTCGTACTGACGCATCACACCGACCTGTCACACCGACCCGTCACACCGACCTGTCATACGGATGCATCACACCGACCTGTCACACCAACCTGTCATACTGACGCATCACACCGACCTGTCACACCAACCTGTCATACTGACGCATCACACCGACCTGTCACACCAACCTGTCATACTGACGCATCACACCGACCTGTCACACCAACCTGTCATACTGACGCATCACACCGACCCGTCACACCAACCTGTCGTACTGACGCATCACACCGACCTGTCACACCAACCTGTCATACTGACGCATCACACCGACCCGTCACACCAACCTGTCGTACTGACGCATCACACCGACCTGTCACACCAACCTGTCATATTGACGCATCACACCGACCCGTCACACCAACCTGTCATACTGACGCATCACACCGACCTGTCACACCAACCTGTCGTACTGACGCATCACACCGACCCGTCACACCAACCTGTCGTACTGACGCATCACACCGACCTGTCACACCGACCCGTCACACCGATCTGTCATACGGATGCATCACAGCGACCTGTAACACCAACCCGCCACACTGACCTGCCACACCAACCTGTCACACCGACCCGTCACACCGACCTGTCACACCGGCCCGCCACACAGACCTGTCACATTGACTCGTCACACCGACCTGTCATATTGACGCATCACGCCGACCTGTCACACTGACCTGCCACACCGACCTGTCACACTGACCCACCACACCGACCTGTCACATTGACTCGTCACACCGACCTGTCATATTGACGAATCAAGCCGACCTGTCACACCGACCTGCCACAAAGACCTACCACACTGACCTGCCACACCGACCCGCCACATTGACGTGTCACACCGACCCGCCACACCGACCTGTCACATTGACTTGTCACATTGACCCGCCACAAAGACCTACCACACTGACCTGTCACACCGACCAGCTACTCTGTCTTTCTCTACAGCTCAGTGTTACACAGCTAACAACAACATGCAGGCTCAGTATCAGTATTCAAATACAGGTGAACATGAGACAACTGGCCTACACTCACCCAGTTTTATTAGACCTGTGTGTGTGTGTGTGTGTGTGTGTGTGTGTGGGGGGGGGGGGGGTTACTACAAATGCAATATTCTATTACAACAAAACCTGAACCTTTCAATAAAAGTAATGCTCCTTTCCTGTTTCTTCCCATCCTGCCTTGCTGCTGTGTGGGTCGGTTGCTGTTAGATCATTCGGGGTGTGGAGGTGTCTGACGGTGTAGCACAGCCTGTTATTAGACTTGGCCTGTAGCAAATAGGGAATCTCACAATAACCTGTCAGAGGTAAAGAAGACCACAGCCATGTTTGTAATGCTGATTTCTCTGCTCAGGCAGCTGCCATTTGACATTTTGACTTGTCATAGTAAGTTGAGTTCAGCTGTAACTACTGAGATGAACACTGGCTCTGTCCCAACAGCCATTTTATATGGTTTCATATAAAGTTTATATGGTTTCATTTCTTAGTTTCACTCTGAGGAACAATACTGTCTCATCAATCCTTTTATGGCTGCTTCCTTTTTATTTTGCTGCATTTTGTTTTCATCAATATGCCAACTTTTTCCAACTCAGCCAAGAGGAAGTACTTCTTAGTGATATTTCATCATTGGTTTTTCAAATTACAGTGTTTCCACTGAGGTTTCTTTATACACCAACTGAAAATGTGAATAAAAGCAGGTGGATGAAACACACTGGTGTGACAGACTGAGTCAGTATGAACAGCACCGGGAGCCTGAGCACTCAGTCATCAGTTAAATCTGTTTTCAAAAAGTCCAGCAGTGTAGGAGAGGAGCTGTGGATATTGTCTGTCCGACTTTATTTACAGTCGGCTCACCAGATACTGACACTTAAAACCACGATGGGTTCATACGCAGCAGCTCAGAGAAGTGGAGATGATCTCAGTGAGTGGTGTCAAATGGTTCAAAATCATCCTGTTTTTACACCAACAGGCCTGTTCCACTCCCCGTAGTCAGGTTTACCACCCCATTGTTTGTAATGAGACCTTCTTTATTTCCTAGTCCTCCTCCGTGGCCCTTCATCCTCCCCCTCAAGTCCTCCTCCTCCTCTTTTCATCCAGAAAGCCACTGCATGCCAACAGGACGGAGAAACCTAACTCACCGTCCTTTCATGGAAACAACCCCCCCCCCCCCCAGAGCTGGTGGTTAGTCGGCTTTACAGCACCATTGTTCTGGCATCCACACATTTCCGGAGGCTGTCGCTTACAAAGGCTTTGGGAACACACTCTCCCTCCCACTGCCTAATGCCAGCCCTCACCTGCCCACACACACACACACACACACACACACACACACACACACACACACACACACACACACACACACAAGGAGTTTCCTACAGGTCCTCCTCCCTCCCCCATAGGAAGTGAAAAGAGAAAGAGAGGAGGCTCTGCTGGTTCCTTTGTCCCTGTGATCAGCCTGAGTCCTTTCACTCTCTAACACACACACACACACACACACACACACACACACACACACACCAGCCAACCCAGTCCCTGTCCTGGAGGTTTGGACACGACCTCTTGACCTTGGAGCTCAGCTCCTCTGAGGCGTCAGGAGTCTGAATGGACAGCTGCCTGTCTCTATAATTGCTGAAGTGTCCTTTAACGTCTCCTCCTTCCTCCTCTGACTCGTCCTCTCAGCTGATCCATCTCTCTCCCTCTCTGCAGCCCGTCCACACCACTCAGGGTCGTTCTCTGACATCTGTGTTATGCTGTAAACACTGATCTGAGAGCTGAATGGGCTCCTGAGTTAAATGCTGAGGAACCAGATGAGCACCAGAGGTGATGACGAGCAGGTTTTCTCTACAGCCACCAACAAGCATTAACGTGCTGCAGCCTTAAACAGCACACATAATCAAATAGTTAAACAAGATATTGTCTTCTTCTTTCTTGAAAATGTCCCCACTGTGGGACGAATTAAGGACGAATTAAGGAATATCTTATCTTCTTCAGCTCTCTGGTGGAAACAAGAGAAAACCAGACTTCTGCTCCTCCTCATGGCTCTGATTTCAGACTTTTAAACATTTACCCTGAGACAGGAGACTTTGACCAATCACAGGTCATTTCAGAGAGAGAGCGTTCCTATTGACTGTTCATTCATCAGAGGCAGCTGTCAATCACTCTGAACTCTGATCAAATGGTCAAACTATTCAGCGCTGATCAGATATGGATCAATATTCTGTTACTGTAATGACTATTTCTCTCCTCACGTTCTCAGAAACATTTTGTAGTTACTGAACGTTTGAGCAGATCAGCTCTGACTGGCTGTTTTCCTCCAGTCTGTGAAATGTCATAGTCATTAGGAGCACCGGAGGACACCGAGGACACCGAGGACACCGGAGGACACCGAGGACACCGGAGGATACCGAGGACACCAAGGACACCGGAGGACACCGGAGGATACCGAGGACACCGGAGGATACCGAGGACACCGGAGGATACCGGAGGACACCGGAGGATACCGGAGGACACCGAGGACACCGAGGACACCGGAGGACACCGGAGGACACCGGAGGATACCGAGGACACCGGAGGATACCGAGGACACCGGAGGACACCGAGGACACCGAGGACACCGGAGGACACCGGAGGATACCGAGGACACCGGAGGACACCAAGGACACCGGAGGATACCGAGGACACCGGAGGACACCAAGGACACCGAGGACACCGGAGGACACCGGAGGACACCGGAGGATACCGAGGACACCGGAGGACACCGAGGACACCAGAGGATACCGAGGACACCGGAGGACACAGAGGACACCGAGGACACCGGAGGACACCGAGGACACCGGAGGATACCGAGGACACCGGAGGACACAGAGGACACCGAGGACACCGGAGGACACCGAGGACACCGGAGGATACCGAGGATACCGAGGACACCGGAGGACACCGAGGACACCGAGGACATCGGAGGATACCGAGGACACCGGAGGACACCGAGGACACCGGAGGACACAGAGGACACCGGAGGATACCAAGGATACCGGAGGATACCAAAGACACCCGAGGACACCGAGGACACCGGAGGATACCGAGGACACCGGAGGACACCGGAGGATACCGAGGACACCGAGGACACCGGAGGATACCGAGGACACCGGAGGAACATGATTTTTTTCAGAGTACCTGTCTCAAGCACTACTGTCAGGATACAGTGACCATTTTACATCATATTTTATATCATATTTACTCCTATTCTACCCACTGCTGCTTTAAGTGTGTGTCCATGCTGTTACTGTTAACTTATCATGTCTTAGCTCTTGAGCTACAGAAGAAAATATTAAAAACAACCTGAAGAAAAGTTTGCCATGGATGCTGTTTGTCCTCCAGCGTCTGTCTGTGACCAGCGGTGATGTGTGAGGGGACGCCCTGGAAGCTAACGGCAGCCACTAATGGACTCAAACTGGACCAAACGAGCCCTTTGTCCTCAGCTGCAGGCTGAACAAAGCATTTTATTGAAGGTCATTACTCGGATAAATCTGGAGCTGACTGACAGCAGTGAGCACACGTCCTCTTTGCTAGAACAGTGCAGGTGTCAGGCAGCACCACTGATGATATTTCTGACCTTTCTGAAGTCGTTTCATGGCTTTAAATGAGACAAAACAACTGATCTGCCTTCATCAGATGGTCCCTGTGTGGTGGGTGTTGTTTTGTTTAAATCTGTTCACATACTCTCACAGTGATGTGGAGGATATATGATGGAATACTGGGTTTACCCACCTATCAGCCTGAACCACAGGACAGCACAGGAGAGTATAGCCAGTTCCTCCTGGGTAACCTACCGTAACCTACAGTAACCTACCGTAACCTACAGTAACCTACAGTAACCTACCATGACCTACAGTAATCTACCATGGCCTACAGTAATCTACCATTACCTCCAGAATCGACAGTAACCTACCGTAACCTACAGTAACCTACAATAACCTACCGTAACCTACAGTGACCTACCGTAACCTACAGTAACCTACAGTAACCTACCGTAACCTACCATGACCTACAGTAACCTACCGTAACCTACCATGACCTACAGTAATCTACCATGACCTACAGTAATCTACCATAACCTCCAGAATCGACAGTAACCTACCGTAACCTACCGTAACCTACAGTAACCTACCGTAACCTACCATGACCTACAGTAATCTACCATTACCTCCAGAATCGACAGTAACCTACCGTAACCTACCGTAACCTACAGTAACCTACAATAACCTACCATAACCTACAGTGACCTACCGTAACCTACAGTAACCTACAGTAACCTACCGTAACCTACAGTAACCTACCGTAACCTACCATGACCTACAGTAATCTACCATAACCTCCAGAATCGACAGTAACCTAACGTAACCTTCAGTAACCTACCGTAACCTACCGTAACCTACCGTAACCTACCATGACCTACAGTAATCTACCATAACCTCCAGAATCGACAGTAACCTAACGTAACCTACAGTAACCTACCGTAACCTACCGTAACCTACCATGACCTACAGTAATCTACAACCTCCAGAATCGACAGTAACCTACCGTAACCTACAGTAACCTACCGTAACCTACAGTAATCTACCATAACCTCCAGAATCGACAGTAACCTAACGTAACCTACCATAACCTACCGTAACCTATGGTAACCTACAGTAACCTCCATAACCTACCGTAACCTACGGTAACCTGCAGTGACCTACCGTAACCTACCATAACCTGCAGTAATCTACGGTAACCTACCGTAACCTCCATAACCTACCGTAACCTCCATAACCTACCATAACCTGCAGTAATCTACAGTAACCTACAGTAATCTACGGTAACCTACCGTAACCTCCATAACCTACCATAACCTACAGTAATCTACGGTAACCTACCGTAACCTCCGGTAACCTACAGTAATCTACGGTAACCTACCCATCTACCTAGTAGGACACCCACCTCATCAACAAGCACTGTGCTCACACACACACAGCAGAGAACACATCCAGAGGGGTCTTAAACAGTGCTGGGGTAGATGAGTGTGGGGCAGAGGGTGTCTCTATTTACGGTTTCAGCTGGTCTGTTTTAGGAGGACCATAAACAGAGCGACACCACCCACAGAGAGAGATGGGGACGACCCCAGAGACCCAGAGGGCACCGGGGCCCTAAAAAAGAAACCCCTTATCTGTGAGGGGCCCCACATCCACCACCTTCAGCTTTACTGGTTTTCTGTTGAACTGCTGACTGGTCTGGATCTTCAGAGGATATACCAGGTGTTACTATACAGTAAGGCCACTGTGATAACTGATGAGTGTCATGTTCTCTGGCCTACTAAATCTACCTTTTCCTTCACTTTGGAGGAGTTTCATACATGAAACTGCGAGTGCAGTTTTGTATGTGGATTGGCTAAGCTAAACATTTCTGATCCTCAGTCATTTCACAGCAATGTGTTAGTCTTAAAGCCCACAGTAGCCTCCTCCTGCCCCCCCCGTGTTAAAGTCAGTATTATCTAGAAACAAGAGATCAGCATCCAGCGGCTGATAAAATCCCTCTGGCAGAGACCCTCAGAGGAAACATGAAATAACTAACTCGTGTATGGATTCACATGAAATCACTTCAGTTCACATCTATTACTTCGAGTCATCATCTCGGGGATTAACATGAATACATAAGCCCAGTGACCTGGAGCTTTAGCTCAGTGAACCACTTCAGAGGATCTGTGACGGTGCAGCTGGACAGCTGCGGGGGCTCCAACAGGCCAACGGGCTACTCACCGCAGACCAGCATCGGCAGCCAGGCGTTCATCTCTGAGCCGGCGGCAAGCTGCAGATACCTGAGGACCAGCCAACGGGAGCCACGTTAGCAACAGCAATACCACAGAGACACTCAGCGGGCAGCGAGGACCAAATACTGAAGACCCAACACAGGGGACACATGAGAGGAGCCTGGTCGGAGGTCCAAGACATGAACCCTGTCTGTCTGTCTGTCTGTCTGTCTACCTGTCTGTATGTCCTCCTGTCTGTCTGTCTCTGTACCTGTCTGTCTGTCTTCCTGTCTGTCTCTCTTCCTGTCTGTCCTCCTGTCTCTCTACCTATCTGTCTGTCATCCTGTCTGTCTCTCTTCCTGTCTGTCCTCCTGTCTCTCTACCTATCTGTCTGTCATCCTGTCTGTCTCTCTATCTATCTGTCTGTCTCTCCTCCTGTCTGTCTCTCTATCTGTCTCTCTACCTGTCTGTCCTCCTGTCTGTCTCTCTACCTATCTGTCTGTCCTCCTGTCTGTCTCTCTACCTGTGTACCTGTCTGTCTGTCTTCCTGTCTGTCCTCCTGTCTCTCTACCTATCTGTCTGTCTCTCTATCTGTCTCTCTACCTATCTGTCTGTCTCTCTATCTATCTGTCTGTCTGTCTCTCCTCCTGTCTGTCTCTCTACCTGTCTGTCCTCCTGTCTGTCTCTCTACCTATCTGTCTGTCCTCCTGTCTGTCTCTCTACCTGTCTGTCTCTCTACCTGTCTGCCTGTCTCTCTCTATCTGTCTGTCTTCCTGTCTGTCTGTCTCTCTATCTCTCTCTCTACCTGTCTGTCCTCCTGTCTGTCTCTCTACCTGTCTGTCTCTCTATCTATCTGGCTGTCTCTCGATCTGTCTCTCTACCTGTCTGTCCTCCTGTCTGTCTCTCTACCTATCTGTCTGTCCTCCTGTCTGTCTCTCTACCTATCTGTCTGTCCTCCTGTCTGTCTCTCTAACTATCTGTCTGTCTCTCTACCTGTCTGTCCTCCTGTCTGTCTCTCTATCTATCTGGCTGTCTCTCTATCTGTCTGTCGTCCTGTCTGTCTCTCTATCTATCTGTCTGTCTCTCTACCTGTCTGTCCTCCTGTCTGTCTCTCTATCTATCTGGCTGTCTCTCTACCTGTCTGTCCTCCTGTCTGTCTCTCTATCTATCTGTCTGTCTCTCTACCTGTCTGTCCTCCTGTCTGTCTCTCTATCTATCTGGCTGTCTCTCTATCTGTCTCTCTACCTGTCTGTCCTCCTGTCTGTCTCTCTATCTATCTGTCTGTCTCTCTACCTGTCTGTCCTCCTGTCTGTCTCTCTATCTATCTGGCTGTCTCTCTATCTGTCTCTCTACCTGTCTGTCCTCCTGTCTGTCTCTCTACCTATCTGTCTGTCCTCCTCGGTGTATCGCTACAGATTACAGGACTGTCTATGTTGCGCTGAGCTCTTCTGCTGTTTAAACCGGGTAATCAGAAAAACGTCGCTCCTCTCAGGTTGGACTAAATGTTTCCCGCTGCTCGCTGTGGTTCTAGACAGCAGGAGAATCTGGACTCACCGTCCTGGTTCAGGTGTTCCTCTGGGTAGTGTCCTCCGGTTCTGTCCCGGGTACAGTCCACTTGCTGCGGAGCGACTTGTCGGACGGATGAGAGACGGAGCAGCGATGAGGACTCCTCAACTCCTGCGGCTGTCCGCTGGAAACCCCGTGCTGGATTCCCGGACCGGAGCAGCGCGGGGGAGGGGGCGAGCGGCCTCTTTCAGGGCGGTCGTGGGTTCGAGTCCCCGGGTGGGTGGGTGAATGATTCGGTATAAACTCGCTGGGTTTGTTTGTGCTTTTTTTTGGCATGTATAGCACTATGAAGCACAACTTTATGTCCTGACCATTTAACACGCAGCTCCCTTCATCAATCTGTCTCCATCTGCCTAATAAAACACTTTACCTATAGCCTAACATAAACATGCAATATCTTTAAAGTAATGTAATATTCTTAGGTGAAACACAGACAGTGTTTATGGAAATTATGAAATATTACTCTGAACATATCCACCACATTCTCAGGGGTGTTACTGTAGAAATGATGAGGTAGTGGAAGTAGCAATAAGCCTGTTAGTCCCATAGGCTAACCATAGAGGCTAACCATAGAGATTAGTCATAGAGGCTAACCATAGAGGCTAACCATAGAGATTAGTCATAGAGGCTAACCATAGAGGCTAACCATAGAGATTAGTCATAGAGGCTAACCATAGAGGCTAACCATAGAGATTAGTCATAGAGGCTAACCATAGAGGCTAACCATAGAGATTAGTCATAGAGGCTAACCATAGAGATTAGTCATAGAGGCTAACCATAGAGGCTAACCATAGAGATTAGTCATAGAGGCTAACCATAGAGGCTAACCATAGAGATTAGTCATAGAGGCTAACCATAGAGATTAGTCATAGAGGCTAACCATAGAGATTAGTCATAGAGGCTAACCATAGAGATTAGTCATAGAGGCTAACCATAGAGATTAGTCATAGAGGCTAACCATAGAGGCTAACAATAGAGATTAGTCATAGAGGCTAACCATAGAGGCTAACCATAGAGATTAGTCATAGAGGCTAACCATAGAGATTAGTCATAGAGGCTAACCATAGAGGCTAACCATAGAGATTAGTCATAGAGGCTAACCATAGAGGCTAACCATAGAGATTAGTCATAGAGGCTAACCATAGAGGCTAACAATAGAGATTAGTCATAGAGGCTAACCATAGAGGCTAACCATAGAGATTAGTCATAGAGGCTAACCATAGAGATTAGTCATAGAGGCTAACCATAGAGATTAGTCATAGAGCTAACCATAGAGATTAGTCATAGAGGCTAACCATAGAGGCTAACCATAGAGATTAGTCATAGAGGCTAACCATAGAGGCTAACAATAGAGATTAGTCATAGAGGCTAACCATAGAGGGCTAACCATAGAGATTAGTCATAGAGGCTAACCATAGAGATTAGTCATAGAGGTTAACCATAGAGGTTAACAATGGAGGCTAACCATAGAGGTTAGTCATAGAGGCTAACCATAGAGGCTAACAATAGAGAAGTATAAGCTAACCATAGAGCTAACCATAGAGATTAGTCATAGAGGCTAACCATAGAGGCTAACCATAGAGATTAGTCATAGAGGCTAACCATAGAGGCTAACAATAGAGACTAACCATAGAGATTAGTCATAGAGGCTAACCATAGAGGCTAACAATAGAGACTAACCATAGAGATTAGTCATAGAGGCTAACAAGTGAGGTTAACAATGGAGGCTAACCATAGAGGAGAGGCAAAAGGAGGTTAACAATGGAGGCTAACCATAGAGGTTAACAATGGAGGCTAACCATAGTGATTAGTCCCATAGGCTAACCATAGAGGCTAACCATAAAGGCTAACAATGGAGGCTAACTATAGAGATTAGTCATAGAGGCTAACAAGTGAGGTTAACAATGGAGGCTAACCTTATAAGCTAACCATAGTGACTAGCCACCAACGGTGCTTCTTCTGAAAAGTAATTCACCTTCATTTTACAAACCCCTGTTTTATTTTATCAGATATTTAAGGTGTAGCCTCCAGGCAGCCAGACCAACATGTCTGTGCTCATCCTCCGAGGGAATATCTATCAGACAATATTTAATAACTTGTGATAGCGTCAGAATCATTTCATTCAGACCACAGCACTGTGAGGAGCATAAATGAAGCATAAACATACATTTCATCTGCTCGAGTCATCTCCCGTCTCCACAGCAGTCGGGACTGGAGCGTCGCTTTAGTCCACAGAGTCAAGTTATTGTAGGGTAGTCGGCCCACAAAGAGCAGCGGAGAGGAGACATCGGGTCAGAACCAGGAGAACATCAGCTCTGGTTCCATGTGTAGGGAGGACTCAGCATTGGTTTAAGATAAGATAAGATAAGATAAGATATTCCTTTATTGGTCCCACAGTGGGGAAATTCACAATAAACAATAATAATAAACAATTAATAACAGCCAGGTACTCTGACTGTTTTCTGTACAGTTTAAAATATAGGGCAGTTTATGGCAGCATTAGACTAGAACCAGTTTAAGTACAGTAGAAAACCAAACCATTGTTACTGTGGACGTTCTGATCTGCCTCAGAGCTTTTCAGGTCTTCAGGTCTTCAGGCCGTCCTCCATCCCTCCATAGAGGGCAGAGCTATGATCACATTATCCTGTTGGACCTGGAACAGCTGCTGTTCACACGTTTTACTAGATTTTTAATACAATCGCTCTGGAAGACACGATTAGCACAGCGTTACCATGGAAAACGCCGGTTCAGGTTCAGTGACACGACATGGCGGAAGTGAGTAACATACTTCACGCAAGGCATTATGGGGGCTAGGAATAAGGTGGACAGGACTTTTCCAGATCTGGAAGTCTACCCATTGTCTTCATGTGCCACTGAGCTACTTTCATAGGAGTGAAACACTGGATCCAGCTCTCTGTATACGTCCGGGGATAGCCTGGAAGCTGCCATTACGCTGCCAGATGCTGACTGGTTACTCAGATAAGGTCTTATTCTTATAGCATGTAAAGATGCTGACACAGCGTGTTACTGTGAGCATACAGCAGGCTCTGATATGATACTGTATGAGCTCCATAAACCGATGGTCTACAGACTCACTCCTCATTGTCTTTACAATAACAGCTGGTGTCATTTTCTAGCTTCATATTTTTCAGTGAGACAGTAAAGAGATTTGACATGAGCCTGATTAACAGGACGGTGTGCTGACAGATTTTACTCCCTTTAGCTTGAGGGGTCAGAAACACAGTTGTAGATTTGAGACATTGACTCCTCAACAACACACCCAGCGCAGGTTTTCTGATGAGCCCGGAGTCTGGTCTGGGCTCTGGTCTGGGAGCAGGGAGGAATGCGCTCCCTGCTGGACGGATTAGATTCCCTCTGATTGCACCCAATGAGAGACACGAGGCCTGCACAGATCCCAGACCTGCCGGCTGCCGACTCAGTGACCATCAGGAGTTACAGGCCTGCAGAGGGAAACACAGTCCACTCTATTAAAGACCTTCATGTACCTGATGTCTGACCTGGTGGCCTCACCTTCTGCACACTTTTAATAAACATATGAGATGCAGTCTGTCACATTTAATCATATCAGTTCTTTCTGTGGGTTCCCCCTCTCATAGCCTACAGGATGTGTCTGATGTGTCCAGGTGCTGTCATATTACACATTCCCTGTGCAGGTAGAGGACAGCCCCTCTTTGTTAGAGCTCAGGGTCCAGAGCCAGGACCCAGCAGAGACTAACAGAGCTGCTTCATACTGACAGCTAACAGCAGGGGGAAGGGGAGGACGGTCACTGCTTCTACACCGTATGTGACTACATATACACAGTAACCTGCAGGTAGATGACTAAGGAAGCTGTGATTGGAGAGAGCTCGTGGTCCACTGATTTTTCAGACACAGATGTTTCCAGTTGTTGTGATTAGACCTTTACTCAGCTAAGTTTAATTCCTCTCCATTTATTTGATAGCCAGCTAACATTACTGACTACTCTGCACAATAAGATTTTAGGTTAAAAAACAGACAACACATCATGATAGGATTTGGAGACTGAACTGGTGGTCCAGCCTTTTGGTTGGTGACCCCTCACTAAGGAGTCCTGTCTAGTTGGGGCTCCCCGTCATATTTCAGATGTCTATGAGTTGTTACCAGCTCTACCAAAGATGTGTTCACCCTTTAACTTCTGAGAAAGAAAGAGACAAAGTTAAACTAAGCTGAGAGTCCAAAGTCCAAAAAAATTATCTTGTGACCTTTGGAGGAGTTGATTGACCTCCAGATTGCAAACCACTGAACTACAGGAACAGAGCTAAAATAGTCCTTTTAGCTCTGTTCCTGGTCTCCACCAGCTCCGGAGGGAGATACGGTATCTCTGTAGCTGCTAAATGCCCCACAGTGTCCACCAGCTGGTCTCTGGTGGAGTCGGTCTGCTGTTAGCTGCTGTTAGAGCAGCTGGTGATCCCTTTTTAAAGATGCCTGCTGCAGCTGAAAACAGCAGAGTACAGTTGGGCTGGAGAAAGCTGAGGGGACCAGAGTCAGGTGATGACTCTGTGTGGGGTCGTCGCTACCAGCAAACCCTTTCACGCACAAGTTGCCATTTAATCCACTGTTAATATGCTGTAAAATGTTGAGTGGAGCCGCTCTGTAAATGTCCACACAGGCTCCACGGTCACACGAGGTGAAACGCCTGTGTGGGTTTGTGACAGACGTTTCTATCACAGCAGGAAATCATCACTGATGGCTCCTATCAGCTGAACAGTGAGTGAACATGAGCAGCACCAGGACCAGGAGTCTGGCTCACCTGGAGGGAACGCAGTGGCCATTAACGGTGCTAATCACACCTGCCATATTCCCACGGCAACATGTGTGCTGTGAGCAGCTGATGGGTGGGTGGTAATGGACCAGGGGAACCCACTGCAGCACCCCCTTGTGACTACTAACTAAAACAACACAGCTACTGTTACAGATGTGTTAAACAATGGAAACTGTTATCACACAAACAGGACACATGATGTGATGAATTTACATAAACGCTATCAAATTTATTTGTCTCCATCAACACACCTCAGAGTGAATTACAAGAACGTGTATGCATTCATATGTATTTGTTTTGTAATAAAAATAAACATTTAATTTCAAAAATCAAACTTTTCCACATATCTCTTCACAGGAATGTTATGTTGTAAATATCATACTGACGTGGTCGAATTACAGCAAAAACACAAAATCTTAGAAGAAGTCTTGGTCAACATAACAAATTTCTGATAACATATTCGGATATAGTTCTTCTATTTATTACTGATTAAATCAATCGTCTACACAGTGAAACGAATGGTCGTCCATCTGCAGGACAGCGTCGATATGAGGAAGGATTTCTGTCATTTAACACTCGACAGGTAATGTGTGTAAAACGTGATATAGCAGTGAAAGAATACCAGAGCATCCCAGTCCCAGTCTAAGTATTAATATTAGTCTGCTCTGGACTACACGGGGAGCCGGTGGGACCCCCTCACACACAGTTGCTGTACTTCTGCACTTGTTCCCGGATCTCATCGCGCACCGTGGTGGCGTTCCCCTTCAGCTCGTCCAGCTCGGTGCGCTGCTTCTGCATCCGCTGCTCGTTACTCCTGAACTTTTTCTCCAGTTCTGCAACCACACAGTGTCAGACACAGGTCAACACGTCTGCAGATCCACGGCTAGATTACGAATCTGCAGGACGAGCACGGCAGATGTTAGCGTAAAACAGATCAACTATATAATCAGTGTGATTGAACTCAACGAGGTGCAGCTCAGGGTGAGATTCAGTGCAGGTCCATCAGAGGTAACAGGCAGCGTTACCAACAATGTATGCTGAATGTGGTACGGTGTACTGGATCTAAAATCGTAATCCATTAGCAACATGGCAATACACTTCTAATCTGGTCCAGATATATCACATACTGTTATGCTGCATATTACAGTACGGTACAGTCATTTGGCAGTAATCAATAACAAGCGACCAGGCAGCAATGCTTCTGGACATTTTGGTGCCCTGGGTGAGACGTCCACTGTCACCTGAGGGGATTAATCTATTGATCAGTTATGATAGTAAAAATGTTCGCTCTCTTGTCTATAATTTAATTTAAAGGACAAACAATTAAAGGATATGTTGGCAGAAATGGAATATAATATTAATAATAAATAATCACCTAAACTAACAATGTTCCCGTCAGAATGAGTCCGTCATATCTACATGGAGAGCAGGTCGTCTCCACGTTGTCCTCATGTTGCTCCGCCATGTTTCAGCCCAGAACGGCTTTGTGTTGATAACGTTACTGCTCTCTCTCTCTCTCTCTCTCTCTCTCTCTCGCTTCACCACTCACTTCCCTCCTATCAGTAATAACCACTGGCTCTGCTCTGCTAGATAAAGACATTCACGTTTTCACTTGGGCCTCCGTAGATCTCCAACCCGCTTGGCACACAGGAGAGATGCCACCAGATCCTGCACACTGGACCTTTCATTTAAATGCACAACATGTCATTTTCTGCCGCTACGGGTCTCTCAGTGAAACAGTGACAGCTGAGGGAGTTTGGCGGCGTGTCATGTCAGTCAGCTTCAGGAGCTTTCTACCACAGAGGTCTGAAAGCAGTGAATAAAGCAACTTCCCTTTAAAAACCAGTGTTTCTGCAGGACGTCCCGGAGGGGCCGCGAGCCGGGGGGGCCGCGAGCCGAGGGGCCGCGAGCCGGGGGGGCCGCGAGCCGAGGGGCCGCGAGCCGAGGGGCCGCGAGCCGGGGGGCCGCGAGCCCCGGGGGGCCGCGAGCCGGGGGGGCCGCGAGCCGAGGGGCCGCGAGCCGAGGGGCCGCGAGCCGGGGGGCCGCGAGCGAGGGGCTGCCAGTCAGCTGATTACAGATAGACTGATTACAGATTTCTCTGGTTTGAAAATTGTTGGGAACATTTGGAATAAGAATAAGAGGTTTTTAGACATTTCAATGAGGAAAAGTTGCATGTTCTACCTTAAATAAAATATCTCAGGCTATGTCAGACAACCACTGAATAACAACAGTTTAATCCACATTATTTCACCATATTATCACAGAAAACCACTGGCAGAGAGAGGAGAGGCGAACTGTTTCACGACGCCTCCTTGTATACGAGGGATTTACTCGTAGCTTATAGACTGAAGGTTGAGAAGCAGCTTCATGTACTCACTCCTGAGTTGTTCGATCCCCTTGCTGGCTTTGCTCAAGAGGTCTTCAGCCTCCTTCTTCATGTCCTTGGCCCTCTGATTGACCCTGTTCAGATCTCCAGACTCCCCACCCAGAGAGTCCACCTTCATCTGCAGCTCCCGGTACCGTTTCTCTGTGTCGTTCAGGCTCTGTGACAGAACACAACGGCGCTTTAGTTATAGTTTCACTTTTATTACTGTCCTCAACATGTGCTTCTTTTCATGCATTTTGAAGCAAACATGGCGTCTCCCTCATCCCGACCTGCTCCAGCGAGGACGCCAGCTGCGTGGCGTTGTTAGCCAGCGCTGTAGCGTCCTTGGCCATCTGTCTGTTCTGCTCCGTCTTGTTCCTCAGAGCCTTCACCTCCATGGAGAGGTTGTTCAAGCGCATCATGACATCCAGCTGCTTACCCTCCAGCTGTGTCAACCTCTCATCCACCTGGAAGATCGACATGTAATTAAGCTCAGAAGAGAAGATAGAGGATGCTGGAGAGAAAAAGCATCAGTTGAAAGGAGGGTGTACCTGAACTGTAGCGTTCCTGGTGCTGTTCAGGTTGCTGTGGGCCTCCTCCAGGGCTGCTCTGGCTTCCTCTATGGCCTTCTCAGACACATCCAACGCCTGCTTGGTGTTATTGGCTGATTCCTTCACTCCCTCTGCTCGGCTCCTGCACAGCGACACCAGAAATTAGACAGATATAAATGCTGCTGCTCCAGTCCTCGGGAAAGAGCAGATGTTGTAATAAGACTGCAGTTAATCAAAGGTACGTATGACTGTACACAAAGGAAATGAAACAGAGCTACTTCAGGGTGAAGTTTCACTTTCACAGATTTGTCATCAGCCTGGTGAACATTTGGAGATTGTGTTCTTTGGTCTGTTTTTGTCACCTGTTCCTCTCACATCAGGCAAACCGGCTAGACGTGATGTTTGTTTGGGCACAACTCTGCTCTTTCTGACAGCAAGCAAGATGGTTTGTGGGAAATGTGGTGTTCATTGAAAAAAGAAGGCAGTAGCTTGACTCACTTGGCCTCTTTAGCTTTGTCCAGCAGCTCCTTGGCTTTGCTGATGTGCTGCGAGGTTTGGTTGACGATGCCCTCGACGTCGGTGAGGTTGGACAGGCCGTCCTTTATCTGCATGACCATTTTGTCCAAAGCGGCCCTGTTGACCGGCAGCCTGATGGACAACACCTGCTGAGCCACCTTCTCGATGCTCTCTGGGTCTGCTCCCTCCTCTGAGCAGCAACGGGAGGAGGGAAAACAGGAAACGAAACACCAGATAATCAATAAGGCTGCAGTAAGAGCTGACTTCATCCAAAAGCAGAGCTTAGCGGTTACAACATCAGTATACCTGTGAGGAAGTCTCTGATCCTCTTGATGAAATCTTTCAGCTTCCTGTTGTTGTTTTCAAAGTGGTCCTTCTTCTTCTGGGCTTTCTCCAGCATGTTCATCGCCTGGTTCTTCACGTTTTGCGTCAGAGAGGCGATATCCTGGAGCTGCACACAGTAACCAAGAAACGTTATGGTCTCCGGTCATGGCAGGTAAGAGGACACACCACCACTCCGCCACTCGCCAACAGTAATGACCTTTATGGCGACGCGCTGCAGCTCCTCGCTGGCAGCGTTCAGACCGTCGGTGGCGTTCCTGGCATGACTCAGTGCTGCTACAGACGTGCTCACTGTTCCGTTGCATCCCTCTCCTCCACATATACGATTGCCCTGATCGTCACGGCAACCGGCACCACCGCATCGGCCGTCTGAGCAACTGCCATTGACACTGGCGTTACTATGACCTCCGCACACCTGGAGGGAGAACAATGCTTCACCATTCACTTCTACTGGTTGGGTCAGTGCAATAGAAACAGCACAAAGTACGTATACTGTATATACTGAATATATATATATATATTCGTTTATATATATTCGTTTATATATATACTGTGTATATATATATGTTTATTTCATGATTTCATTTCATTTTGGAAAACAGTGTTTTGTATGTTTATTGTCGTGTTTCCATCTCAGAGTGGGTAATATCTAGTACACAAGATTATTATTATTAAGATGTATTTCTGTTTCTTCACCACGGAGATGTGCTACTATTACTGACAAATACTACTGTGGGATTCGCCAGTGATAGACGATATCATAGATATATGCATTAATAATAATGATAATAATAATACTGTTAAAATGTTTGTCCTACCTTGTGACTGATGTGATGGACCTTGTGGTCCAGGTCGTGGGCTTTGTGCTGCAGCTCGTTCAGTGATTTGTTGTGGGCGGCCAGAACACGGAGGAACTGGTCTTTGCTGGCGTCCAGCAGGTCTTCGGTGGCAGCGCGGCTTTCTTTGGACCGGTCTACAGGACTGAGAGGACCGGACACGGACGCGTTGCATCTCTCCTCAGCCTTCACTGAATCCCTGTAGTACTGCTTCACTTTCTCAAACTGGTCTGTGACGAAGCAGGTACACATTTTTATACTTTTATGAACAATACCTAATACCAAAATTTATTTCACAGTATTTTGTAGTAATCTTTTATCTTCGTTTTGTCTCCAGAGGTTTCTACTGAAGCCCTAAGAGACAAATGATGTAAATACTTTTCTCTCTCGTGTGGAAAAAGGCTTTTGTCAGGAGAATCTCGACAAGTCCTTTTATGTATTTTAGGTGGAAAATGGTTTTGGCGGGATCACTTAAGTTACTTTTTCTTTCTAAGTTACTTCTTAGATCAGGATGAGTTTTGTGAAGTGTTTACTGTTGTAACACTCATTTTGGCCATAAGAGGCCCAGAGGACTGAAAACATCCATGTTTTAATTTACATAACCTGCTAAAACACAATATATGAACCAAAACTTTCTGCAACTAAACAGTGACAAAACAGAAACTATCATTATAGGTGCAAAAGCAAAGAGACAGCAAATTGCAGCTCACCTCAGTTCCTTCTCTCTTGAGAGTAAGGAATATGCCAGAAATCTTGGTGTCATTATTGATGCTGATCTTAATTTTCACTGTCATATCAGTAATGTCACGAGATCATCCTTCTTCCATCTAAGAAACATCTCAAAAATCAGAGGCTTTCTGTCAAATTCAGATGCTGACAAAACTGGAGCACGCCTTTGTAACAAGCAGGCTCGACTACTGCAACAGTCTTTTCTCTGGTCTCCCTCAAAAAACCATCAAACGGCTGCAGCTCATCCAAAATGCTGCTGCACGCATTTTAACCAGGACCAAGAAAAACTCCCACATTACCCCAGTTCTTAAATCCTTGCATTGGCTCCCAGTACACGCCAGAATTGATTTTAAAATTCTTCTTATTGTCTATAAGGCACTGAATAGCCCTGCTCCAGACTACATTAAGGACCTGCTTGTCCCATATGAGCCAACAAGAAGCCTCAGATCATCAGCCAGTGGTCTCCTTCTTGTCCCAGGCATCTACTCTAAAGCAGGAGAAGCTGCTTTCAGTCACTATGCTCCCAGCAGGTGGAATGCCCTTCCAAGTGGTGTTAGGGAGGCACCGACACTGAGCTCTTTTAAAACCAGACTGAAAACATTTCTTTTTACTGCTGCTTTTAACTAGAATGCAATATTTTTATTTTATTTTATTTTTATTTTTATTTTTATTTTTTTTTTTGATTTTACTTGCTGTTTTAACCATTGCCTTTTATGTGAATACGTGTGCCTGTTTTACCTGCTTGTCTGTTTAAACTGCATAACTGCTTCCTGAATTGTATGTGTGCATGTGTATGCATATGTGTATATATGTATATACATATATATTATATTTTATTTTCCTATCTCGTGTCTGCACATGTAAAGCACATTGTGCTGCTTTCTGCATGAAATGTGCTATATAAATAAATATTCTTCTTCTTCTTCTTCTTCTATATGTACCATGCGTTTAGAGAGCATGAGAAATTACAATAATAATGTAGATCAGACCGGAGCTGTTTTCCCAGCATGCCTCTCAGGGCTTCGTAGGTGTGGCATCACATGACTGTGCTGTGTGTCACATGATCCCTTTCAAAGCTCCACTGACCCGATGAGTTTACCTGTAAATCCTGAAGTGAGGTAGTCTTCCAGCAGGCGGCGCTTGTGAGCCACAGTGGTGTTGATGTCCCTCAGCTCCCTCTCGAGGCCACTCAGTGTGAGTCTCAGTGCCCCTTCTTCTTCTGCTGTCGAATTGATCTCTCGGGCGACGCCCATCAGACGTCCGTCAGTCAGGGCGATCTCAGCTCTGCACACAGAGCAGGGTGTTAACACAACGTACAGGCAGTTGGTGGCAGGTGACAACCAACCTCAGTGAACATCCACACACTGTGACATCACACCTGAGGTCATCGATGCTCTGTCCAATCAGCTGGTGGATCCTGTCGCTGTCCTCCGCTCTGATCAGATCCTGAACTTGCTTCAGCTTCCTCTCCAGCTCCTGGATGCGCGTGTCCCCGACTCCCGGCGTGAGCCCACTCTCCAGGATCTTCTGCGTGGTGTACTGGACGTGCTCCAGGTCCCGTTTAATCTGGCACACGGCATCGTCCCACAGCTGGAAGCACAGGTGACACCGGACGCACTCGGGGAATGCTCCGGTGAAGCCGCGAGCACATTCGTCGCAGTGCTTCCCCGCCGCTCCCTCCCTGCACTCGCACGCCCCCGTGGATCGGTCGCACTGGGCCATCTCTGAGCCCAGCGGGTGGCACTTACACTCTGAATGGAGGAGGGGGCACGGAGAACGAGATTATACCCTGGTCTGCAGGTCCAAAGACTGTAAGCACTAAACCCTCAGCTCTATCATAACCTTCAGGTTCTACGCCTCAGGCTCGGAGGCAGGGCCCTCTCCTCTACATGGGCTGGCACCACCCTGTCTGTATTGCACCTTCATACTCCATCTAGAGCCCCGAGGCTGACCAATGAGATGGTCCTGGACGTCCCCAGAACTAGACTCAGGAACAGAGGCAGAACCTCTGCGGTTCCGGCTCCTAATCTGCTGAAGAGTCACCTCCTCGCTGATGTTTCATTACGTCTCTTCTCTGTTGTGCTGCTACTCTTTTACCTCAGTGATGTGCACATTATGGTTATTTTCTTTTTGTTGTTTGCATCGTATTCATTTTATTATGTCCATGTTCAGCCCTTTGGTGGACTGCAGTTGTTTTAAACATGCTGTGCAGATAGTTTGACTTGAGTTGATGCTGCTGCTCACATTGAGCTGGTTAGGGGAAGCAGACGTGTTCCCTTCTGGTGTGATTGGGCCTGATCTACTGATGGACTGGTTTACAGCGTCACTAAATGCTTCTGCTTCATTTTTACTGGAAACAGAGAGTCTCACTCATGACTGTTGAATGTGACCCATAAGGTGAAGTGCAGTATTCCTATTCAGTGGTATCTACTTGCTGTGAGTTACCTTGACAGTTCACCCGCGGGTCTCCCCAGTGAAACTGCTCACACTCGGTGCACTGTTTACCTCCAAATCCTGGATGACAGTGGCACTGGCCTGTGAACTGTAGAGGACAGACGGACATCAACGACAGATATGAATATCGAATGAATAAGAAAGCCAAATGACATCTGATGCTTCCTCACCATGTTGCAGTGACTCCCCATGGCGTGATGCCGGTCGCAGCCGCAGGGCTCACACCCTCGGTCCTGACCGTAGTTCCAGTGGTTAGGGGCGCACTGGTCACAGTTATGGCCGGTCACGTTTTCCCTGCAGGAGCAGGCTCCCGTCTGCCGGTCACAGTGGCACTGTCCGTCAGTGCAGGCCGACTGGAGGGTGCCGGCAGTCACACAGGTACAACCTGGCGGGAGAAACGTGGTCAATGCTCAGCAGAGGGAAGCAGTGACAACAAGACGAGCTGATTCTACATCCAAACAAGTTGGTGGTTTATCGCTCACTTAAGTCTTAGCTGCTCCCATCTAACGATACAATGAGCTTCGGCCGACATCACCCACCATTACTAGAAACCGAGATCATAAAATGTGAGCCTTCATTACTCACGCCTGCAGTCATGGGCCAAAGCGTTGCCATAGTAACCGTGTTGACAGTGGCCACAGGACGGACCGTCGGTGTGGTACAGGCACTTGAGGCATTGGCCGGTCCTGGGGTCACATGACTCAGGGTCCTGGGTGTCGATGTTACCGTTGCAGTTGCACGGAAGGCACTGTCCACCTGGTTGTTCTGGGTTGCCGTAGTAACCAGGGGCACACTGGTCACAGCGGGGCCCTGGGGGGGGGGTCAAAGTAGAGGGTCAAATACTGAAGTAAAGGTAAAAACACGTATATGTGACTGCAGCGTGGTAGCTCACCAGCGTAACCTTGTCTGCAGTTACAGATGATCTGGTTGGAGCTGTGGTCAGCTTGACAGGAGAGGCCGTTAAAGTGGTCTGAGCCGGGATTACCGGGGCAGGGGCAGGGCCGACAGTGCTCCCCGGAACCAAGCACCGGGTTCCCAAAGAACCCGTCCACACAGCTGGGACCGATGAGGGATAAGTTTACCATTAGAATGAAAACCTGGGAGGAAGTAGAGTGTGACAGGCAGCGACCCTTACCGTTCACAGAGGTGTCCAGCTGTGTAGTCCCTGCAGTCTCTACACTGGCCGGTGTGGGGGTCACAGATGTCTGCGTGGCCGTTACACTGGCAGGGGCTGCAGCTGGGGAAGCCCCACTGGCCCGGCTGGCAGTCTGAGCATTGGCGCCCGCTGGCTCCCTGCCTGCACTGGCACTGGCCTGTAACCGGGTCACACTGGTGGCTCAGCGAGCCCTCTGAGTGGCAGTCACAGGCTGGACGGGACCACGCATTTAAAGGGTTAGTCACCGTTTCTATCAGTCAGGGTCAAAACATGTACTGAACTAGTTCAGGGACTCTGCAGATGTTCATTTACACAGCAGGCGTGGCCTTGTTACGAGACAGACTCACCGGTGCAGCCATTCACTCCGAAGCCGTACGTTCCCGGTTCACACTGGTCACAGCGTCGACCAATCACGTTGGGTTTACAACGACACTGCCCTCCCACCTTATCACACTCCCCACTGAGGGAGCCCTGAGGGTCACACTGGCAGGCTGGACACAGCACAGACACAAACAGGACATCACACACGAGTTCGGATTTAAAAAAGGACATCTCAGCGTCTTCCTGCATCTACTTACACAGAGCGCCGTCATGAATGACGGATGAAATACTACAGATGAGTTTGGAGCACATCTCGGCCAGGACGGGCATCGGCGTGATCATGAAGGAATCCAGACACATGTAGCGAATCATCTCCTCCCGCCGCTGCTCTGCCTCTGGCTCGTTACCTTGGAAACCAGGAAGCTCAGTGTACTTGGGGATCAGAACCAGCTATTAGGGGAAAGAAAGGTTAAAAAGGATTATACTGTGGTTGTAATCAGGTTGGGTCTGTGAGTCAGGAGATCAGTAAAAGACACAAACGTGACAAAGAGAGAAAAGAACTACAAACGCCAGAGATTCGTCAAGTTTTCCTCTAGAAATGTGCTTTGTATAGACAGGAAATGATGTGGATAAAAAGAGGAAAGACAAATGACTTTAAAGTCCTTTCAGAGGCCTTTAAGAGACTTTTATTTACTCATTTAAAAGCCGAACTGGCGCCTCAGTGGTTGCAGGTTCCCACCACCAGGGGGAAGCCTCTCGGAGCGAAGCCTCAGCATCAGCAGCTCTTCAGCTCTTTTAATGATGAGCTCCACAGCCAAACCCGTTAAAGACATGGTCAAGTCAAATACTAAGACTACTGCTACTCAGGAAGTATTCAGATCACCACACTGTATAAATACTCTGTTACCAGTAAACGTCCCGCATACTCAAGTTTAAGTATAATCAGGAAAATGTACTAAAAGTGTTAAAAGTTAAACTACTCAGTGCAGACAAATGGCCCTGCATGTACATGCTGTTATACATTACAGTATTAAATTATTATTAATAATGCGTCAGTGTAAAAGTTGTTAGCGGAGCTGCAGCTCAATTTGAACGATTGATCTTTTCATTACGGTTTATTTTCTCCATGAATCATTTGTGAAGGCTCAGAGAACATTTCTCACTATTTTCATCAATGTCCAGCCAATAGTTCACAGCTCTAAATGCTTCACAAATTAATAAATAAATAACCAAAAGCAGCCAATCTTCACATTTGTGAAGCTGAAACAATGACATGTTTACATGAAAAATGACTTATTGCCAATTAATGTTCTGTCAGTTGACTAATCGATTAATTGTTTTAGCTGCACTTGAACATACTGTTGGGTCGATTCATGTACAGCAAAACATCATATTTCATCAGCTTTGTATGTTCAGTATGCAAATATATTATCTGTAAAGTAGCTAAAGCTGTCACATAATTATAGTAAATTCAAAAGTATAATATTTCTCTGTGAAACCTAGTGGAGCAGAAGGAGAAAGTCGGTGGTTCGATCCCCGGCTCCTCCGGTCACGTGCTGAAGTGTCCTTAAGCAAGACACTGAACCCAAACTGCTCCTGAAGGCTGAACCATCGGTGTGAACGAGACCAGTGAGTATTTAGATCAGATCCTGATGGCAGGCTGGCCTCTAGCCTGACAGCCTCTGATATCAGTGTGTGTGTGTGAACGTGTGTGTGAAGGGGTGTGTGAACGTGTGTGTGAAGGGTTGTGTGAAGGGGTGTGTGAAGGAGTGTGTGAACGGGTGTGTGAAGGGGTGTGTGAACGTGTGTGTGAACGGGTGTGTGAACAGGTGTGTGAACAGGTGTGTGAACGTGTGTGTGAAGGGGTGTGTGAAGGGGTGTGTGAACGTGTGTGTGAATGTGTGTGTGAACAGGTGTGTGAACGTGTGTGTGAATGGGTGTGTGAACGGGTGTGTGAACAGGTGTGTGAATGTGTGTGTGAACGTGTGTGTGAACGTGTGTGTGAATGTGTGTGTGAACGTGTGTGTGAACGGGTGTGTGAATGTGTGTGTGAATGTGTGTGTGAACGGGTGTGTGAATGTGTGTGTGAACGTGTGTGTGAACGTGTGTGTGAAGGAGTGTGTGAAGGGGTGTGTGAACGTGTGTGTGAACGTGTGTGTGAACAGGTGTGTGAACGTGTGTGAATGTGTGTGTGAATGGGTGTGTGAACGGGTGTGTGAACGGGTGTGTGAATGTGTGTGTGAACGTGTGTGTGAAGGGGTGTGTGAATGTGTGTGTGAACAGGTGTGTGAATGTGTGTGTGAACGGGTGTGTGAACGTGTGTGTGAATGTGTGTGTGAACGGGTGTGTGAACGGGTGTGTGAATGTGTGTGTGAATGTGTGTGTGAACAGGTGTGTGAATGTGTGTGTGAACGTGTGTGTGAATGTGTGTGTGAACGGGTGTGTGAAGGGGTGTGTGAAGGGGTGTGTGAATGTGTGTGTGAATGTGTGTGTGAAGGGGTGTGTGAATGTGTGTGTGAATGTGTGTGTGAACAGGTGTGTGAATGTGTGTGTGAATGTGTGTGTGAACAGGTGTGTGAAGGGTGTGTGGTGGTGAATGTGTGTGTGAATGTGTGTGTGAATGTGTGTGTGAATGTGTGTGTGAACGTGTGTGTGAACGTGTGTGTGAACAGGTGTGTGAACGTGTGTGTGAATGTGTGTGTGAACGGGTGTGTGAAGGGGTGTGTGAACGTGTGTGTGAATGTGTGTGTGAACGGGTGTGTGAAGGGGTGTGTGAACGGGTGTGTGAACAGGTGTGTGAACGTGTGTGTGAATGTGTGTGTGAACGGGTGTGTGAACAGGTGTGTGAACAGGTGTGTGAATGTGTGTGTGAACAGGTGTGTGAATGTGTGTGTGAACAGGTGTGTGAATGTGTGTGTGAATGTGTGTGTGAATGTGTGTGTGAAGTGTGTGTGACGGTGTGTGAATGTGTGTGTGAATGTGTCTGTGAATGTGTGTGTGTGAACGTGTGTGTGAACGTGTCTGTGAATGTGTGTGTGAACGGGTGTGTGAAGGGGTGTGTGAATGTGTGTGTGAACGTGTGTGTGAACGTGTGTGTGAATGTGTGTGTGAACAGGTGTGTGAACGGGTGTGTGAACGTGTGTGTGAGTGTGGTGAACAGGGGTGAATGTGTGTGTGAATGTGTCTGTGAACGTGTGTGTGAATGTGTGTGTGAACGTGTGTGTGAACGGGTGTGTGAACGTGTGTGTGAACGTGTGTGTGAACAGGTGTGTGAATGTGTGTGTGAATGTGTCTGTGAACGTGTGTGTGAACGTGTGTGTGAACAGGTGTGTGAACGGGTGTGTGAATGTGTGTGTGAATGTGTGTGTGAATGTGTCTGTGAACGGGTGTGTGAATGTGTGTGTGAATGTGTGTGTGAAGGGGTGTGTGAACGGGTGTGTGAATGTGTGTGTGAATGTGTCTGTGAACGTGTGTGTGAACGTGTGTGTGAACGTGTGTGTGAACGTGTGTGTGAACGGGTGTGTGAAAGGGGGACGGGGGCGGGGGAAGGGGGGCGGGGGGACGGTGGAACAGGGTGTGAAGGGGAACGGTGTGTGAACGGGTGTGAAGTGTGTGGAAGGTCGTGAACGTGTGTGTGAACGGTGTGTGAAAGGTGGTGAACGGGGTGTGAATGTGTGTGTGAATGTGTGTGTGAATGTGTCTGTGAACGGGTGTGTGAATGTGTGTGTGAATGTGTGTGTGAAGGGGTGTGTGAACGGGTGTGTGAATGTGTGTGTGAATGTGTCTGTGAACGTGTGTGTGAACGTGTGTGTGAACGTGTGTGTGAACGTGTGTGTGAATGTGTGTGTGAACGGGTGTGTGAACAGGTGTGTGAACAGGTGTGTGAACGTGTGTGTGAATGTGTGTGTGAACGGGTGTGTGAACAGGTGTGTGAACAGGTGTGTGAACGTGTGTGTGAAGGGGTGTGTGAACGTGTGTGTGAAGGGGTGTGTGAACGTGTGTGTGAATGTGTGTGTGAACAGGTGTGTGAACGTGTGTGTGAATGTGTGTGTGAACGTGTGTGTGAACGGGTGTGTGAACGGGTGTGTGAACGGGTGTGTGAACGTGTGTGTGAACAGGTGTGTGAATGTGTGTGTGAATGTGTGTGTGAATGTGTCTGTGATGTGTGTGTGACGTGTGTGGACGTGTGTGTCGGTGTGCGGTGTGTGAACGTGTGTGTGAGGGGTGTGTGCAGGTGTGGACGTGTGTGTGAAGGGGTGTGTGAATGTGTGTGTGAACGTGTGTGTGAACGGGTGTGTGAACAGGTGTGTGAACGTGTGTGTGAAGGGGTGTGTGAAGGGGTGTGTGAACATATGTGTGAACGTGTGTGTGACGTGTGTGTGAAGGGGTGTGTGAACAATGTGTGACGTGTGTGTGACGTGTGTGTGAACGTGTGGGACGTGTGTGAACGTGTGTGTGAACGTGTGTGTGAACGTGTGTGTGAACGTGTGTGTGAACAGGTGTGTGACGTGTGTGTGAACGTGTGTGTGAAGGGGTGTGTGACATATGTGTGAACGTGTGTGTGAACGTGTGTGTGAACAGGTGTGTGAACGTGTGTGTGACGTGTGTGTGCGTGTGTGTGACGGTGTGTGACGTGTGTGAACAGGTGTGTGTGAAGGGGTGTGTGAACAGGTGTGGACGTGTGTGTGACGTGTGTGTGAGCGTGTGTGTGAACGTGTGTGTGAAGGGGTGTGTGAACGTGTGTGTGAAGGGGTGTGTGAACGTGTGTGTGAACGTGTGTGTGAACAGGTGTGTGAACGTGTGTGTGAAGGGGTGTGTGAACGTGTGTGTGAACGTGTGTGTGAACAGGTGTGTGAACGTGTGTGTGAACGTGTGTGTGAACGTGTGTGTGCGGTGTGTGAACGTGTGTGTGAACGTGTGTGTGAACGAGTGTGTGAACAGGTGTGTGAACGTGTGTGTGAACGTGTGTGTGAACGTGTGTGTGAACGTGTGTGTGAACAGGTGTGTGAACGTGTGTGTGAACGTGTGTGTGAATGTGTGTGTGAACGTGTGTGTGAAGGGGTGAATGCTGACATTTAGTGTGAAGCGCTCTGAGTGGCAGGAAGACTAGAAATCCCTACAGGGATTAATAAAGGTTCTCTTATAAAAACGCCGTATAAATGCAAGTTCATTTAGCATTTAGCATGAAAAGAAAGGACAAGTTCCTCAAAGTAGTTTCTGAGTACAGTACTTGCAGTACTTGAGTAAATGTACTCAGTTGGCTGCCTTTCATTCCCTCACCGAGTCGATGAGAACGAAGGCGGTGAGATGTCGGTGTGAGACCCCGTGGCGCTGGAACCTGACTGAAACCACGTAACGGTTACTGGGCTCGAAGCAGAACGGCCTGGGCGTCTGGATGTACCTGCAAAACACGCAGTACACACAGTACACACAGTACACACACTGAAATACATACTTATACAGTATATTCATATATGTCAAAGTCTGCCTCTCTCTCCCTCCCTCTCTCTCTCTCTCTCTCTCTCTCTCTCTCCCTCCCTCCCTCCCTCCCTCTCTCTCTCCCTCTCTCTCTCTCTCTCTCTCTCCCTCTCTCTCTCTCCCTCTCCCTCTCTCTCCCTCCCTCCCTCTCTCTCTCTCTCCCTCCCTCTCCCTCCGTCTCCCTCCCTCTCTCTCTCTCTCTCTCTCTCTCTCTCTCTCTCTCCTCCCTCTCTCTCTCTCCCTCCCTCCCTCTCTCCCTCCCTCTCTCTCTCTCTCTCTCTCTCTCTCTCTCTAAAATCTGCATTATCTAAAATATTTCTATGATTTAAATGTGGTTCATGTGATCAATATGTTTTTGTTTGGACTGTATTGGTGATTATACGGTATATCCTACTTTTTGCTTCCTTTATTCCATGAATATCAGGAATAATCAACAGTCTGTCTGACGTGGACTTTTCCAACAGATCAATAAACGTTTCACATCAGAAGAGTTAAGTAATTAGCTGCAGTGAATGCAGTCGTCCTGTTCAGGCTGTAGTAGTATGAGGAGTAGGTAGTAGTAGTATGAGGACGAGTAGTTCTAGTACTAGACTGGAACGCTGAGCTGATAGTGATGGTCAGCAAACTTTAAAGTGAACAACTCATTTATAAAGAAAAGTTTTACAAAAAAAGAATGAATGAACGGATGAATTAAAACACGTCAATCAGCTCAGTCAAGCTTCATCCCGCATGGTAACAGCTGACTCACAAAAACTGCCAGGAAGTGTCAGCAGGTCAGAAACTGGGCTCGTTGCTCGAGGCTGCGACCAGTGGAAGAGGCTGAAAGGTTTTCAGCTTCCCTGGAAAGAGTCCGACCCGTCGCCCCTACAGAGGTCAGTAGGTCGGGCTTCTGACGGTCAGTGTGCCCGATGATCAAAGCTGGGCTTAGTTTGAAACCTCTCAGTCATGGCTCACACTGATCACACACTATTGATCCTCTAAATCAGGGAAGACACTGAATGAACCTGGACCAGGTCTATGAGGATGGATCTCGTCCTTCGTCCTCTTCAGCTTTTCTTTTTTTCTCTAAACGTCAGTAAACAAAGCTGCTGCCTTCCCTCCATTTCACTGCAGCAGGTTCTTACACAGGCGTTCTGGTATGTTTGCCCTCCTATCAGTGAATCAATAGTAAAGAATACTGCAGGGTACAGCGAGGTAAGTACACCAATACAAGCCTGACTCATACAAGCCGGGGCAGGTCAGTGACAACAATGGAATGATGCAATAAAACACAAACGCCGTCAACACCTGGAATACTTCAACTGATCCTTCAGTGACTTGAATAAACATGCTGGCTGCAATGACCTCTCTCTCACACACACACACACACACACACACACACAAGTATACACAAGTTGTGGTACCTGCTGCGGTGCGGCAGCGTCACGGTGTAGAGCTGCTCAGTCGGTAGGAGGTTTCCACAGCGCAGACTGGACGGCAGCAGTACTGAAGTAATACTAACGATCGCCTCCCAGTCCTCTGTGGACTGAACACACACACACACACACACACACACACACACACACACACACACACACACACACACACAAGAACAAGGCTTAAAGACCTTCATTAATCAGGACAAAGAGCTTCAGATCAGCCTCGTGGGTCACGGTCCACACTGGCACACCTCCGGTTCGTAGCGGATCATGATGTCGTACTCCATGGCGTAGGGGATGTTGTCGATCGTGAACACCAGGCCGGCACCATCTTTGACACGGGCGAAGCCGGGTCCGGTCCACGTCACCATGTGGCTCGGAGTGTGTTCTCTATGAACGCTCCTCACATCCGGCTGAGGCAGACACACACATGTTACCAGAGAAGCAGCTCTACTTTATACTTCACTCACTTCCTGTATGTATACTGTATATATATATATATATATATATAACAGTATATATACACACACTACATACAGTACTCTGTACGATGCTGTGTCCCGTCACTGACCTGACAGCTGTGAGCTCTGTATTATAGGCTTGTTGAATCACCAATCAGACTCAGTCTCTTGTTCAGCCTCTACTTTAGTTGAAAATTTGAAATATGAATAATTAAAGATGGAAATCAAGGGAAGGTTTTTGTGAATTGGAGCACATGCTTCTTTTGTTAAAAGCAATGAATAATTAATGGTGATACATGACCAGATGTCTGTCGTCCTCTGTATATTTGGTGCTCTTGTCTTCTACCACATACAGCGACAGCAGCTACGCTGAATGTTCTCAAGCTGCCAGAGAAACGCAGCGACGATCAATCATTGATATTGATCTGCTCTTTATCTAACTTTCTGTATCTTGCATCCAGCTGTGGAAGTAACTACAGTTAGTACATCAACTAAAGTACCAGCTAAAGTATCAGCAAACGGCGGTGACTCTGACCACCAGTCGGCGGTCAGGACCAAAGGAAGCTCGGACCGCCGCACCAGTCTCCAAAGACACGGACCTGTTCTAAGCGCTCTGACGTTAACATGCTCGTTTCTGCTGTACCCTGAAACCAGAGGGTCAGTAGCCCACCGTCTGCTGAAGCTGGCGGATTCGTCTCAGCGCTGCTCGATGCTGTTGGGAACTGGTGATGCGCCGGTGACGACGATGCCTCCTCAGCTGGTTGCTGAGGTGTTGAACACAGTCGGTCTCTGCCTGAGGACGAACTTTACCCTGAGAGGAGGAGAGGAGAGGAGGAGGAGGAGGAGAGGGGGGGGGGAGGAGGAGGAGGAGAGGAGGAGGAGGAGGGGAGGAGAGGAGGGGGAGGAGGAAAGGAGGAGGAGGGGGAGGAGGAGGAGGAGGAGGAGGAGGAGGAGGAGGAGGAGGGGAGGGGGGGAGGAGAGGAGGAGAGGAGGAGGAGGAGAGGAGGGGGAGGAGGAGAGAGGGAGGGGGAGGAGGAGGAGAGGAGGAGGAGGAGGAGGAGGAGGAGGAGGAGGGGAGGAGGAGGAGGAGGAGGAGGAGGAGAGGAGGGGAGGAGGGAGGGGAGGGGGAGGAGGAGGAGGAGGGAGGAGGAGGAGGAGAGGAGGAGAGGAGGAGGAGGAGGAGGAGGAGGAGGAGAGGGAGGGGAGGAGGAGGAGAGGAAGAGAGGAGGAGGAGGAGAGGAGGGGGAGGAGAGGAGGGGGGGAGGAGAGGAGGAGGAGAGGAAGGGAGGAGGAGGAGAGGAGGGGAGGAGAGGAGGAGGAGGAGAGGAGGAGGAGGAGGAGGAGGAGGGAGGAGGAGGAGGAGGAGGAGGAGGAGGGGGAGGAGGAGAGAGGGAGGGGGAGGGGGTGGAGAGGAGGAGAGGAGGAGGAGGAGAGGAGGGGAGGAGGAGAGGAGGGAGGAGGAGGGAGGGGAGGAGTATTTATTATTAGCATTTTGGGCCAAAGATAAACAGATCAAAGAAAAAACCTCCCTGATACCCTGAAAACACCTTTTAAAAGGTCAAACAATGCCGACAATTGACCTTCACCTGTTACTGTTGACCTTCACCTGTTACTGTTGACCTTCACCTGTTACAGTTGACCTTCACCCAGTTACTGTTGACCTTCACCTGTTACAGTTGACCTTCACCCAGTTACTGTTGACCTTCACCTGTTACTGTTGACCTTCACCTGTTACAGCTGACCTTCACCCAGTTACTGTTGACCTTCACCTGTTACAGTTGACCTTCACCTGTTACTGTTGACCTTCACATGTTACTGTTGACCTTCACCTGTGACTGTTGACCTTCACCTGTTACTGTTGACCTTCACCTGTTACTGTTGACCTTCACCCTGTAACTGTTGACCTTAACCTGTTACAGTTGACCTTCACCCAGTTACTGTTGACCTTCACCTGTCACTGTTGACCTTAACCTGTTACAGCTGACCTTCACCCAGTTACTGTTGACCTTCACCTGTCACTGTTGACCTTCACCTGTCACTGTTGACCTTCACCTGTTACAGTTGACCTTCACCCAGTTACAGTTGACCTTCACCCAGTTACTGTTGACCTTCACCTGTCACTGTTGACCTTCACCTGTTACTGTTGACCTTCACCCAGTTACTGTTGACCTTCACCTGTCACTGTTGACCTTCACCTGTCACTGTTGACCTTAACCTGTTACAGCTGACCTTCACCCAGTTACTGTTGACCTTCATCTGTCACTGTTGACCTTCACCTGTCACTGTTGACCTTCACCTGTCACTGTTGACCTTCACCTGTTACAGTTGACCTTCACCTGTTACTGTTGACCTTCACCTGTTACTGTTGACCTTCACCTGTCACTGTTGACCTTCACCCAGTTACTGTTGACCTTCACCTGTCACTGTTGACCTTCACCTGTTACTGTTGACCTTCACCCAGTTACTGTTGACCTTCACCTGTCACTGTTGACCTTCAACCTGTTACTGTTGACCTTCAACCTGTTACTGTCATACAGGAGTACACATAGCTGTGTGTGTGTGTTGTACATGCTAGTAGGTGTGTGTTGTGCATGTTAGTAGGTGTGTTGTACATGTTGGTAGGTGTGTTGTACACGTTGGTAGGTGTGTTGTACATGTTAGTAGGTGTGTTGTACATGCTAGTAGGTGTGTTGTACATGCTAGTAGGTGTGTTGTGCATGTTAGTAGGTGTGTTGTGCATGTTAGTAGGTGTGTTGTACATGTTGGTAGGTGTGTTGTACATGTTGGTAGGTGTGTTGTACATGTTGGTAGGTGTGTTGTGCATGTTGGTAGGTGTGTTGTACATGTTGGTAGGTGTGTTGTGCATGTTGGTAGGTGTGTTGTGCATGTTGGTAGGTGTGTTGTGCATGTTGGTAGGTGTGTTGTACATGTTGGTAGGTGTGTTGTACATGTTGGTAGGTGTGTTGTACATGTTGGTAGGTGTGTGTTGTACATGTTGGTAGGTGTGTTGTACATGTTGGTAGGTGTGTTGTACATGTTGGTAGGTGTGTTGTGCATGTTGGTAGGTGTGTTGTACATGTTGGTAGGTGTGTGTTGTACATGTTGGTAGGTGTGTTGTACATGTTGGTAGGTGTGTTGTACATGTTGGTAGGTGTGTGTTGTACATGTTGGTAGGTGTGTTGTACATGTTGGTAGGTGTGTTGTACATGTTGGTAGGTGTGTGTTGTACATGTTGGTAGGTGTGTTGTGCATGTTGGTAGGTGTGTGTTGTACATGTTGGTAGGTGTGTTTGTACATGTTGGTAGGTGTGTTGTACATGTTGGTAGGTGTGTTGTACATGTTGGTAGGTGTGTTGTGCATGTTGGTAGGTGTGTGTTGTACATGTTGGTAGGTGTGTGTTGTACATGTTGGCAGGTGTGTTGTACATGTTGGTAGGTGTGTTGTACATGTTGGTAGGTGTGTTGTACATGTTGGTAGGTGTGTTGTACATGTTGGTAGGTGTGTTGTACATGTTGGTAGGTGCAGC
The DNA here is from genome assembly GCA_947000775.1 of Pterois miles. Lineage (NCBI taxonomy): Eukaryota > Metazoa > Chordata > Actinopteri > Perciformes > Scorpaenidae > Pterois > Pterois miles. The sequence continues at coordinate 4,036,589 of CAMQGK010000048.1, read as the reverse complement.
AGTGATTAGCTGTGACAGGTTGGTATCTGAGCCACTGTCTGGTGATTTTAGGGATACCCTCAGTTGTAGAGTTTGAAATCTGTTCAGGACTGTATCCTGATTATTGTGAACCTGTTTGTTGTCCTTCAGCACGTTCACTCAGTTTTCTATCCAGCATCACGTCAACTAGCCACGATCAGCCTCACATGCCACAGAGACGCCTCACTGTTTCCACTGTGGCCTTTCCCTCACATTCCTGTAGGCCTGGTGTTGTTAGTGTGTCAGTGGACTGTCTGAGCCTGCCTGCAGGGCTGAGTGGGGAAGTGGAGGGGGGGGTCATTAGGGTGGAGAGAATGGAGGTGGGTGGAGGAGGGTGAAAGAGACAGAGACTGTAAAGAATGTGAGACAGTGGGTAGATAGATGATGAGGTGACTGACGGCCTCTCACAGTCTGCTGTAACTGGTTGGATGGTTTAAAAGGGTCTTATCTATAGATACAGAGGACTAACGTCTACCTGAGTCTATATCAGCATTAATATATCATCATCATCTATAGTCTATAGATACAGAGGACTAACGTCTACCTGAGTCTATATCAGCATTAATATATCATCATCATCTATAGTCTATAGATACAGAGGACTAACGTCTACCTGAGTCTATATCAGCATTAATATATCATCATCTATAGTCTATAGATACAGAGGACTAACGTCTACCTGAGTCTATATCAGCATTAATATATCATCATCATCTATAGTCTATAGATACAGAGGACTAACGTCTACCTGAGTCTATATCAGCATTAATATATCATCATCATCTATAGTCTATAGATACAGAGGACTAACGTCTACCTGAGTCTATATCAGCATTAATATATCATCATCATCTATAGTCTATAGATACAGAGGACTAACGTCTACCTGAGTCTATATCAGCATTAATATATCATCATCTATGGTCTATAGATACAGAGGACTAACGTCTACCTGAGTCTATATCAGCATTAATATATCATCATCTATGGTCTATAGATACAGAGGACTAACGTCTACCCGAGTCTATATCAGCATTAATATATCATCATCATCTATAGTCTATAGATACAGAGGACTAACATCTACCTGAGTCTATATCAGCATTAATATATCATCATCTATAGTCTATAGATATAGAGGACTAACGTCTACCTGAGTCTATATCAGCATTAATATATCATCATCTATGGTCTATAGATACAGAGGACTAACGTCTACCTGAGTCTATATCAGCATTAATATATCATCATCTATAGTCTATAGATACAGAGGACTAACGTCTACCTGAGTCCATATCAGCATTAATATATCATCATCATCTATAGTCTATAGATACAGAGGACTAACATCTACCTGAGTCTATATCAGCATTAATATATCATCATAACTATAGTCTATAGATACAGAGGACTAACGTCTACCTGAGTCTATATCAGCATTAATATATCATCATTAACTATAGTCTATAGATACAGAGGACTAACGTCTACCTGAGTCTATATCAGCATTAATATATCATCATCTATGGTCTATAGATACAGAGGACTAACGTCTACCTGAGTCTATATCAGCATTAATATATCATCATCATCTATAGTCTATAGATACAGAGGACTAACGTCTACCTGAGTCTATATCAGCATTAATATATCATCATCTATGGTCTATAGATACAGAGGACTAACGTCTACCTGAGTCTATATCAGCATTAATATATCATCATCATCTATAGTCTATAGATACAGAGGACTAACGTCTACCTGAGTCTATATCAGCATTAATCTATCATCATCATCTATGGTCTATAGATACAGAGGACTAACGTCTACCTGAGTCTATATCAGCATTAATATATCATCATCATCTATAGTCTATAGATACAGAGGACTAACGTCTACCTGAGTCTATTTTTTTTTTTTTTTTTTTTTTTTTTTTAATTAATTTAATTAATTATAGTAGAGTTAGATTAGATATATGTTAGTGCATGTTCGTCCATGTTCGTCCATGTTAGTGCATGTTAGTGCATGTTAGTGCATGTTAGTGCATGTTAGTCCATGTTAGTGCATGTTAGTCCATGTTAGTGCATGTTAGTCCATGTTCGTCCATGTTCGTCCATGTTCGTCCATGTTAGTCCATGTTAGTCCATGTTAGTCCATGTTAGTCCATGTTAGTGCATGTTAGTCCATGTTAGTCCATGTTAGTCCATGTTAGTGCATGTTAGTCCATGTTAGTCCATGTTAGTCCATGTTAGTGCATGTTAGTCCATGTTAGTCCATGTTAGTGCATGTTAGTGCATGTTAGTCCATGTTAGTGCATGTTAGTCCATGTTAGTCCATGTTAGTCCATGTTAGTGCACGTGAGCGGCCGTTCCAAACTGCTGTCACGTGGCGGTTACAGCAGATAATGTCGTCCAGATCAACAGCGTTGCCACTAAGTTAGTTGATTAACTCACATGACTTGGTGGACTAATCGATTAGTTGTCAGAGACATATTTAATCAGCGTTTAGGTTGATATCAGCGGATAGCCAGTACTGGATCAGGTCCCATGACGGTAGAATTAATGTCCTAATCTCACTCAGGAAATAACTCTTCCTTTATATATGTATGTTTTCAGCTGTTTTTGCATCTGACTGTAATAAGACTTTAAACCAACCTTATTGGTTGATATCTCTCCTCCTCCGCAGCGCCGTGGCAACCACCCACACCATCGCAGCAGCTTACACTCTTTTGATGGTTGTCTGTTGCGAGTCTGGATCATCGTAGTGTTGTCATGGTCCTGGGTTTTTGTAGTGTGTTCCCTGTTTTATTTTGAAAATTCCCTCATCTTGTCTAGTTTTACTTCCTGCTGTTTGTTTCCGGCCTTTAGTGATTGTCTGCCCCGCCCTGATTTGTTCCACCTGTGTTCGATCACCTGCCGTCCGGGTGATTTCAGCTCGTCTGCTGTGTTCCCGGGTTCTCTGTGTCTCACCGGTTTTTAACTCTGGCTCTGAGACTAAACCTGTCTGCCTGCTTGGTTCACCCTTTAGACTCAAACTGAACTGAAGTGTGCTCACCGGCAGTGCAGAGTCACCCGGGGAGTGTCCGGTGGCGTCCTCAGCCTCGTATTTGTAGTAGTCCAGCGGAGCACAGAAATACCCAGGCTGCACCTCTGAACACTGTCGACCAATCAGGTGCCTCCTGCAGTCACACTGGCCGTTCTCCATCATGCACCTGAAGTAACAAACAGAGGCGATCTTTAAATGCTTCTCTTCATCTCTTTCTCAAAGCACACAGTCGTGTAACATTTTGAAAATCTACACCTGTTGTTGAACGCTCCACCGAAGTCACAGTCACATGGTCTGCAGCCGGCCAGGTCGTTACTGAGCCCCCAGTATTCAGGCTGCAGGGATGGAAACAAATCTCAACACCGCTGACGTGTCCCGTGTGCTGCTTTTACACTCTGCACTGTCTGAAGCTCTGCTGTCCTTGTACACAGCTGCTACTGCGTGATATGCTCCTTTAGCAACGCTACCAACACATTCAACTGATATCAGAATCAATCAATAGTCTGCTAATACAGCTGCGTCGTTGTTACTAACCAGACACTGGTTGCAGTAGCGACCAGTGACATATCTTTTGCAGGAGCAGTCGCCACTGATCTGGTCACATGGAGCTCCCATCATGATGATGCCACGGGGGTCACAGTTGCAAGCTGATGGACACACGGACACACACACACACACACACACACACACACACACACACACACACACACACACACAAATAAAGATGGCGACTGGTGTCTACTTACAGATCTTAAATACAGATGAAGTGGTTTAACGTAAATCCATTACACTCTGAGGCAAACACGGATACGTACGCTGACATCCCAGCGGGTCGTTCTGACTCAGTCCATAATAACCTTCCTTGCAGTCGTCACACCGTGTGCCTTTGACGTTGGCTTTGCAGCGACACTGTCCTGTGATCATCCCCATGTCCAGGTCGGTGTGACTGTCACACACTCCTCCCTCCAATGATCCAACTGGGTCACAGTCGCAGGCTAGAGGTCAGAGGTCAGAGGTCAGAGACGGAGTGTTAGGAGAGGAGAACAAGAGGCAAAAACAACCCTTTAAATATATAATGTTAATCAATCTGACACATAATACGCCCATTAGACACACACAGTGTGTATGCACATCTGCACTTTTGTTGCTTTATTCTCCAGTCCAGCAGTAATCCTGATCTGTTTTTACATCAGCACTGATGCAAATGATCAGACAGTGTGTGTGTGTGTGTGTGTGTGTGTGTGTGTGTGTGTGTGTGTGTGTGGAAGGAGTCTGTGGGATTATGAATCTGTTCCTGGACAGATTGAGAGCAGCACTCTGCCCCACCGAGGCTGTAAATGGTTGATCAATATATTGATTCAGTGCCTTTTTATTGGGCATCAACCTCACATTTACACATGTATTCATTGTCAGAAACAAAGACGAAGTGTAAAATGCTTCAGGTGGGGGCAGCTTCCGACCCTGAAACGAGGCTAAGGCTGATTGGTGTGTTCGGTCAATGATACACATCAGTGAACTTGTACAGGAAACAAATGAAATCATCACAACCCAGCGGCTGTCACGTGTTTTCAAATGATTCAGGGATAATCAGACTTTTTCTGCTCAATACTGGACTGGAGTTCAGCTATTTATTGCAGCTCTACAGTGAACATTTCCACATAAGTGCTAGAAATAGACCAAAAGACTCACCAACGCAGACCCGTGGGTCCCTGACATCCCTAACGGGGTCTTGGTAGTAGAACGGTTGGCACATCTCACAGTTGCGTCCCATGGTGTTGTGCAGACAGTCGTCACACACTCCTCCGCTGACGTTGCCCGTGGCCAAATACACCGCCATGTCAAAGTGGCACTGGCTAGAGTGGCCGTTACAGTTACACTCTGGAGACGCAAGCAAGAAGCTGAATAAATAAGACTTGACCTTGACTAGAAGAGGTCACCACAATGTCCTCGGTAGCAGTTGTTTCCCATCACATCGGCTCCACTCGGCCTCCTGAATGCTCTAGAACAAACCTGCTCCTCCACCAGAGATCATCAGACAGCAGGACATTATACCCATATCTGTAGGATTCACATCTTCATAGCACGCATTTCTACATGAACACAGTTCAGGAAACACTGACACTCCGATCAGTGTATGTGTGTGTTGTCTCACCTCTACAGGTGTGTGTTCTCGCTTCTACAGGTGTGTGTTCTCACCTCTACAGGTGTGTGTTCTCGCCTCTACAGGTGTGTGTTCTCGCTTCTACAGGTGTGTGTTCTCACCTCTACAGGTGTGTGTTCTCACCTCTACAGGTGTGTGTTCTCACCTCTACAGGTGTGTGGGTTCTCACCTCTACAGGTGTGTGTTCTCGCTCTACAGGTGTGGTTCTTTTTTATTTTTTCTTAATTTTTCTCACCTCTAATTTTCTCGCTTCTACAGGTGTGTGTTCTCACTTCTACAGGTGTGTGTGTTCTCACTTCTACAGGTGTGTGTGGTCTCGCCTCTACAGGTGTGTGTTCTCACCTCTACAGGTGTGTGTTCTCTTCTACAGGTGTGTGTTCTCGCCTTCTACAGGTGTGTGTTCTCACCTCTACAGGTGTGTGTTCTCGCCTCTACAGGTGTGTGTTCTCACCTCTACAGGTGTGTGTTCTCACTTCTACAGGTGTGTGTTCTCACCCTCAGGTGTGTTCTCACCTCTACAGGTGTGTGTTCTCGCCTCTACAGGTGTGTGTTCTCACCTCTACAGGTGTGTGTTCTCGCTTCTACAGGTGTGTGTTCTCACCTCTACAGGTGTGTGTTCTCGCTTCTACAGGTGTGTGTTCTCACCTCTACAGGTGTGTGTTCTCACCTCTACAGGTGTGTGTTCTCGCTTCTACAGGTGTGTGTTCTCACCTCTACAGGTGTGTGTGTTCTCGCCTCTACAGGTGTGTGTTTCTCACCTCTACAGGTGTGTGTTCTCACCTCTACATTGTTCTCGTGTGTTTCTCACCTCTCAGGGGGTCCCCTCTTCTCCCTCACAGGTGTGTGTGTTCTCACCTCTACAGGTGTGTGTTCTCGCCTCTACAGGTGTGTGTTCTCACCTCTACAGGTGTGTGTTCTCGCTTCTACTAGCCACTCAGCCACAGGTGTGTGTTCTCACCTCTACAGGTGTGTGTTCTCACCTCTACAGGTGTGTGTTCTCGCTTCTACAGGTGTGTGTTCTCACCTCTACAGGCCCCCCGCCACCTCTCGGGGTCTCCCTCTACAGGTGTGTGTTCTCGCCTCTACAGGTGTGTGTGTGGCTCACCTCTACAGGTGTGTGTTCTCACTTCTACAGGTGTGTGTGTTCTCACCTCTACAGGTGTGTGTTCTCGCTTCTACAGGTATGTGTGTGTTCTCACTTCTACAGGTGTGTGTTCTCGCTTCTACAGGTGTGTGTGTCTCGCTTCTACAGGTGTGTGTTTCTCGCTTCTACAGGTGTGTGTGTTCTCACCTCTACAGGTGTGTGTGTTCTCACCTCTACAGGTGTGTGTTCTCGCTTCTACAGGTGTGTGTTCTCGCTTCTACAGGTGTGTGTGTTCTCACCTCTACAGGTGTGTGTTCTCGCTTCTACAGGTGTGTGTGTTCTCACCTCTACAGGTGTGTGGGTTCTAACCTCTACAGGTGTGTGTTCTCACCTCTACAGGTGTGTGTGTTCTCGCCTCTACAGGTGTGTGTGTTCTCACCTCTACAGGTGTGTGTTCTCGCTTCTACAGGTGTGTGTTCTCGCTTCTACAGGTGTGTGTGTTCTCACCTCTACAGGTGTGTGTTCTCACCTCTACAGGTGTGTGTTCTCGCTTCTACAGGTGTGTGTTCTCACCTCTACAGGTGTGTGTTCTCACCTCTACAGGTGTGTGGTTTCTCACCTCTACAGGTGTGTGTGTTCTCGCCTCTACAGGTGTGTGTGTTCTCGCCTCTACAGGTGTGTGTGTTCTCGCCTCTACAGGTGTGTGTGTTCTCGCCTCTACAGGTGTGTGTGTTCTCGCCTCTACAGGTGTGTGGTCCCTTCTCCCCTTGTGTTTTTTCCCCCCTCTGTTTGTTGGTTCCCCCCTCCGGTGTGTTGGCTCTCCCTCTCAGGTGTGTGGGTTCTCCCCTGGCTCTCACCTCTACAGGTGTGTTGGCTCTCACCTCTACAGGTGTGTGGGTTCTCGCCTCTACAGGTGTGTGGGTTCTCACCTCTACAGGTGTGTGGGTTCTCTGCCTCCGCTGGTCTCCACGGCAGGTCGTGGTGGAAATGTCGGCAGCGCTCACAGTTCAGGCCTTCTGTATTATGTTTGCACACACAGCGACCGTGGATCTGGCCAATCACAATGCAGCAAAACAACAAGCACAAAAGTGAATGAAGGCAATAAAACAGCAAAAATATTACTGCTGACGTTTCTGTTCTCTTCAGACACATTCAGTTGTTCAGCTGCTCTTTAAACACGTTTCTGTTTAGTACCGCCGAATGTGTGATCAGAGCTAACACTAGAACAGGTGATCAGAGCGAACACTAGAACAGGTGATCAGAGCTAACACTAGAACAGGTGATCAGAGCTAACACTAGAACAGGTGATCAGAGCGAACACTAGAACAGGTGATCAGAGCTAACACTAGAACAGGTGATCAGAGCTAACACTAGAACAGGGGATCAGAGCTAACACTAGAACAGGTGATCAGAGCTAACACTAGAACAGGTGATCAGAGCTAACACTAGAACAGGTGATCAGAGCTAACACTAGAACAGGTGATCAGAGCTGACACTAGAACAGGTGATCAGAGCTAACACTAGAACAGGTGATCAGAGCTAACACTAGAACAGGTGATCAGAGCGAACACTAGAACAGGTGATCAGAGCTAACACTAGAACAGGTGATCAGAGCGAACACTAGAACAGGTGATCAGAGCTAACACTAGAACAGGTGATCAGAGCTAACACTAGAACAGGTGATCAGAGCTAACACTAGAACAGGTGATCAGAGCTAACACTAGAACAGGTGATCAGAGCGAACACTAGAACAGGTGATCAGAGCTAACACTAGAACAGGTGATCAGAGCGAACACTAGAACAGGTGATCAGAGCTAACACTAGAACAGGTGATCAGAGCTAACACTAGAACACGTGATCAGAGCTAACACTAGAACAGGTGATCAGAGCTAACACTAAAACACGTGATCAGAGCTAACACTAGAACAGGTGATCAGAGCTAACACTAGAACAGGTGATCAGAGCTGACACTAGAACACGTGATCAGAGCTAACACTAGAACACGTGATCAGAGCTAACACTAGAACAGGTGATCAGAGCTAACACTAGAACACGTGATCAGAGCTAACACTAGAACACGTGATCAGAGCTAACACTAGAACACGTGATCAGAGCTAACACTAGAACAGGTGATCAGAGCTAAAATTAGAACAAGTGATCAGAGCTAACACTGGAACAGGGGATCAGAGCGAACACTAGAACACGTGATCAGAGCTAACATTAGAACAAGTGATCAGAGCTAACACTAGAACAGGTGATCAGAGCTAAAATTAGAACAAGTGATCAGAGCTAACACTAGAACAGGTGATCAGAGCTAACACTAGAACAGGTGATCAGAGCGAACACTAGAACAGGTGATCAGAGCTAAAACTAGAACAGGTGATCAGAGCTAACACTAGAACAGGTGATCAGAGCTAACACTAGAACAGGTGATCAGAGCTAACACTAGAACACGTGATCAGAGCTAACACTACAACAGGTGATCAGAGCTAACACTAGAACAGGTGATCAGAGCTAACACTAGAACAGGTGATCAGAGCTAACACTAGAACACGTGATCAGAGCTAACACTAGAACAGGTGATCAGAGCTAACACTAGAACACGTGATCAGAGCTAACACTAGAACATGTGATCAGAGCTAACACTAGAACAGGTAATCAGAGCTAACATTAGAACCCCAGCTCACCATGCCGTTCTCCCGGGCGTCCACCCCCGGTACCGGAGCACACTCGGAGGCGTGTCCGTAGCAGAAGCAGCTCCCTCGGACCACCAGCTCGTAG